>JBBPDC010000156.1:10258970-10271029 GCA_037974485.1 Hemigrammopetersius urotaenia | reverse complement strand
TATATGTATATGTGTATGTGTATATATATGTATATATATATATATATGGAGGCAGCATGACTAATATATATTAGGACTGCTTATACAGTGAACTTTCATTCCAGATCACTCTTGCATTTATTTTGTTACCATACTGTAATGCACGTGTGCCTGTTTTTCCACTTTCTCTCTTTTCTGTTCCATTGCTGTTCACAGGCAGCTATAATTAGCTGTCTTTATAGACTACAGGCAGGCAAGGAGAATGAAGCAAACATGTGCGTACATTAAAACAAATGTGCTGTGTTTACATGCACAATTTGGTTTCACACAGACAAAGCCTTGTGAAATGTTAGCACATTAATATCGACCAGGACATGAGATATTTAATTGTACCAATTTGACACAATTTCTTGGCATAGTCTGCACGTGGGGGAAAGCTGTGTTGGGATGTGAAGGTCATATCACATGCCTAGTAAATCAACACCTTCATAAGCAAAACAACAGCCCCTATGGTTTAGCTTTAAAGAGTGGAGAGGGTATGGAAAAACCTGTATACGCGTCATTTAAGGATGGTTGTTTTCAAAACACTGCCCTTTTTCCTTCTTCTCCAGTTCATCATTGACAGCAGTACAAGTGTGATAGTCTACTCTTATTCTTTCTAATCAGTATCAATAACTAAAATACCAACACAGTTGTAGTGCTTTTATACATTTTTGGTAAGATCTGGACCAAGACGATGCTGCTTCAGAAATGTCAAGTCATGGTAACTCATTTTTTTATGATCTCTTAAGAACCAGTTATATTTTAATTTTTAAAATATAATTATTGCTTTGAATTGTGAGCATGTCAGCCTCACTATGCACTCAGCTCTGATAATTCATAAATGCAACTGATTGAACTATCTGTATTACATTTTTCTAAGCCACAGAGGTACATGGAGAAAGTCTCTCAGTTTTTAAACATTCTGTTGGATTTTGTTTGTCATATATAATCATTTACCACTTTCTGGACTGAGAGCATGTTAAATAGTGAGCCCGTGCAACAGAGTTGTTAATTTGTTACTCTGATATAGTTATTCAGTGAGATCTGTTCATTATAGACTTGACTTTTCTCAGTTCACTTGAGTATCAGATGTTTTCTTCTAGAGTCTAATAATAAATGCTGTGGTCGATGCCTTGTAATGATTTTAAAAGTAATAATTTGGTTCTTTTTTTCCTGCGAAATCAGTTGAGCTTTTCAGCTGCCCTTTGGACAGGATTGCAACAAATGCATTGCAAAAGTGTGAGCTAATGTTAAATGACCTGTTTTGACATTATTTATAATGATGTTGTACTAAACCTTTCTCTTAGTCTTTTTATCGTGCTCATTTATCAAATCCTGGGCACAATACTAATTCCAACAAAGTACTTTATGCAAAAGCACTATAACAGAATAGGTATGGCTTTATTGAGCTTTGCGCAGCTGCATGTCTTGTTTTGCTGTATCAGGTTGTGGTGTTTTCATCTGGTTTTGCGTGTTGCAGGTTGCGAGTCTTGGGGCTATAAATAGTGCAGCGAGAAACACTGATCCCCAGACCATGCTGTGGTCCGGAGAGGGCTGGGTACACATAGTAACAAGACTAAGACATTTACCCCACTGCTCTGAATAAACATACCAGTTATTAGGAGCTAAGGGTGCAGATAGACTTGCATGCATGACATAGATAAGATTTCATATTGTGCTTGTATTGGTACACATTATGAATATCACTTTTGCCTGGATGTATCAGTTGAACTTACTTTTGTCTGAAGCATTTGAGATGTTCACAGCCCACAATAAAACATTTTCTGATTGGTTAGAGGGCACATATGCATGTGTCCTTATTGCAATAACGAATCGTTCGTTGGAACCTTGTATTTTTTTTTTTTTCCTTTTTGTAATTGTGTGAACATTTCATGAGAAATGAACCACAAGGTCTTTACATTATCCTTTATTTTGTCACAGGTTTCAAAACACTTAAACTGTCTCTCTCATATACACTAGCACTCAGACAGTTGCTTGAAGCCAGAAAAACTCTGGAGATGCAAGTATTCCCCAATGCCCAAGCCAGCTGTCTGACATCAACCACATCCCTCAAGCCACCCAAACACAGACTACAGGATGTAGAACAATAGAACAGTATAGCTTTGTGGTTCCACTCAAGTTGAAAACAGCAGTCAGTAACATGTACTTTTGAGATCTTTGACATGTGTTTTCACACCCGAGTAATATTCGAAGGTGGTTTGCATATGTTGTGAAAGCAGGGTCAGTCCCTATGTGCTCTAAGATAACACACATTTCCTTCTGTGTAGATAATGGAAATGTTGTTTTTAGCTTCAGCCAGGGAGTTATTATGAAAATATTAGATGTCATAAACGTGACATGAGCGTGAAGAGGGCTTGCAATTGCACATGCAACAGCAGTTTCCTGATATCTGTGACAGGTATACAGTTTAGTGACAGTTTAGAAGACACAACCATGCACTCTGGAAGTGTTGTTATGGTGGATTTTGCTCTACACTATTGTTTCCCGATCCCCGAGAACAGACTTGTATAGCTTTGTAGCCACTCTCACTCTGATCTGACACTCCTGATTCAGTTCATTAAACATTCTGCTAATGAGGTAATCAGGGTTTTCAATAAAGTAATTTGAAATGTGCCCATGAGCAACAACGCTCCATTGAAAGACATGTGCCTGCTCAGCACCCCCAAATCACAGAAAGCAAAAGAATACAATACGGTGGGATACATTTCATTGGGTGTTGTACTTGTATAATCTACTGATGTGAATGTTTTGTGTGTTGAATGTGGTTTGTGAGACAGGCCCCAAAGGATGATACCTCTGTTTACCAGATAACTTAATCCTAATGACAGGCTTGTCCAATTGGAGGAGAGGTCAGGGGTGTTCCTGCTGGACAGTTCCTGTGGGCTTAAATTATCCAGCTTTATTCCTGCTATGTGAAATACCCCCCTGGAGCCAAGAAGCATGTTTACAAGCACAGTGAGCTGTAGAAATCCTCAGAAGCTGCATGCTGGGAAAGTTGAGTAGTGAGGCCCAGTTGTTATGTGCACCATGTGACCTCCTGTCACCCAAAAGACCTGCTGCTTCCTAGCAACAAACAGAGGAACTTTTATTCCTCTCAGTCACATGTCAGCAACAAAGCCTCCGTCAGTTTAGGTTTGTTCTGCGGAAAGTCAACATTTAATGTTTACAACATCTTCTGATATGTGGTCAGTTTTTAAAATGACCAAGCAAATTTTTCTCTTCTGCTGCTGGAAAAAGGCTCTTCTATCTAATTTTAATCAGTGCCCAGTTTAACCTTACTGTTGATGGCTGGGTTTAAAGCTTTATTTAGGGCAGACTTTTATTTTGTAAAAGGTTATTTCTGCACTTAACTCTAAGTAGGATGTTGTGTTTATGATGACATAGAAATGAAAAGAATTAGGTAAACATTTTAGAAATGTACAACATTTTGTTTTGTTTGTTACAAGGTATGTTTTTAATAGAGAAGGAACATGTTCATTTCGATCAATTAGTCACAGAAAGAAATGAGCGCTGATCTATCACATGTTGGGGTGACTCTTTAACCCGGTTTGGTTCTGGTCACAATGGCTTTGTAAAATGAAGGATGAGAAGAGAACTAGCTGCTTGGTTTACGTTTAAAAACAGAACGATTGATAGGAGTATTATTATATAAAGTGAAACTGACAATCTGGTCATACGTGAACACACCACAGCACACAGTGTGAACAGCACGAAATACTTCCTCTGCATTTAACCCATTCACCAAGTGAAGCAGGGGGAAGCTACAAACACAGCGCCCGGGGAGCAGTGTGTGGGGACGGTACCTTGCTCAGGGTACCTCAGAGGTGCCTAGCGGAATCGAACCCGGGCTTTCTGATCACAGGGCGAATGCCCTAACCACTAGGCTACCAGCTGCCCAGCGCTCTGAGCCAGAACAGCTCCTGGTACCAGCACCAGTGGCCAGCCACACTGAAACAGGCATTCAGACTCAAACTGAGGATATCTACCTGTGACCCACTAATTAAGTTAGTTGCCACCTCCCTTAAAAAAAAATAATAATAATAATAATTTCTCCCCCCACTTTATCCACACTGTGATTTGTATGTGAAATGTGCACAAGATACACCCTTCTGACATTACTCGGCATCAGGCTCAAGACATTTCTTGGCTGTACAAGTTATTTTGAAGTTTTGTACAAGGTTTTGTGTGCCACTGTTAGATCCAGCATGCAAGCACAACCACGTTATTCCTGAAGACAACTTCAGTTGGCCTCCTGTACATACACAGTGCTCAGAGAGTGGCTGTTTTGTGTGTGTGTGTGTGTGTGTGTGACTAATGTCTAAAGAAGAAAAAAGAATATATATTAATGCTGTGCAATGATTAAAATTTTTGATCAATTACAATATTAAATAATTAAGAAATAATAAAAGTTAGGGCTGGGCGATTTGGCCTAGAATCAAAATTGAACATTTAATTGAACATTTTATCTCGATTACGATTAATGAACGATTATTTTATTTATTTATTTATTTTTTTGTCCTCATAGTTCTCTGACAAGTTGCTCAGTTGTCTCAGTGTTTAAGCTCTCTATGCTGTGACTCCACACGCGGTAGTGTTTTTAAAGGGTAAGTAATCGAAATAATCGACCTGGAAAAATTTGATCGATTATAGGTTCTGAATGTCGATTTCGATTACTTTTCGATTAATCCCCCAGCCCTAATAAAAGTAGTGTATTGCACACTTATTTTTAAAGTACTGCTATACGGACAAAAGTGCAATAACATTTGGTTTGCAAACACTTTACACAAATTAGCTTTTTAACAACAATCTTCCCTTTAACACAGTTACACAGCTGCAGTCCAAATATTTCTGTAAATCTCAACATAAAAATGTATGTAATCAAATTTTTACATACTTTTTTTTTCACAAAAAATCTGGAACATTCAACAAATTATTAGTTTTTATATGTTTTATAGAGCGATATATTTTTCCGATGCTCAGTGCAGCTGTTTCTATCAATTAACTTCGAACCTGTTGGTTGCTTTGAGAACTCCAGGGCCTTTTTTTTTTTAGTGTTTGAGTAAAGGGTGGCACTCTTTCATACCCACCTATTGTTCTGGCCTGTATGCTGGGGACGTATTTGTTTGTTGTACATTTAAGTGAGATATTTTTAGCTGGCTATTTGGACATCATAAGCAAAGAGGTTCCCTCTCTTATTTTTTTAAATGTATTCTCGTTTTTATTGTTATTTGTTCACAAGTAAAATAGAGTATTGTTTTCATACCGGTATTGGAAAAGAGCCAAAGCTGCAGTATAGGTAGTGGAAATGTCATTGGGACATATTGTAATTGATGTTTACGTTTAATATGGTCAGTACCTTCAACCTTTCCTAAAGAAAATCAAGTCAAGCAACTTTTTACTTGTTAAGTTCAAAAACTGTATTATGTTTAGCTTCATTTTTGCTATCCTCATACCATATTTCTGTAAACTGACAAGATGAAGGTGAGAGCTGGGCTCAGGGAGCTTTATCGTTTATCTGAGCCCCACAGCTAGCGTTTTGATTGACATCCCCAAAGAGAGCTTGAGGCGAGCTGATGTTTCCACTGAGGCTGGCATGCCACTGTCCAGCTCTGTTGTTTTAATGTATAATTAACAAGACCTAAGTATAGACCATAAGCAATTATCTTTTATTTATTTTTTAAGACTTAAACATGCAAATTTATGCTGCTTTATTCCACACGTGTAGGCTGGGATTTATATGGCCGCCCCTGTTGCAGGATAATTTGGGCACATTCATCAGCAAAGGCATAAGGACTGGTGATCTTTTGCATTATTAATAATCTTTGGGTTTTGACAAAGCGGGGGACAGATTATAGCCCGCAGTGCAGGTTTGTAGAACAGGTCTGTGTGGCTTGTAGAAGTACATGCTGGTGTTTCGTTTCAGAAAACAGCGCAATGTTTATTTTTTTCCGCTTCTCTTCTGGCTGCTTGCTGGGGCCTGACATCAAGCACACTTGATTTTTAATCGGTTGGTTAAAAGTTATTTCATGTTCATTTGACTCAGAGCAGAATCATACCTTTGAGGATGAGATTGATGACCCTTGTTGTAAAACAGTTGAAACATATAGATCATTGGTTATTTTCATTTCTGGCTGCTTTGGCATTGGTTAGCTTAATGTATTATGGATTAAACTTTACTCCACAGTAGGGCTGCACAATGTATTGCAAATTTACTGTCATCGCGATATCAACATGAGCAATATTCATATCGCGAAAGACTGTGTGAACTGCAATAAATGGTGTTTTTCCAAAACTCTTCACCCAGTGCCACAGAGAAGAGGACAAAACAATCACTGGGCAGTTTCTTCATCTTCTGTGCTACAGTTATAGATTTTTTCTTTTGCTATGTTTTTATTGCTAAGAACTTACTATAATTTAAATTTATTTAAGATTTAAAATGATTAAAAAACAATTTTCAGATTTTTCTCAACAATGTTCAATGGTTCAAATGTTTTATGGGAGGCATTAAATGCTCTGTTTAAGTAAATTCTTAAAAATTTTTTTTTAAAAAACCCAGTTGGAATGGAAGTCTATATTACCAGCAAATCCAAAGCTGAAAAACATTAACGCTATAAAGGCTAAGTTTTTACTTACTTATCGCATGTGATATCGCCATCGCAACACTCAACAACATTATTGCATATTGCATGTTTTCCTAATATAGTGCAGCCCTACTCCACAGTATGGAGTTTGTTTGTGTCAATTGGTGAATGGATTAAATGCAGAGGAAGAATTTTGTGTTGTTCACACTGTGCTGTGGTGCCTTTACACTTTCACCTGATGCCTCTATGCATCAATCTCTGCCCTTTGCAGTGAACACCACCCAACTGCTTAGCTGGAGATAAGATGCTGCACAACCTCTGGTGGAGCGTAACCTTTTCACATTATTGATAAGAAGTACTCAATCTTTACTGTGTATTTGTTTTGTTTCAAGATTCAGATGGTAAGAAAATGTAGATCTGTTTAAATGTTGTCTATTGTGTCAACTACATTTAATTCACACTCTGGTGTTTCTCAGTCCTGGTTCTGGAGTAGCTCTGCCCTGCACATTTAAGTGCTTATACCGTGATACTTGCATATCGTGATATTGCTTTCCAGCCTGATACTTGTGGAGAAGTAGTGGATGCATAATGTGTATTATATCCATGAAATCATGTTTGATGTAATTGCTGTAAAATGGTAGTGTGCCTGCTACAAGGTATTTATCACTATATTTTTTGTTTTACTTTATCCAGGACTGGGTGGACAAATGCGTTACTGTTTGTTAGACTGTGTTGTTTGAAAAATGCAACATTTGGCTTGGTATTGTCAGTGGCTTTACATTTTGACACGTATGCAAACAGCTCCACAAAGATCATTTTAAATGAATGTTTACCTAAAAAAAATCACACAAATAAATAATGCAACGGAACCTTCTAAGAACTATATTAGTGGTCACAATAATGCAGCTTCCTTCTATACAGCAGTCTGGGGTTTGATTCCCCCTTCTGCTACTACATCAACCATAAATGGCTTAACAGTTAGTAACACATATTTCATTCATGCGCACCATATTAAACTAATTGATTCTAATTTTTATATAATGTGCAAAAGATGGTAAAGTGCAAAAGTACTGAAAATGCTGTTTTCCCAAATGCAGGCTTTTATTATATAATGTTGTTAAATAAGTGAAGTACATAACACGTGTTGTAGGGGTGGTGGTGGCGGCGAAGTGGGTAGGATACTTGCCTCTAGACCAAGAGGTCATGGGTTCGAATCCTACCTTCAGCACCACCACTGGGTCCCTGAGCAAGACCCTTAACCCTAAGTTGCTCCAGGGAGAGACTGACCCTGTAGTTAGGGAATGGAAGTCGCTAGATAAAAGCGTCTGATAAATGCCGTAAATGTAAATGTATCAACACACAAATCCCCACATGTTTATTCATGTACTGCCATATGGATACTATGTGCTAAGCCCTAAGGTTTTGTTCCTAGAGCCAACCTTTCTGTCTGAGGAACAATTACAATGTTCTGTAAAAGTTTCCTAAGGAGTTTTTTAAAGAAGAATTCAGAATTTTGAACAAAACATTCAGAACAAGACATTAATTAAGCACTGAGCACCAGCAAACAGATAGCATGGGTTATTTCTTTTGTTTAAGCCATTTTAAATAATCATGCAAGCAGTGCAGCTCAGTGGCAATCAATAAGAAAATGAATCTAAAATACACAGGGCCCTAAGGACCAGTACTGAGAAACAAAGACAGAAATGGGGACATTAAAAAAGTGTACTATTTCTTTGGGTTCATCATTGCTTGACAATATTGAGTGTTTATGGCTCCCTTTACTATTACTATTAATATTTTAAATAGTAAGTGTGTACTACATTGTAATGAGTTGGGCACTATAAGCGACCATCTTGGCCAGTCAAGTTTAGAGATGTCCTCTTTAAAAGGCTAACAATATCTCTTAGTACGCTGATCAATGCTGAACTATTAATATGTCAGATGAGAAAAGGCCACAAAGTGCTCCACAGAAGCCCAGAACCTCTTACAATGTCTGTCTTGTTTGCCAATCTGAGAAATATCCTTTCACTATAGCGCAAAGATGTAAATAATTGAGTAGGCAGGATGCATATGCTTCTTTGGAAATGATGGCTTGGACGTTTGTTTGGATGTGGAAGGTCCCATACGCATAGAACGCACCTTGCAAAACAGATTCATTTTATATTGTCAGGACTACTTATGTCTAAATGTTGCAGTGGCGCTGAAAATTAACACACACACACACACACACACACACACACACACACACACACACACACAGATTGATATCTTTCATTCTTTCTCGCTTTCCTGCTGGGTCTCTGTTCTCAAGCTCAGTGACAGGACCACCAGGGGACTCCTCTTAAGTTGGTGAGAACTGAAATTTACACAGTTCTCCTCTTGTCCCAGTGCTTTCAGTCACCCTAGACATGTTTGTTGTCTGAGGTCTGCTTCTGTAGTTACATTGGAACTTTAATATCAAGTAATATTGCCTCCAGTTAGCGCTGCGGCTAAATCATCACGCTTTTGCCTTAGTGTTGACCTAATTTTAAATTGGCCACATGGCTGTTAATTATTGTAGTAATCAAGTGATTTAGTAATTTTGTAATCAAAACATAATATACATGCATTTTATAATGTCCAGCAATTTTTTTTCTAGAAGCATGTATCTGTATTGACCTGCAGACAGTATGTACAACTGAACTTGGAAAACTGCTTTATGGAGAAAGAGGTGACTGATGCTCTTTTGAGTCATTTTCATTTGTCTTGTGTTATTAACCTGAAGCTAAATGGAGAAAAAATACACCCAAGTTAATTTCTACTGCAACATAAATCAAATTGCTTTTTGACTTTCTAGATTGTGGCATGTGATGTTTTCATGAACAACCTGTTGCCTTATGAAATAAGATAGAGGGGTGTATTTGGTCCATTGAGGCATTCACAGATGTACCAAAATCAAATAATAAATGTAACATTTTTTGGGCACAAAAATAATTTCTTTTAAATGCCCAGAAGGGTTCCTCATGTAGGTGCCATGTTTTTCCATTTGTTTAAATACATGCTGTTATTACAGTACTTCCTTTGAGCTTGCGGTGAACTTAAATCAAGTCCTGCACCATTTCTGTTCAGCATCTATACCTAGCCCTTTACTTAGACTAACTCAGAAATATTCCAACCATGCATAGAAGAAAACTAAAAGGAAAGCTGATTTTCTTCTTAAGTACAACTAGTAGACACCATCGCATTTGGTGCTGTTTTATGTTTATAAGGCAATTTCTAGCTCACACAGTGGTGTGTAGGCGTCTCAGGTGACAAGGACATTTTTCAACCCATAATTGAAATCCCAGGTCTGCAAATCACACGTGTGATCATATATTCTTTAAAGGCTGCTGCTGTGCATCAGTGCAGAAAGCTACATTGTGAGCTGTTTTGACCAAGCGTTAGGCTTGTTGTGCACAGAGTATCCTGTAGTCAGCAAGTTCTGATATGGAGCAACAGCTGTGTGAATGCGAGCCATACGCCTCCATAGCTCTTCACACATACACACAACCACATCACGCACACAGTCACGCATGCATGCTCTCTGCATGAACAATGTTCAATAATGCAGCCCCTGTGTGTCACATCAGTGTAATCTTTTTCTGTGGTTGTGTGAGTATTTATTACTCAATTAAAGAGATTCTACCATATTCCAGAGATGGTTTGGCAAAATGTTCTTGTTGTGCAGTTTGCTTATGAATTATGACGTTAATGTATCTAAGGTAATACTAAAAGTATCTTTGTGCAACCCACATGCCGAGGTCATCACACCCTTACTGCAAACCACAGTGAGTTCAGTGCTCAGAAGTACTGGCTTATGTGTAGGAGTTGACATAATTTTTTTGCTCTAGTACTGTAATGAGAACCTACATGAATTAACTGGTACTCACTGAGCACGAAAGCACAAATTAGGCATTTGCGCTGTGCAGACTGAAAACTGGTGTGTACTATTTTGCGTACCATTTACGTCTATGCAGGCTTGCGTACCACTAATGGCAACCCATGCTATATCATCTTTATTTTTGATTTTCTACTTGCACCCACATGTCAGGGTTCTTTTCATTCTACATGTTTGTGACCTGTTGAAAGTGTAGTGAGCTTAGTGTTTTAAGCTATTTTATGCTTCATTTGAATTCGGTTTTCAAAGTGACTAATACTCTGTGACTCAGAAAATCAGTGACTGCAGGAGCATAAGAGCTCTTGCACTGTGCCCTTGAGGTGAGAGAGAGAGGGAGAGAGACTTGGTTTGCTCAAGCTCTGTTCTCCCTTTCCAATCTGGCCTTTTAAAGAACCTTATTATACATTCATATACTGCAGTAAGCCAAGGGCAAACATATGTTTTGTATAGCCTACTAATTTCTTCCTGCCAGGCTTGTTTCCTTTCTGCAGTGGCTCAGTGCTGCTCTGTAATCAGAGTCTGCATGCCATAACAGAGCTACCTGCAGGTGAAAGCATTACATGCACAGTGTTGTTTACAACATCCTGAAGAAAGCCAGAACAAACAGCACTGCTGTACACTTTCTGTATTGACGTGACAAACTAATAAAACATTATGGTAATCCTGAAGTACTCTTATTTTAGATGGGCTGCTCGGCCAATTATGCTCTCCTGGACTCCAGGCAATGGTTACGCCTACAGATGATGGGGCCAATTCTTAGACAGTTACACTACCGTGTTGGGACTGTTTATTACAAGAAGAGTATTGCTTAAGAATTGTTATCAGTGTAGATGATTTCAATTTGAATTCCAGTGTTGTAATATAAATTGAAAAAAGACAACTTTTCCACCGTGGCAGTCAAATAAATCTGCATTTGCGTCTGCCAGTTATGTACCACATAGCTTGCTATAATATATTTATTACTTAAACTGAAAGCTACAAATAGGATTTGGCACTGTAATAACAAACAGCATATCATATAAAGTCAGATAATTTGCAGAATTTGGAGTCTACACTAGTTAGGATTTGACCTGTTACACAGTGCTACCAAATGAGGACGGTGAATGCTGGCACATCCTCTCTCTGAGTTACATGAAGCCAACCAGTATGTTCAACCGCTAGCACCAGTATGTTCAACCGCTAGCACCAGTATGTTCAACCGCTAGCACCAGTATGTTCTAGCATAATAAATTACATCAAAATACCCCTCATTATGCTTTTCTTGGGGAATCATGGATAGTCGGTGCTTAAAGAATGCTGACCAACTGTATGTGTGTGTGTGTGTGTATATGTATAGATATACTTTTATATCAGGGCTGTAACGGTACATGGGTCACGGTTCGATACATGATGTCTTTCAGAGAATACACAGTACGACCAAGAAGACGTGATTAAAGTAATACAGAATCACAGAGGGACCAAAAAGCGCAAGTAAATCATAAACCTGGGTCGTAGTGTGGTACAATAGTGCCACCTACTGG
>JBBPDC010000156.1:10218261-10234430 GCA_037974485.1 Hemigrammopetersius urotaenia | reverse complement strand
TGTGTGTGTGTGTGTGTGTGTGTGTGTGTGTGTGTGTGTGTGTGTGTGTGTGTGTGTGTGTGTGTGAGTGTGAGTGACTGCGTGAAACTGCGTGAGAAGGGTTCGGGGGGTGGTAATGCCCTTCTTGAGGATTGGCTGTTTTTTATCGGATGGTAGGCCTGCCTTACTATCACACCACAACTCTGTCTAGGCCAGATTTTTCCAGTGGAAGTTTTAGCTCTTCCACCAGACTCCACTGTTTTCCAGACAACCTAATGCCAAAAATTCTTTACTCTGATGTATCATCCAGAACATACTTAATGGTTTAATCATTTCTATGCAGTACACGAGCAAAATATGCACCATATTTTTACATGCCCTACGGCATATGGTATTTTAACAGTAAGTCAATAGCTGTATACTGCATAATTTTTTTTACACATGAGCATATATTGTGGATAACAGAATATCCATATGTGTATATGGTCTTCTGTTGGTAATTTAGATGGCTGAAATTTTGGAGATCGTATGTCCATGCTGAGCTAATAAATGTCTCTCCTGATTCGCTGCAGGAATTGTCTGTTGGAGTGCAGTGTTCGAGAGGTGCGTGTAGTGGTGGCCTCTATCCTGGAGAAGACTCTGGAGAGTGCGCTGTATTTTCAGGACTCAGGTTTGGACTGCCTACTGGACATGCTGCTCTCGCTGCTAGACAAGGATGTGCCAGAAAACTGCAAGAACTGCTCACAGTACTTCAGCCTGTTCAGCAACTTCGCCCAGAGGGTGAGAGAGACGGAGATTCTTATTAAAGTTATTTGAGTTTAGAATGTTGTACTAATGGAAGTCAAAAGGTGGCAGTAGGTTCGAATATGCAGTTTTGCAGTACATTTTCTAATGACTGTATGAAAAACCACAGGGATTTGGGCCGTGCCAGTTGTTGCTAAAACATGCAGCCTATAGGCGGATGCTCATCTTCCTCTTGGGTCCCAACCGGCAAAATAATCAGGTATGACCACGACTTTTCATGTTAATGCTTGAGCAAACCTCATGATTTAGAATGTGTTTTCTGTTTGTCAATGTTCAGTGTCATTGATCTGTTTTATACCTGTTAGTACTGTTTGAGTTGTTTGCTGTGTCTGAAGAGTGTCCATCTGTTTCAGAATCGTCGCTGGAGTTCAGCTCAGGCACGAGAGTTCCTGCACCTGCATAACACGCTGGCTTTAGTGGTGTTGCACACAGACCTCACATCTCAGAGGACAGAGGGTGAGCGCACACAATGCAGAACTATTTCAACTTCATATCTCATTCATCCATTGTCAAGCAAGGGTGGAACTTTTTACTCTTTACGTCAATTTGTTTTCTAGAAGAGAGCGTGTTCTTTTCATTTTCATTTAGTGTCTTCACATTACCTGTTATTAATCTCTTTTTTAAGTTTATGTTTTTAGTACAAGATTCAGCCAAACTGATAAGATTGTAGAATTAAACTTTTAGATACTTGAGTACAATTAAACATCAATCCTTTTTTTTCTGTCACTCAAGTACATTTATTATTCGGTCCTTTCACTTTTAACTGATTAAGATTTTGACAGAGCACCCACACAAGATTGTTCTTTTCTGCGTTTTATAGGCACTTTATATTAGGTATTTCTTAATGATTTCTATAAGTAGCTAACCTTGATTTATCAACTAATCAAACCATTATACTTTTTTCTTTTGTTCCTCTCCCTTTGCCACTGTCATAGCACCACTAATGATTATGTCTATGTAACAAATTAATTTTTCTAAAACTGAGCAATGAAAAAAATAACTAGCTTACGCTCTGTGCTTCCTGTAGTTCATTGTCTGTTGGAATGGCTGCATGTATGTGATCATAACAGAATATTATAAAGTGCATATATGTCATATTGATGCACTGTTTCTGACTAATTGCTGTAGCCCTAGTATAAATAAACGCTTACTTACATTGTACTAGGTAACTTTATATAGTTTGTTTGCTTGTATGTGGTATTTGGGCTTGTGAGAAGAATCTCATTGTATCTGTGTGTATTCAGCTCCTGGCACATTCAAACACAGCTCCTCTGGCCTTGTTGCTCCGTCCTCACCTCTTTTGCCACTCCACCCAGATGTCAACACACTGCTCTTCAAACCTGAGGGCCAGCCTTACCTTATGGAGGTAATACCAGTCGTGTCTGTTGGAGTGTTGTCCTGATTTGTATGTTCTGGCCCCTTAATGGATGTTATGGACCCCAATATATTGTCACTGTCAGAATAAAGCCATGTATCTCCATTTTTCATTGGTCCATAAAGACCAAAAATAGACAAACAGAAATGGACTCAAATGGCTTCTAATTACATTAACTTACGCTGAAAGATAAGAGCACAGTTTCCTTCTCCTGTGATTTCTTTTTTGCACAAGGTTTGTTCCGACTGATGATACACAAAGAGGTACCTTTAACTGGTTTGTATGTCTTGCAGGTCATGTTTGCCATGCGTGAGTTGTCTGGGCCATTGTCCTTCCTCATAGAAATGGTGACATACTGCTGCTTCTGTAACGAGCCTTTCTCTCTGGGAGTGCTGCATCTGCTCAAGGTTAAACCTACCTTTCACACCCTCCTCGATATGTCTTTAAAACTACAAATCTTTATGACAGAGAAGCACAGCATACGGGTTTGTTAATCGATAGTGCAGTAGTGGCCTTCACAGTACTGTTATTACAAAGACCTGCAATATACACATGCTGTAGAAGTGGAGTATGGTATTTTGCCAATATTTTGGAGCCTACAGCATGACAGTAATGGTGTTAACATGCTCTGTATGTATGTGGTTACTAGAATCAGCTGGAGACGGCTCCTCCTCATGAGCTCAAGAATGTCTTCCAGATGCTTCTGGAGATTTTGGTGAGTGTCAACAGACTCAGGCAGCCTTTTGAGCTCTGTTGATGTTTATTTTACCAATACACATTTGTAACTGGCATGTGAAGAAAAAGAAAAAAAACGTATTTGTGATGCGTGGTCCCCGATATTCTATACCCCAAAAAAGGCTTAGTTCCAGGTTCTGTAATGCATATATTTTTCTTTACTTTTCAGATGGTAGAGGATCCTCTACAGTCCCAAAGACTGAAATATGCATTTGAGTCAGAGAAAGGGCTTTTAGGTAGGTACTATTCTTCCATTCTGTCTACATATGGAGTGTTTTGTAATCGAACTAAATTTTTTTTCTTTCTTTTTCTTTTTTTTTGCCCTTTTCAGCTTTGATGCATCAGAGCAACAATGTAGACAGCAGTCGCTGTTACCAGTGTGTCAAGTTCCTCGTTACCTTAGCTCAGAAGTGAGTGAGCAACATATATTCTAGTCTCTCCTCTAATAGCTTTCAGCTCTTGCTCTCAGATATGGAAAATTAATTAAGCCTTAAGAGACATGAATTAACTCTTACCATTTTACAGTGTACACATATGTGAGGTTTTACACAAAGTAAACTCTCTCCAATCACTAGGTGCAGTCCTGCTAAAGACTACTTCAAGGAGCTCTCAGGACACTGGAGCTGGGCGGTGCAGTGGCTACAGAAAAAGGCAAGATGTTAAAAAGCTACACTATTAAACACTCACGTTTTTCTCAGGTTATGTGTTTGCAGTACCAAAAACAAGTACACAGCCCTTGAGGGCTCCTTGTGCAGTGGGCAGTGTTTACTGGATCACATAGTAAAAATGACTATGAAGCTTTACGAGCTTTACTTTATACTGATGTGGGATTTCCGCTCTCTTAGATGTCTGAACATTACTGGACGCCTCAGAGCAACGTGTCTAACGAAACGTCTACAGCTAAGACTTTTCAGCGAACCATCTCAGCACAGGTATTGTACAATAGTGATGGTCATTATGATTTGTGCAGTATTCTGACGGTGCATTTTCCGGTTATCATGAGGAAGTGTTGCAGAACCTGCCACCTGGCTCTGGTGTAGATTAACAGCGTATGTGTATTCGTGCCTGCAGGACACCCTGGCCTATGCCACGGCTCTACTAAATGAAAAGGAGCAGTCTGGCAGCAGTAATGGCTCTGATGGCAGCCCAGCCAATGAGAACTCAGACCGCAGCCTAAGACAGGTACAGTAACTTTGCACAAAAAAACTAAAATCTAATTTTATTTACATTTTTTTAAGGAGAATTAAGGCAGTTATGTTTATTAACACAGAACACAATCTTAATATTTGTAAATGGTTCCTATTAAAACCCAAACATTGGTCATATGGGCAAAAAATATGAAAAAAAAAATGCTCACAGCGGGGTATCGAACAGGTGCCTTTTCTGTCTCTCTTAATGCATCGTGCAGCAGTTTACCACTGAACCACTCTTGTCCAAAAATGTGTGGGAAAACAAACAGACATACTTTTGTTTTTGTTTTGTTTTGTTTCTATTTTGTTACTTTCTGGCCTTCGTTGCCCTGACGTCACAGACTCACTCTCTCCACTACACACTTTAATGACGACTCACCCCTCCGTACTCTCCCCCAATACATTACGGAGGTTAACTCAACCACGGAAGCGAAATTTTTAAGCAATCAGTATGATCAACCAATCAGAATTCTGAACACATGTGCAATGCACCAGATATTAAAGCACAGTTTAGCATTATTAATGCACCACAGTTCAATACAGGATTGGACAAGATGTTCCAGAAAACCCGTGTGGAATAAAACTAATAATACAGCTTAGGAAAAACAGTAGAATGTTTACATTGAAGAACAAGTTAAAGAATAATAACCAACAAACATCATAGAGGCTTTCCCATGTCTAGTATTAGAGTAGACTTGCTTCCACTGCTTGCTTACAGAATTAAGATGTATTGTCTATTATCTATGGAATGGTTTTTGGTTGGTTGTTGATTATTAAAGAAAGTATGGATTATCTCTGTTTTCCATGTTTGTTCCAGGGCTCGGAGTCTCCTATGATGTTGGGTGACTCTAAGAGTGATTTAGAGGATGTGGACCCCTAACTCTCATCAACAGCTGGGGCACTTTTTACACTAGCAAAAAAAAAATCCCTCCAATGGAGAGACATTGTGGCTTCAAGCAGCCAATCAAAAGACTGCATTTGCCCTCCTTTGGGCAGGATATGGATTGCCAGGAAACAAGCAGCCCATCCAATCAGAATACTGTCTTCAGGTTGCCCTGGTATAGCTGAGTCCCGTACTGCAAGTGGAGCTCAGTAGAACATGGAGGTGGTTTTTGCTTTCTTAAGTTTTCACACAGAACTACCAGATTCAGTGGTGCCGAGGGAGGGATGGGTGTTTTAAGACAAAGGAAAAAAAAGCTGTTTTGTGGATATTTGCCAATGTAATGAGAAATACTATTCATGACAATTTAAAGCTGTGTTCAATAGGTGTAATTACAAATGTAAAATTAATATTTTTAAGAATCCTATACCTCCCCCTACCCCCCTTCCATCTGTTTGAGTGGTGCCTCATAATCAACTCTAAGAGGAACTTGCAAGCCTTGGCTAAATACTGACTGAGCCGAACCCCCACCCACCCCCAACCCCTCTCTTTCTCTTGCTGATATTTTTTTAAATGCACTTTATGTATGAGTTCAGTTTGTCAGAGGGAGCAAATGACGTTTGACAAGTTCCTCATTTAGAGGCGATTGAATGGCCATATCCCTTGCTGCTTTGCGTTCTTTCTTGTTCTTTCTTTATTTTCGCCGCTGCCTGGGAAGAGGGCGTGAAATCAGAGTGCATTGTGGGAAAGGTCTCCTCAAATCACTGCAGTGCGACTGCCACTTTCTTCAGCCTCAACACAACCATGGTAACCAGTGTGGTGTCCATGGCAATTGAGACGGCCCCCCACGGTGTCGGCTCTACTGCCAGATTTCTTGGACTTGCATAGTTAATTCATATACGCAAAGGGAGCGCTGTGGAGTTTTGTTTTTTTTTTAACCTGTAGCCCATTTCTTTGAATAGCCAATGAAATTTCAACATGGAGACTAGGACTCTATGTGAAAGAAAAGGAAAAATGTAGAAACAGATTACCATTTTCACTTTGCTCTATAAGAACTATCCGAAATGATAAGTGCCAGAAGCAGCCAGCTGACCTCTTATGGTGGAGGCGGAGTCTTGTTTTTTTTTTTTGTCTGATGTTTTTCTATTTGTTGTGACTTTGTCTCAGGCCTGCTGTTAAGTCTCACATGGACGCCAACACAAACCCAACACTCTCTTTCTCACACACACACACACACCTGGCTCTCTTGGCTCTGTTTTGCCACTCTGTGTGTGTAGATACGGCTGTGCATTTGGAGCAGATGTTTCCACCGCATGCAGCCTGATTGTTCTTGCTCCAGAACTCTTCTTGCCCAACAATTCGGCAACACACTCAGAAACTACAAATTACCTAGCTACAGTTCTTTGCAGTATAACTTCTTGCTGGATGAATATACAGGTCTTGATAGGATGAGAGCTAGTCATATCACACAATCGACCTCATGCGTGACGCTTGTGAGCTTTAACTTTTGATGCTTGTTCAGGGGTTTTACTTTGCCAACAGCCGTTTTTATGATTATTTGCTTACATGCGTTTACTGCCTTATAGCACACACATACATGCTGGAAAGCGGATGATGAGGAAGGAGGAGTGGGGGGGAAAAGAGAGGGTGAGCATGAGTGATAAAGAATCGGAGAAGAATGCAGAGGTGGCACATTTGTGGAGCCCGCAAGTGCCTTTACCCCAGTCCTCCTTTACAGATCTTTCGGTTTCTTGAAAAAACATACACACACATGCGCACTAACCCAGCGATGGCACTGCTGCGCTCATCTTTGAGTGCCAAAAGAAGGAAAGGAGTGTTTTGCAAGATTCTGGCAGGCCTAGTCAGTGTGCTACACTCTTTGACCCCTGGCCTGCATGGACTCTTCACTCGTTTCCATTTCACTTGGAGGCTCCCAGTCCCCTTCTGTTGTTTTCTGGGCCAAAGTGGAATCAGGACCACAGCTGGGGCAGGGAGAGTGTGCTGCTTATTTTGTACTTAGAGTAGACCACACTAGCTCACATAGCAACATTCACACAATGTTTACAAACAGACCTATCTCAACACAGCACCGATGCCGTTTGCTTTTTGGAAAGGAGCGACACATGAAACGTCTTCAGTTGTCAACATCAAGGTTTCCTTTTGGTTCCTCAGTTGTCGTAAAGCCTGAATAAAGTGACGAGGACAGGCTTAGAACAATCGACTTTAAATAGTGAAGAGATATGCTGTCGTTTACCTCAGTGTCACTTGCTATTCATGTGTCTGCACCTGAGTGTCATGGTTACTGTGCTTCTTTGCTTATGCATGTATGTCAGTGAATGTAAGTGTGAGAGCTTGACTTCAGTGTCTTTTCTCAAAGCTGTTTATGGGTCATTAGAATGGATTACAAAGCAAACAGCGGAACTTTGTGCCCACACTACCCTTTTAGCCTCTTGTTCCACTTCTTAACAGTCAGCCAGCTACAGCCATCCACTGTAGTTTTAAATTCACAGGAAAGAGTGAGGTCAGGTAAATGAAATCCGTGTTTCTGTGGTGGTGTTTTGCGGTCTCTGATAAACCCAGGCCTCGTTGGCCTTACGTCTTCAGCTTCAGCGCCCAGTTCAGGCTCTGTTTAGGAGGGTACAGTTCACCAGACCAGTGCCTTGACCCAAGGCTGAACTTTCACAGAGGCACTTTCACTCACAAACCCCAAAAACAACCTCTTCTTCAGTTCATCACAAGCAGGAAAGAGCTTGCAGTAGCCCTACAGATGTTTGAATTTCACTCAGTGCTGGAGAAGCTGAACAGGTAGCTCACCTCTTGATGTAACATGGACAGCTTCAAGTAGGGAAGGCACACTAAATGCAGTGAATTCAGTTTGTTCTTTTTCTTTTCATCCCTTTTGCGACTGTCATGTTCCCCTCTTTTGAGCATTTTTAAACGGCAGGTTTTTGGCCGGGGCTGGAGACACTTAAAGGGTTTTTTTATTTCCTGATCCTGTCACACCTCTGTGAAGGGCATGTGACTAGTCAGAATTAAAAAATGCATGTTACATTTTAATTTGTACATCAGAGTTTGATTATGGGAACTATTTGATATAAAACAATTAATAAAACTGGAATGCACAACCTTTTATAAACTGTGAGCCTTTTGTCTTTGTCCCAGATGACTGAAACCCAATCATTTTATTCATACAAAACAGATTAAAACACAGACATGTACAAAAAGATCTAGCAGAATACATTCAGTGCATACATCAGTAATGGAACCCTTAGTCTTAAATCAAGAAACACTAGTATTTGGCAAATAACAATGGAGTATAATGAACGCCACACTAATTTAAAGGAAAAGGCCTTGGTACAGTACAGATACAAATGGTCTTAACAGTAGCAATACACTGACGTAGAGTACTGGGCATGGCTGATGGCCAGTTAGTAGTGAACTGAAATAGTGTTGTGCTTATTTGTTACAGGTTTTAGTGGCATGATCATGAGAAAAGTAAGAAAAAACATCAGGCTTTCTGATGCAAGTGTGCTCTGAAACTACAAGCGGTAATGAACCCTGTACAAAGGTGCCGAAAGCCATTTAAGAATCTCTTTTGGTTACATAATAAACTGAAAACATTCAATCAAAGGGTTCCTTAGAAAACCCAACGTTTTTCTATATTGCATCAATCCAAAGAACCCCTGCTGTACCATTATTTTTTTTAAGGGTATCCAGGATTAATGAAGAGGATGTGCTTCAGAAGGTAACATCATGAAAATAATGTCACTGTGGAGCGTTAACTGAAGCCCTCATTAAAGTGATAGTTCTGCAGAAACTATTAGCCTGGTCTGTTTAAGGTTACTTTTAATTGACACTGTAAGAAAGTGTGTGATTTAGGCTTTGCAAAACTAAAGACGCAAACCTCAGACGCACTACAGATGTCTTGGCTGGTTGTTGTGGAATAAATTGGACTCTGCTGAACTATTGCTTTAACTCTGTTTTCCTTATTGTCTTTTACAAAAGCAGGACTGTACAGTGCAATGGACGATACAGGTTACTCCACTACAGCTTACGCCACTACAGAGATGCTGAGGGGAGATCTCTCTTATGGAGCAGAGGTATAGTGGTTGTTTTGCTCATGGCTGTGTTTGCTGGACTGTGTCTGAAGTGGGCGATACCTGCAGCAGATGGCAATGGCAGCAGCTCCATTGCCCCCTCCGGACCCCCGCACAACACAGGTGTTGCCTCTGGCATATGCCCCGTGAGTGACTGTGCCATGTGAGACCGAGCTGCATCCCGTCAGTGTCCACGAGTCCTCACACGACACCTCTGCCTGAGAACGAGAGGAGGAAGTTTGTCATCATAGAAACACTAACGGAGGTATGTGTATTTCTGCCTAAGGTAAAAACATTCACAGCAGGATGGATTTTTGCAGGAACGGCAACAAATGGAACTCAGAAAAGTGGAGTTACAGGTAGTAAAAAGCTTATAAATCTTAGAAGTGTATTAGTCACGCTTGTATTTCTGCAGTGTTTTATGAGTAGCAGCCTGGTGGGTCTCTTTTGGCAGAAGCTGGTCAGTTAGTGCTACCCCGGTATGAATCAAAACAGGCTGTAAAAATGAGTCATAATGCTGCCCACTGCTGGAGCCCCCCCCCCAATGGAGATCAGATCTGCCTCAATTGTTGGCAATTAAAAAAAATAAAGCCAAAAAACGCATTGTTTTCAGTTGCATTCAGTCAATTATTAAGACTCGAAATCATGTTATCTGTCATCTGTATTCTTTTATCTGTACTTTTAACTATTCTATTTTATCTTAAATTTGACTGATTCTATATGGATTAAGAGGCCCTAATACAGGCTTGCTTTACTGTTTTCTAATGCTACTAGTTATTGTCAGAATTTTATAGTACAAATGTCTACCTGTGACCTGTCTACCACTGAATATGACAGTATAAAGTAAGTTAAAATGGTATTATTAGCAAACTGTGTTGTACCAGTAGGATTTCCATGAATTTAATAAAATTATGTTTAACTGTAAGGTGAGTTGGTATGAAACGACCCCATTATTATCATCCAACATTAGCTGAATAATTCCAGTGTAAAACTGAAGCAGCAAACATCACACGCCTTTGCTGTCGGTCAAGTTAAGGGTTGTAAATGTAATGTTTTATGCTTTTTTTTGTTCAAATTATTATCCCAAGACTGTTAGTGGCACCTCTGAGGTTCCCTTGAGCAGGGTACCCTTCCCACACACTGCACCCCGGGCTCTGTGTTCCTGGCTACATCACTGAGTGAATGGGTTTAATGCAGAGGAATAATTTAATGCTCTTCACACTGTGTGCTGATGTGTGTTCATGCATGACAGTATGGTCACTTTACACTTATTCTGTACAGGACACTCACTCTAGTGATAAAAAGTAAATTCTGCGTTTTTGTTGTGATCATGTGTTGTATATAATGATATTTAGGCTTGATCTCACCTGCTCCATAAAGCTAGAGGGCTGGTGCTCATTTAACCTGCACTCTAGACTGGGGGCGTGACAACAGGAAGCATGTGATATTGCACCTGCTCTGGCAGGACACGCCTTTCGGTTACCATGGAGAGGCTGTATGGGGTCAGCCACGCCTCTGGACTCCATGTGAGAACTGCAGCCTACAGGAAGAAATGACAGCTGTTACACAGCATGCAGACCCCCACACAAGCACAGAAGGATGGACAGACAGATGCAGGTACACACATGGGCAGCTATAGTTCTGGCTTCCAGTCAAGTTAATGTGGACTTTTTGGCAACGTGGACTAGTTGTTGATAGATACTATGGGTACTTATGATGCAAGTACATCATTGAGAGTCCTTGGCTCAATACAGGTAGTCTTATGTATTGTCACTGTTTGAACAAAAGAGGTTTTATTCCAAGTAATTCTGGCCAATTTATATTGGGCAATCCATGATTGGATGTTTACACACTGCAGAGGGCAGCTGGTGGTGTTAAAACAAGGTTCTGATGTAACAGTAAGGATTTGTCCATTTTCTGGACCTTGCAGGAGAGACTAAAGCAGTAGCCTGTAGCTATATCTATAGCTGGTAGCCTAGTGATTAGGGCATTTGCCCTGTGATCAAGAAGTTACGGGTTTGATTCCCAAGACCGCTAGGCACCTCTAAGGTACCCTGAGCAAGGTACCGTCCCCACGCTCCTCGGGTCCCATGTTCCTGGCTGTCTGCTGCGTCACTTGGTGAATGGGTTAAATGCAGAGGTTGAATTTTGTGTGCTGTGGTGTGTTCACTTTCACTTTTTTCACTTTCATATCTCTTACCTGTGAGCTGATGCTCTGGACTGGGGCATTCTGCATGCATGCCTGTTTGAAGACTGGCACTGGCCTGGCACTGCACACTGTTCCCTGTGCAGCAGCGGGCCACAGCATACACACCCTGTCCTCCCACACCATTATGGGCTACGCACTGCTTCTGCCCGTCTTGCATCTGGCAACAGACAAACACCAGTTAGGCAATAATCTAATTTGTCTAATGTTCACCGTTTTCGTCTTTCAGTCTTACACTCTTAAATATGAAGGTGACAAACAAGGGCTCCATGTGTGATGCCATAGAAAAATAGGAAGTAGGAATGGATAAAAAATATATAAATTAGCATGAAAAATCCTATCAAAAATCATGATTTTTATTCAACATTTCGCACACTAGTAAATCATCAATAATTACACTCTGTGATGAAAATCCTGCTCTATGACAGTTGGAGCTACACATGCTGCCCCCGTGCTTCCAGGATTCAGACCCCATCTACCCTTTGCACCTGCTGACTCATCCCTATGCTGATCTGGAGTTCTGTTATATTGAACCTTCAGCTGCAGATCACACATGATGTTACATAATCTGTATCTGTAATCACCCAAATGAGGATGGGTTCCCTGATTGAGTCTGGTTCCTCTCAAGGTTTCTTTCTATCGCCATCTCAGGGAATTTTTCCTTGCCACTGTCGCAGTCACCCTTGGCTTGCTTATCAGAGGCATTTTATTCACACACATTCACACACACGCATTTATTTCATTTTGTAAAGCTGCTTTGTGACAATGACCAATGAATTGAATTGAATTGAATTGATGAACCATGCAGTTGGTCAATGTTCTATAAATATTAACAATATCATGATGATGACATATTGTGATGTCAATAATGATAAATTTTGTTGTTTTCTTTAGCTCTACTGTCAATGGATACTTACAGAGAAGCATTTTTGTGTAGAAGTGTTAAAAACATTTTTAATGTTTAAAAAATCTCCATTAACTGTAAAGGCTTTAGAAAGAACCCTTATGCTACAGAACTGCTACAGTTCTTGGACCCTTCAAAAGGTTTTTTACATGCCTTTTCTTGCACTTGCACAGAGGACCAAAACTGTTTCTCTGACATTGCTCAGCAAACCGTTTGTGGCACCTATGCAGTATGTAGGGGTCTTGAAAGTAAAAAAAAATGACACACATCAGGAGTCGCTGATGAAGGACCAAAAATGGATATTCGTTATGAAATTCAGAACCGGCTTTCTTTCATAAAATGGATTTCTGGTGTGTTATCTCTATAAAAATGGACCCAAGTGTGTCACATAGTTAATATAGTCTTCATTTTCATTTCACATTTTTAGTATAGCTCAAATTAACAAGAAACTGGCATAGTGACGTCTTCAGAGGGCCTATAAAGGCTGTTATATCCAAGGGACTTTCAAGATCATGAAATATCCCTGGCTATACGGTGCATTTATAGCCATTATAAGTGGACTGGATATGAGGGCATGATTGGTGTTGAGTGAAAATCTCAGAAGTTGTGTTTTATTTCCTATCAGTCAACCCAGCAAACCAAGTTACTCAGATCAGTCTAATTCAAAGAGTCTGTTCGACCCCCTGAGCTCTGCAAAGTACTGCTTTGTTGTTTAATGGCACATTTCCTGCCTCTTTCTCAGCCTGCAGTCTTTCTCGCCACTCATGCAAATCCATCAACGTCAATCATATTGTGGCTCCAGACAATTTGTAACCTATTATTGTTGTTCTTGAGTGGTTTTGGGGTTACAGAGTGGAAGCATAAAGGCACAAGCTTTTATCATCTCTGAATGAAGAAATATGCCTCACTGCAGTTTAAAATCAACAGGTCTGTATAAAAACACTAAAACCATATAATAAAAGTTCAATTGGTTTCTGATAAGTGCAACTGGTTTCTTTCATGTGCAGTTTCTCCAGGACAATATTACTGTGTGCAATTTATCTAATGTATTATTAGTGTTTCATTCAGTGTCTGCGGTTACTAGGCACCTGAGGATACTCTAGTGCAGGGTTTACCAACCTTTTGGTACTGAGCCATACAAAGGGCTACCAGTTTGATAGACTAGAACAGAGTTTAATCTAAACTTCACGTGTAATAAACATGTTTTAAGTTCTTTTTTCAGATATAGTCATTTTCAAATCTACATGAACGCAAATGTGATTAAAGAATAAACAGGATAAAATAAAATGCTATTTTTAAAACAGGTCCACAGGCTATTCATGTGGTCCTGCTCTAGTGTATACGTACATATAGCCACTATGCACATTCATAATATACTCGGTGCATATATAACACTACCATACAATATATTCACATACATACACAGCATTTAGATTAGTGTAATATTTGTATAAGTGTATACTGTACAGTTCTGTTGTATAGCTTTTGTTCTATTGGTAATGCTGTTTCTACTTTCTTCTTTTATTCTGTCCACTTTTCTGCTATAACAGTGCAAATTTCACACCCGTGGGACTAATAAAGGGTTCTATTATCTCATCCTAAAATGAGTCGAGTGTGAGGCTCTCTTAGATTAATCTAGTACTGCTCAAATGGACAAGAACCAGGCAGAGTGAGGTCTGCAGAGGGGATATAAAGGCTGCTGTGGCTTTCTCTCTCACCTCTATTCTCTCTCCAGCCTGAGCTCCGTTTGGTGAATAGCTGGAGCAGCTGAACATCTCTTCACCCTGGCGACAGCGAGCCGCTGCAGTGTCGAGGCTTCCAGCCCCTGACCTCTCAGACCAAACGGAGCGACACATCAGAGTGTCCCCTAGGGCAACACAATCAGATTCAGGACCTCAAAATATGGCCTGGCCAAGAAATGTCTAAGACATGATTACATAATGGAACAGAATACACAGCAGCCACTGACCTGTGAGTGTGGAGGTTGTTTTGGGCAATGCAGCCACCATGTTGGGGGTGATGAGGCGCTGTTCTGGAGGGAAAGAATCCGGATTCATCACCTGCTGAACCGAGTGATGAAGGAGCAGCTGCAGCACTTCAGCAGAGCTGGCTTTGGGGTTAGCATTCAGAAGCACTGCAGCTATACCTGGTAACACACAAGATTGCAGGTTAAAAATTTGTTTAAAAAATCTAACAGCAGCAGGATGCAGCTGCCATATTACAACCAGAAGTACATTATATTTTTTAAATGAACTTCTAAACTATTATGATATATACACACACACACACACATACACACATATATATATATATTATGTGTGTGTGTACATATATTTTGTACATATACATAACTTTATGTGTACCAGCAACATGCGCAGCTGCTTGTGAAGTGCCACTCTTGGTGGTGAAGCAGGTGGGGCAGTCGCTGGAGGCACTGATGATGTCATCTCCAGGGGCAAACAGATCCACACAGCGGCCCACGTTGGTGCCTGTGGTTCCTGCACTCAGCGGCTGGTCAGCAGCATTGGTGGCTCCCACTGTTATCACCTACACACAATCATGATAAAATGACTGGACAATGTCCTTCCTCAAAAATGTAGGTTGTTCGAATTACAGCTCCCATTTATAGACATCTGCAAAAGAAACAGGAAACTAGCACCGAGTGTCTTATTAAGTGTCACTACTGTACTGTAATAATGCAACACAATTCTTTCAAATTACATTTTATCAGTTGGTGATGGAGAGCACTGTCTAACATGTCAGCCTGAAATCTACCATAGGTGTCAAAGCAAATGATCTACATCTTACATACATGAATCCATTCCCTACTACAAGGAGCAACTTGGGGTTACAGGTCTTGCTCAGGACCCAAACCTGTTCATAGTGACCCCAGACGGTCCGGTTTCCATGTGTTGGGAGATGGGATTGAGAGTCCCTGAGATGCAGTTTGATAGCCGCTGATTTGAAATTTCATGCAAGTAATTAAAGCCAATCCATCTAAATCTAAAATTGCAGACTAATCAGTGGGATACCTCCGGTTCTGAGGCTGGTGAGTAAAGGCAGGCATCATCCTGGTAGTTCCCAGCTGCAGCTATAACCACTGCACCAGATTGCACCATTGCACGACAAGCAGTGTTTAGAGTGCGGCTGTAACCCCCCGCCAGTGGTAGCAGGAGGATCACAGGGCTGATGGGCTGGGCCTGCAGAGATGCGTGAATGTACTCAAGACCTGCGGGATACAGAAAAAGGTAAGGGTTACACAATATATTTTATGTTATTGTCCTTCATTTTCCTGTTTGTTTAGGAAAAGACTGGGGAAATTTAGGCTGTATCGTGTGATACAGACAAAATGAGAGCGGTCAGCACCTTTCTTTTTAGGAGAGATTATTTTTTGCTTAACTTTACATACACTACCAATCATGTTTTTGCACACGACTGGTTTTACCACTTATGCATTTATTTCATACACTGCAGATGAAGCACTAGAAAGTTGAACAACTATTAATGAAGCTCAAGTAAAACACATATCCATTATAATGTGGAAACAATATGTAATAGTGCAAGTCAGACATCCTATTAACTGGTTGGGTTATCATTTGGGTGATCCACACTATAATTAGAATTTGGTGACTTTTTGTACATCAGCAGTGATGACACATGGACACATGGTCACATGGTGAACATACCGTACAAGAATTTGTTAGCAAAGAATACTGAGTATATTTTTAGTTCAGGACTGATTTGTTTTTGTTTTAGTTTTACTTTGACTGGTTGTGTATGAGTAACTGTACACATTCACTGGAATAACCATACTGCAAAGCTACTGAACCTTTAGGTTTATATTAGGGCTGTAACGGTCCATGTATTCGTACCGAACCGTCACGGTTCATTACATGATGTCTTTCGGAGAATACACGGTACAACGGAGAAGACGTGACTGAAGTAATACGGAATCACAGAGGGACCAAAAAGCGCAAGTAAATCATAAACCTGGGTCGT
>JBBPDC010000156.1:10185792-10215743 GCA_037974485.1 Hemigrammopetersius urotaenia | reverse complement strand
TTTGTTGCTTAACTTTGCTGTATCGTGAACCGTACCGAACTGTGACCCCAAAACCGAGGTACGTACCAAACCGTGAAACATCTGTGTACCGTTACACCCCTAGTTTATATATAGTCAACAGTTAGTATTTGTTCATCAAGATTTGTTTCTGCTTACCTGCCACCACTCCAGATACAGTTCCTTTGCCCTGGCAGTTGAGCACTCGCACACTGTTCACACTGACACCACGAGCCACGCCAGAGTCTTTCCCACTCACCACCCCTGCTGTGTGTGTGCCATGGCTGTCACACTGGTTGGCCTGCAGCAGAAGCAAAAAGGATAATGGATGGATGAACAAAAGGATGGATGGTACTGTTTTTGTACTCAGCAACCAGGTTCACTGAGCAGTAAACCTTGAGTAGGACACAGGATAAAACAACAATATTCAATCAAAATACATTTTTAAAATAAACATCATAATTAATACAACTGCACAGTTAGATTTGGTTATATAATGATAGGGTAATATGTGCAGCCCATCCTTTGATGCATCTAACAGAAACAACCACTCTCTGTAGCCAATTTACTGATGTGCTGCCTTCGATTATTATGTCAAATGATATTTAAAATTTTCAGTAGTCACCTGCTGTTTCTAATCATGAACTGACAGCTGTAGGTATACAGTCCAGTATTAATGGAGAACAGTATTTATGAATATTTAAACTAGGTGGTTTAGTATTGGTTGTCTCTGTCCACAGTAAAAATAACCCATAGGCTCCTGATGCCACTGACCTGTCTGTGTACTCTGACCCCATCCTCTTCTGGCACGCTATCGAAGTCCGTCACCATCACCCTGCCCTCGATCTCACGGTGACTGGACTGAACACTGGTGTCCATGAGGTAAAGTCCCACCTGGGCTCCATCATCTATATGTGCACACACCCAGAGTTCTCAGACACACTTGTTTTAGGAACAGGACAAAACTGCTGAGTTCTTGTCCTAGTGTCCAGCACAGTTAAGGGATTTTCCTGCTCAGACACACCTGTGTTCAGTGCCAGGTTTAGCAGGTGTGTTTGATAAGATAAATCAACAAACAACCGATGGAGAGAATAAAATATCACGATTTTCTGCCAATAAAGTAGGTGGTATTTTAAGTAGCATAGCATAATAAATAACCCCTATGTCCTGCTAAAAGAATGACTTTTTGTACAGTAACCCCCCCCCTCCACACACACACACACACACACAATCTTCGTTACATTCCAAAAGCACCTGCATATCGTGAAAAAACGCGTTTTATAGTGCAAACCTTAAATACGCTGCCAAGACACTTTCATTTAATTTTAGATGGGATTTCTTTGTGTTCTCTGGACAGTACCACAAAATGTATAGTTATATTTATATGGAAATGTAGCTGAATTTACATGAATATTTATGTTACTAAATTAGTAAATTAGTAAACCAAAAAAGCTGTGACATCTGTGCTTCGTCAGCCACACCCCCTCGTCCTCCTGCTGGGTTGATTATGTTTGGGCGCAGTGCTAACCCAGCACGAGGATGAGGGGGCGTGGCACAAAAGCATCAAAATTTGGAGGATATTTGCAGTTTCTGCGTTAGTGAGGGGTTTCAGTGAACAGGTATTAATTCTCAGAAAAAAATCTGCGTTGGACTGAAACCACGACTCCTGATTTACCTTAAGGGGGTTACTGTACACCAAAAGGAAGCTTAACACTGTACTGCACACGAACTAGACAGGATGTATGTTTTGTTTATACATGAGGCAGATAATTTGTATTCTTCTTTGATTGATTTGAAACCCCCCCCCCCCTACACACACACACACAACCACCACCACACCCTACCAAAGTGTGATGTAATTATTCCAAGTGAAGCAGTGGGCATCCAGGAACACCGCAGTGTGTGAGGATGGTCCCTTGCTAGAGGGTACCTCAGTGGTGTCAATGGCAGTCCTATGATTCGAACTTACAGCCTTTCAATTGCAGGTGCAACTCCCTAAAAACCAGGACACCGGCGGTGTGTTTTCGTGTGTTTGTGTGTTGGGCTCACTGGGTGGTGTGTATTTTCCACTCTCGTGCTTGGTCTGGACGATGCGCTCCAGGTTCCACGGTAAGCCCTGAGCAAACACCGTCGAGTCCTCCTCGATGTAATCCACATGGGGCAGCTTCAACGCCTGCACACACACACACACACACACACACACACACGGCGATGCTAAGTGACAGGTGAGCATGTTGGACTTCGTTCGCGTCACGCGGTTACAGTGGAGGGGTGGGGGGGTGGTTTGTTTGTGTGGGGGGGGGGGGGGGGTTACCATGTGTAGGACGTCGCTGCTCATCCTCACTAGGAAGCCGCGCACAGCTCCAGAAAAGGTGCGCGAGATCTCCGTCAGGTATCCGCGCCTGGCCGCTCTGGCCCTCAGCGCGCGCTTCGTGCGCTCCACCTGGTTCTCGTGCGTCCCGGCCCGTAGCACCACGAGGTAGTGACCGGGCACGCGCCAGGCGGCCTGCGGGGAAGAGAGCACACTGAGGCTGGAACCGACACACACACACACACACACACACTCACAAGGCGCGAGCACGTTGCTGCACGTTTGAGCTCCGCGCGCGCCTCTGCACAGGGGCGCACGTGGAACTCAGTGGCAGCGCACGAGACCAGGCAGTCTACATACATGAAAAAAGACCTTTATATACAAGCGCACAAAAAGAAAATAACGGAATACGCATTTGAAAGCGATACACGTTAAGATGTAAAACACAAATCAATCTAATAAGAACGTCCAGTAATATACAGTAACACCAATGTATGCGATATAATACAAAACTGTACAAAGCCTGTTTAAAATGCCAGAAGAACTTTATCTAAAACACACCTGACACCTGACCTAACTGCCACAACATTTCTACTGTCCCATATTGCCAAACATGAGCACTGTGACATACATTCCTGGAAAATGAAACTGTTTCAGAAAAGATTTCTGAAATATGTCAGAAGATATGTATTATTAGGTCAATCAAAAATGTCCCGTAGGAGCAAAATTTACCCATTCACTGTACTTTACCCTAATTTAGGTACCGCCAGGTACACTGTTTGCCAAAAGTTTGGAGACACCTGCTCAGTGTTTCTTCTGAATGTACGTTAACAGGCGGGTTTCCTTTTTGCTGCAACAAAAGCCTCTACTCTTCTGGGAATCTTTTACGCTGAGTATTATAACATTGTTGTGAAGATTTGATTGCATTCAGCCACGTGAGCATTAGTGAAGTCAGAAGGATGTCTGCTTCTGGATCACAAATATCACTCCAGTTTAGCCCAAAGATACTGGATAAGTTCCAGTGTTCCACAGCCCGGTGCTGGGGAGCTTTATGCCTGGCAGGTCTTAAAGTAGCTAAAATCACTCATTAGAAGGTGTCCGGACACTTTTGGCCATGGATGTGCTCTTACCTTGGTGCACCTGAAGAACTGGGCGGACGGTGCAGACTCAAGCTCTTGCTGGGGGTCGTCTTTGATCAGAGAGAGGATCATCTCTTCATCCTCGGTATACTCTTCCTCAAGAGCAGCCATCGCCGCCGCGCACAGCAGCAGCGCGAGAGGAACCGCGCGCATCATTCCTGCACAGCTCGTGAGGGTCTCTGGAGCCCAGCGCGTGTTGGGGTCTCTGATGGACGGGCCAACCGAACCCCACGACTGGCTCCGGGCTGTGAGGCGGGGTCATGACGTGATCACGGCTCACGCCACCGCGCTCTGATCGCACCATCTCCGCCTATAAACTCACCTTCAGTCTGGAGTCAGATTACAGCCCGGACCACAGCAGAGATCACAGCTCACGCACGGGGAAACTTTTATGCACTTTAAAAAATAGTCGGATATATACGAAAAATTAAAAGCTGAACTTTTTGTTAAGAAACTGTTTTTTCCTTCAGAAGAATAAACACCTGAGCATAAATCTGAAGCATTACATTGATATATTTATATTTATATTTATATGCACTACCGGTCCAAAGTTTTAGAACACCCCGGTGTTTCCAGTGTTTTTATTGAAACAGTTCAAGCCCAATGAATAGCATGAAATGGTACAAAGGACAGTGCTGAACTGCAAGAGGTTTAAAAATGGTAAGGTCGCCTAGAAGAGGGAAATAATTCTGTATCGCCTTGCCATACCCTCTGGTATGTGACTAGTTGGTCGGGTTTGCAGACCAAAAGTGGGGCGGGGGTGCTCTTCACAAGATTTTGGAGCGTTTCTGTGTGAATTTGTGGTCATTAATTTATTCTGTAGAGCATTTATGAGGTCAGGCACTGATGTTGGACGAGAAGGCCTGACTTGCAAACTCTGTTCCAGTTCATCCCAAAGGTGTTGGATGGGGTTGAGGTCAGGGCTCTGTGTGGCCAGTCAAGTTCTACTACACTGAATTTATCCAACCATGTCTTTATGGACCTTGCTTTGTGCACTGGGTCATGCTGGAATATAAAAAGTTCTTCCCCAAACTGTGTCCACAAAGTTGGAAGCATGCTGTTGTCCAGAATGTGTTGGTTTCCTGAAGCATTAAGATTGCACTTCACTGGAAGTAAAGGGGCCTAGCCCAAACGTGTGTGTGTATTCATGTCATCTAATGTTTATTAGACTCGATTCACACATAACATTTAATCACTGTAGACCAATCAGAACAACTTTGGTGGTGCTTTTCATTTTTATACATTTCTTGGTTTAGTTACTGGTCATGAATGGATGAATGCGACTCTGACCTTTATAGTTATATTATTATTATTATTGCTGAAATGTTTAAGTGGTGCAACCATATCCATAGTAGAGAACCTTTAATGCTAACCTGTAAAAAAATGTAAATTCACACAATGCAACTGTAGATATGTTTTAAGGGGAAACTGCATCCCACAGCAACTTTTTATTTTGTTCAGCAGTTTGGTGAGCTATACAATCTTTATTTGCAAGTGACAAGTGACGGAGATCTAGGGAAAGTCTTCCTGACATAGAGATTTGGTCATGTGCTGCTCTCTACAGGCATGATATAAGTATTGCATAGTTATTATTATGAAACTTTTCTATAGGTAGGCCTTTGCCTTATTTATATTATGAATGTAAACAACTGTCTACAGGGTCTCAGTTGAATGCATACAGCTTGTACTATCTTAATAGACGTTTTGAAGCTGCCACACACACAATACAAGTCACTGTAGCCAGTACTGAGTGTTGGCTAGGGGGGCTTGAAGCCCTCCACACTGGGCTGTTAAGTAATAGGACTATAGTAACAGTGCTCCATTTGATACATCTGGGATGAGTTAGAGTGGGGTCTGTGATCCAGAACTAATGATCCAACATAAGCACATGACCTCACTAATTCTCTTGTGGATGACTGCAATCAAATCTCCACAACAATGTTCCAACCTCTGCTGTAAAGTCTTCCCAGAGGGTAGCAGCAGCTGTCACTGGAGCGAACAGGGGAAAACAATTTCCATTCTGGACATGTAAGGCCACTTTCCCACACAGGAATTTAGCTGGGTCACAGACTATAGTTTCCTTGAAAATAAAATCTAGATTAGTCTTTGAGCTGGTGCTGAATGTAGACCACTTGTTACATTTGAAAAAAATGTTAAATTCTCCCCGAATGAGTCTCATTTTAAGAGCAAGGACATTTCACCTGGTGCTGTTTCAGGGAAACATGCAGATGAATGGAAAATAATTGCTGTGTAATGTGCACTTGGACATTGGCATAAGCAAAAGCACTACACCTGTGACTGAGCGATTAGATTTCACTGAGTTGCACCATTCAGCAGTAGATGGGTTGCCAGGGGTTATGAGATGAGATGAGTTTGACCAGCGGTCTAATCAGTCACAGACACAAAGCAAATCTCTTTCAGCTGCATGTATGTGTGTGTGTGTGTGTGTGTGTGTGTGTGTGTGTGTGTGTGTGTGTGTGTGTGTGAGACTGATCATGTTTTAGGGCTGCATTATATAGGCAAAATAATTCTACAGTTAAATGCTCCACAAGCTTGCTTTCGTTTCTATATGTGATTAAGTTGGGCAAGCTTTACAGAATGTTGTGAGAAATCTCATTCAAATTCATGAAAAATGGCAGTTCACCTACATTTAGGTTGAATGAATAATTTCATGCAATTTGTATGCATATGCCTCGAAGTCCACAAATCCATTCAGTCTAGATTGCATGAACTACATTAATAGATATATTAGGTTAAATGAGATTTTTGCCAGTGCTTTGCAAAGCTTGACCAACCAACAGTTGCTCATATTTGAAGGTGGACCAAGGATTAGTCAGTGCAATACACTAAAATCATATAATCAGTAATAAATTAGAAACAAATGATCAGCCTGTGTGTGTGTGTGTGTGTGTGTGTGTGTGTGTGTGAGAGAGAGGGAGAGAAAGAGAGAGAGTTCTTACCTGCACTTAATAACAGTAAACACACCTTTATCTACCTTTAGCATTGTTCTTTGGAGACACATATTATCCTTTCTATTCCTCACACTGTATACTGCATGTCATCTGCAGCTCCCAATTGAGTCTTGAGTAAGTGAGGAATTAGATAAATGCACTGGAACCTGCTGGTAGAGAGAGGCTGCTGATTGCAGTCCAAAAGATATTCATAAGCCAAGCTTCAGCACCACAACTCAATTCTCTCTCTCTCTCTTTCTCTTTTTCATATTCACCACTCTTGTCTCCATGGAAATGTTAACCAAGGTCACAGCGTGTGTGTGTGTGTGTCTTATCCAATGTATAATCCACCCAGTGCACTGTTTTGACTTCAGTGAGTCTGGGAAACTGCAGAAGTGTCACTTTGTGTCTTAAATCACTGAAACACAGTGCAAACACAGCTCAAACACAGCTGATCCGCAAAGATGAAGTTTGGTCCTTGATTTTGCTCTGGAACTATGAGGCTAATGTAGCTAACAAATAATGGACACTTATGCGGTACTGATTAGTGCCGAACAAACAGCTTGACTACTTCAGCACACACTTGGCTTAAGCCACATCAGCTTGCAAAAGTGAGAAGCTACAGGCCATTAATACATTAGATATCACAATTAATCTTTGTCATGGGATTCATTTCCATATGCAAATCAGGCTTATTTTAAATATGCAATTTGGCCCTTTGCTGTTGATATTAGAGTTAAATGGTTAAGACATCAACCAGACACTCTAGAGAAAGGATTTCCCCTTGTTTTACTGGTTAATCAAGACAAATATAAACAGTTTATACAATGTTTTTCATATACAATGTTTTTCGTACTTCTTTTATGAGAACAAAGATTTCTAACATGGTGAGGAATGAACATGTAATGAACGCAGGTATTCTAGAAGCTGAGATGTTCATTTTTTCTGTGCAGAATGGGCCTCTGAACTGTATTATCCAGTGAGATCTCACAGACAATGCACAATTTATGGGAAGGTTGTCATTATAAATCCATAATTGGGTGCTACATATTCTACAGGAAACAGGCTTTACAGTGATAAATGGCACAGCATGATGGTGTAAACTGTGCAGGACAGTTTTGTTAGTTCTCATAGGAGAAGATGCAGTTTATTATCGGAGTTTATCCAGAACGACCTCATTTCGGAAAATGGGAAGTGTGTCTACTTGATTTCTGGGGCTTATTCGCTGTCCAGTTCTGATGTGAAGTAGCAGGAGTCATCCACCTTGCCGTAGTAAAGCTCAGGCTTAGAGCCCAGCTCTGTAGTCTTGCCAGCTGAGAGAGGCGTGCTGGAGCGGAGCTGATGCACGCTAGGAGAGCTGTGGGCGATGGTGGGGGGCTCAGGAGCTGCACTCTCTTTCTGGGTGAGTGAGAATATTTCATCCTCGTCTCCTTCCTCCTCCACATAGAAACAAGCCAGAGGAGCCTTAATGGGCTCTGTTGGACTGTCACAGAAAAGACAAAAGGAAACTGATTTAGCAAGGGAGGGGTCGAAAAATGGAAAAATGAAAATGAATGGGTAGGTTACTTATAAAATGCCTAAAACTGATTACAAATGTTTTAGATTACTTACAATATAATACCTAATATAGTTGTTTTATTTTGGCTTCTTAATTGGTTTTATGAAGTTTAAACCATCTGAATATGCATCCCTTTATTAAAACTACACGAAACTGTCACAGTGACATGCAGGTCATGGGCACATTCAGTAATATACTGACAGACTGATATGTTAATGTTGCCTAATCAGTTCTTAACAAAGCAAACCCATGAAAAGTAACTGTGTATGTAATGTCTACCACTCCAATTACAAGTACTTGGTTTTTGTAATCAGTTTATGTAATCTAAAATCCATGTATTCAGTTAGATAGATGTAGATAGATGTACAGATAACAGCAAAATCAGAAAACCTCAGGTCTAACTGTAACCATTGGACTGACTCAAGGGGGACATCTTTTTTCATTTTGAGTTGCATCTGGTCCGTGGTCAGAATAAGGATTCACAGCTGGCCAGGGATCAAAGCAATTACTACTTTCAGGTGAGTTTGTGCATCTCTATATAGATGCTTCGGTTTCAGTTCACCATTGTCTGTTCTCCCTCATGTTCAATTTGAGATTCTCTTGTGTTTGAGTTCTGGCCATCATGCCTCTTTGTTTTTGTATTTAAAAGAACTATGGAAGTCTTCTTCTGCGCCTCCTTTCCTGACCGGGCACAGCCCATTGTGACACTGTCTTTATCCAACACCCTAATAAAAATGCATCCTGCAATGAACTTATTCAATCTACAGAACTATTTAAATAAGCAATCAGAAAAAATAATGTATTTGGTATTGTAACCTTCCTTCAAAAAACACTACTGCTGTAACTGTTGTTTCTGTGTATCAGTTATAATGGTTTCCACTTGACACTGGGTCCTTGTAGGACTAAACCACTTTTTAATATTCCATTAATGAAATATACCAAATCCTGCCGTCACACAACAAATGCGTGATTATGTCAGGTTCTCTCTCTCTGTCATTGTTCTGGGCGTCTAAGAATTAAAACCCCTACTCATCAATTTTTCCATGCATATAATCTCATCACAGACCCTATAACTACATTTGCTGTCTGGCAAGATTCAGTCGGCCAATGGCGGAACCTCATTAGTGCAGGATTGACTGGAGCACTGATAGATGATGAGTGCTGACAGATTATCCTCAAGCACACTAAGACAGTAAAAGCCTTCTTATCTGCCACGATGAAACAGATCTCAAGATGAATGACTGGAGGGTTTTTTTTATATGCCCTTTGACTTGCTTAGTCTCGGGTCATGTTTAGCTCCACAGATCCACAGATCCAAAATATATCTAATGCTCATAAATAAATCATTCCTGTATCTAATTTAGAATAACTAATCAGCTTTCAGCATTGTAGGTCTACAATTAGCCATAGTGATTATATATAGCCAAATCAGCAGTTACAATAAAAGCAACTGCCTAATATTGCGCACTTCCCTGGTGAGCTACCGAAACAGCTCTGATCCCTCTGAGGAGGTGAAGATAGAGGTGTGCTGTGGTTTCTGAGACACACAGCAAAAGCTTATATGATTTTACATGATGTAAAAGAAACATGATTGATCAGAGTAGGCTTTCTTCCATTGTTCCAGTTCTTATGTTCCCATTGTAGGCACTTTTAACTGTGTTGTGTGTTCTGACACCTTGCTGCCATATTCAGCATTGCAGTATTGTGGCATCAGACTAGATGGGCTACCCTTCACATGCACATCAATGAGCGTTGGGTGCCTTTGACCCTGTCACTGATTCACTGGTTTCCCTTTTTTGCACCACTTTAAGTAAACACAGTATAGCAGGAAATACCCACAAGGCCTGTTGTTTAAAACATTTTCTGCCATCACAATTTAGTCAAAAGTTGAAATACCACGAACTGAATATTTTCAATCCTTAAGACGTTTAGATTTAAAGGCTTATGATTAAATACGTATTAAACGTGTGTCTAAATGAGACAATCTCTGTACTTTTGAATGCCTTTGTACATTTTTATATGTGTCCACCAAAGATCAAAACCATTATGACCACCTTCCCAATTTGGTGTTGTCCTCCACATTAGCATCTCTGTGTGGGGATGTCTATCCAGACTTTTTTGGCCACAGCTAAACTGAGCAGTTTCCAAGTTATCAAGACTGATTTATAAAGAGCCCTTTCAGTATTTAGCTACGGCTGCTGGCAATAATAAATTATAGGAATCTGTGAGAACACTGTTGGTAGAATTTTACTACAAGCAAAACCCCAGTCAGTGTAGTAAACCCCTCAGCATTGTACATTACAGACAACTTAGAGCTAGAACACACTGGCAAACACTCAGTACCATTGCCACAAGGCAATGTTCAGGTAGGTGGCACATGTCAAGTAGATGTCTGCATGAATGCTGGCTCCAGCCTTTCTCAAAACACTGGCCTGTCTTCCTCCCAAAGTGCCTCCTGGTGCTTTTACTTTCTGAAGTAAACGGGACTCACCAGACCATGTGACCTTCTTCTATTGCCCCAAGGTCTAATTCAAACGCAAGAATGTGGACACAGGATAGCATGGGTCTGTGGCTTCACCACAGGGTACAATGCACTGTTTTGTGACACATTCCTCTGGTAATCAGCATTAAAACTTTTCAGTGACTTCTGCCACAGTGGCCTATCTGTGGGTTCAAATAGTCTTCATCGGCCTCATGAATTGATGAGCTGTGCAGCAAGCTGTGGTTTTTCCCTCTTTCCTCACCACTGCTGACTGGGAACACCCCACAGACCATGCCATTTCGGAGACACGAGGATCAAGTCATCTGGCCACACTAATTTGGCCCTTGTCCATGCCTCTTTAGTATTTATACCCTTTAAATTCTTCTTTATCTTATCAACTACAAGAACCAACTGTTCAGTTTTATATCCCAGACCTTGACATGCACAATTTTTGTGCATCATTTCAGTCCTGCATTTCATAAATTCAAAACTCCATATGTGTTAGTTTATAGTTTTCCCTTCACTGGCTGGTGGACAACACTGATTGAAAAATGTGAAGACTGTTTCTGGGCTATAAGTGTGGGGACTAGATCACCATGTTATCTTCAGAAGCTCTGCACCGTTGGTCTCATATCATTGTTTTGTTGTGTCCTACCTGACCTGTGGGACCTCAGCTCCAGGACACAGCTCCTGTTTCTCAGCACTCCCCAGCACTTCCTGGTGTGGCAGTATGAGTGTGACCTACAGAACACAGCAATGTAACTCTGATTTCAACAGCCTTATTGTTATTTACTAGGGGACCTGGTGGCCAGCAAGGTTTTGATATGGAAAAAAAAACAGGCTGCGCTTAGTCTTGCAGTTCTACATCTATTCATTCGACTCAGTACTAAGTGCAGAGTGAGCCACAGTAGAACTAATGGATCATGTTAAATAAATAATCATGCCAACAGCACATCTTAGCCTACAAGCCAGTGAGCTAAATAAGAATAGTCTGATCTGACCATTTTTATCAGCTGTAGTCCAAGTCTTGCCAATTTGAAGAGGCAATTAATTTAAACTAAAATTGCAATACATTAATGGATACTACACTTACAGGCTGTTTCACAGCCTCATTCTGTCTAAAACTAGACTAAGTGGGATTTAAATGAATTTTATTTTGCATAGAATTTTAGCCTGAGACCAGGTTTAACCTATGTTTCTGAAACCGAAACTATCTTGTCCACCATTTTCAATTTATATCACTATATTCTGAAAGTTATGAGTATTAATTGCTTAACTATGGTGACGAAAATCGTAGTTTATTTATGTCTTTGCTCTTTTTACTTACCTTTGGATAGCACTGGCACACACTCCACACTGTCCCAATGCCCACCATCAGTGCCCCCATGGCACAGAAAGTGGCAAACACCTGCGGCTCCTCCACAGCCATCAAGAAGACGCCCAGTGCCACAAGCACCAACCCCAGGACAATGAGCCCATAGCGGTAGGGCTTGTTCTCCGCCATATGGGTGAGTGTGGAGGTCCACTGTGATTAAACCAGTGGGTGTATGTTCAAAAGTGCCTGAGGTATAAGTTCACTGACTTTGTCTCAGGGGGGTGAAGGTGAGACCAAGTAGGTGGGTCAGATGTGATTGGCGTTTAACATGGCCAGTGGGAGACGGAGCTTTCTGCATCATTGCTGCATTAATGGGCCTTGACCAGGTGACCTTCCCTCAGGCTGCATCTGTGCTGTGCCTATGCAATGCTGCTAAACCTTTTCAACACAACACAGATCAAGATCAAGATTTGCTGGACTCAAAAAACGGAGACAAAACTAATAGTGGAATAGCTAGCAGCTCTGTACTGCTGTGTGTTCCAGACAGCGGCTGAAAAGACAGTTAACCCAGTTATGTTTAATGTAAATAGCTAGGAGCTAAATACATTGCATTTACATTTACGGCATTTATCCAAAATCCATTTTATCCAAAGCGACTTCCATTCTCTAACTACAGGGTCAGTCTCTCCCTGGAGCAACTTAGAGTTAAGGGTCTTGCTCAGGGACCCAGTGGTGGTGCTGAAGGTAGGATTCAAACCCATGACCCCTTGGTCTGGAGGCAAGTATTCTACCCACTGAGCTACCTCCACCCCATTGCATTGTATGATAGGGGTGGAGCCTAATAAGTTTTTACTTCTGCCTACACCTTTTTTTAAACAGAAAAACGAACCGTGTTTTGTAATTATGATGAAGTGAATATGTTTGAAATATGTTCAAAATGTTTGTTTGAAAAATAAAAAATGAAATGAAATGTAATAAATGAGTATCAGCTGTTAAACAGGCTACAGCATCTACACCAAAGTTCATGAGATTTATTAACTGTTAAGATTGTGCTTCCTATTAGAACTGCAGTCACTTTCATAAAATGTTTTTAAGTAAAATTCTTAAGGGATTAATTAAAAGCTGTACATTTAAACATGCATTTTGAAACTATCACAGTGCCAAACAAACTTAGGGTACAATATTCACGTTTACAATGTTTTTTTTTCTTTGCTGGTTTCTTCACCAATTGCCTTCTTCAAGTTGTGCATCTTCTCAAACTGTTGATACAGACGTCATCATAGTCTATACCCTGGTAGGATACTTCTAACTGCTACTTCTGTTACATCAGCTCTCATGGATGCTATCCTACACATCCAGAAAGCTGGAGGCCAGTTATGGGCATAACCAGTTGTGGAATGACTCAAACTCTCATGACTCAAATCTCCTGACAACAAAGCCAACAGGGTTTAGAAGACGGTGCCACTTTTTTTTTAACTCTGAGCTTTCCACTTAATCAGTTTTCCTAAAGAGGCAAACGTAATGGAAAACCTATGGCCAAAATTCACTTAAGCTGTTTTATGCAAATGGCCATTGGCTAATACATGGAATTCGGGTCAGTTAATAATTCACACAAAATTTGGTTCTAAATCATGTACGGCAGATATCAGATATACTCTGTAGGAAAGTGGTGACTTCCATGCAGTCATATCGGCAAACTGCTCTTTTCAGTCGATGCTGATTATCCTCCTATCCTACTGCTTTACATTGTTACCCAATATCAACCGTTAAAACTGAAACAAGTTAAATAAGTTCATTTTATTCAATTGTATTTTATTAGAAAGTGGCTTCAAACTGCTGAAGGACAAACATGAATCACAAACAGTGATACATAAAAAGTGAAGCCCACATAGTATAAAATAAAGGTTCCCTTCAAAACACCTGTAGCACATGTTCCCATAGAAAGCTACAACGCATGAAAAATAAGTGCAACCCTCCACCCCCTTGGCTTACACACGTCACAAAATGAAATGAAAAGTAAAAACAACACATGCTTATCCACAATGTCGTGTGTAAAAAGGTCTTACACATAGTGTCCCAAGGCACTACAAGTAGATTAATACTTGCTTTGAAAAACAGGCACTATCTAGGTATGACAGCTTTCATGCTGTCCATTAGCAAAGCAAGCAATCACCAATTACAAAATACATAAAGCAATAAATTATCATTTGGATGTGGCTTCTCAAACATCTATTTTCTGGCCAGGTTTTACTTAGTTAAGTATTGTAGTGGTGTTTTTATATTATATGTACTGTAGTGGCATCATCTTAACCTACTCTTATTCATTATTGGTGCACAGCACACAGCACTGTGAAAGGGCATTCGCTCTACTTCAGGGATTGTGTAATATCATGCTGCAGAAGAGCACATCTCTTACCGCCATTGTGTTTGCATCTAAAGCATGCTTGTTTAATGTCAAAATGGACTTGAAACAAGGACTATAGCCAAATGTCCTCTTTTCATTGTTGAATGCGAGTAATAAACTACTAAAATCACAACTATGAATACTCTCCGTGTCAAATGTATGACTCACATTAGTCAACTCAGGATTCCTGGTAGTTCTGTTTATTAAGGCAATCATTCCTCTGCCTTTAAGAATGCTTGTCCCAGGCTTGGAACATACGGTCTTCACTTTACCATTCCTGCACTGAAAGAACGACATCTTTAAGCCATTTGCCCTAATTTATTTTATGAGAAAACAACTGTGAGAAAATGTTTTAGCAATAAGAAAGCAAAGGAGCATCTAAAGCAAAACGAGACCCTGGAAATTGTGCATTTCACATTAATACAAGCATTTTCTCTTTGGCCAATCCTGTGTCACTTTTCATAGAGCTTTTATTGTCTTAAAGTAAGACTTACCCAGTTCCTGCCATCTACTAATGACTCATTTGTGGTCTTGAAAATGTTGGCGATTTCCGTGTTTTTACAAAACCACAGACCAGTTTCCAGTGTCTGGGCTAAAGTTTCATGTTACTATTTTTATTCTTTTAAAATCCAGATGACCAGCAATAAACCAGTAACTTAGGAAAACATGTCATGGCAAAGCTGTGGTCACTTATGGTACTCATTCAGCCTGAGTGATTTGCAAACAATGCCAGTACTAAAGATTTATGGGCCAATCATTTAGCTAGCATTAGCACCTAGCTCTTAATCCTGGTAAAGCTCACCCTCACATGATTTTCAGGGCACAGCAGTGATCATAGCTGGTTGAGGGATGTGGTGGTCTTCATGACCGTCTCGTAGGATGGCGGGGGCTCCATATCCCAGGGAGGTGGGGTACCAGGCAGGCTATTAAGATCTGTAGGTGTTGTAGGGGGGCGCTGAGCCGAGCGCCGCTCCTCTGCCGATGCCCTGCGGATCCTGTCCAGTCTCCTGTGGAAACGATTTGAAAAAATTGACTCAGAACTTCCAAAAAACTTCTACGGTCCCTAAAAAGATATGGATGCCCCACCACCTTCTGAAATTTTCAGAATATGGTCAAAACTTTTTTTTTTATTGTAGTTTTTTTGTAATGATTTTCCAGTGAAGGTTTGTCTGAGCACAAGAGTTACATGTCAAATACTGGTTTAAGCTTTAGTGACAGATGAAACAACATTATTCTTTTACAGTACATTACTCTTTTGTTGTTGTTAATCTCTCTAAACGTCCTCTTTCGAAACGGATGATTTAGTTCTGTCTTTAACTCAAGTGGACACTGAGCAGACTGTGATCACTGTTCTCTGTCTGCTGGAATGCAAAAAGACGTCAGCCTGTTCACTCATAGGACGTAGTACAGCAGTGTAGCTTCAGGTTTATATAACCAGCTGGAGTGTTTACTGCGCTCATACAAACAACCTCAATCCCTGTCAGACACAGAGTGGGGGTGGGGGAGCCCCCTAGCACTCTTTAGTTTATGGCTGCACTTTACAAGCCACACAAAAACTCTTTCTGCTTTTCTCCCAGCACAGTTCTTTATCCCATATGCACATGCACATGTGACTAACTCTGGTTTCTGTTAGCATTTGTTTTCCTAACCATGCCATCACCACAAGCTAGTACAGTACTTTGGCAACAGGTCCCAATTGCTGCTATGACTCCACGTCTCTTGGTTTCTCCTAGCTCTCAAACACAACCCTATCATTGTCTCTTGAGCACGGTCCAGCGAGAGGCCACTTTGATGAAATACCAGCAGCACAAAGGAATCTGATTGGCGACAGGCCCTCTCTCTTTCTCCCCCTTATACATGGAACATATCAAGAGAGCCAGGCCCATCAACTATCTGGGTCTCTCTGGGACTGTGAAGGACAGCTTGCCTCATAATCTCATAATCTGCCCTCCACTACAAGAGAGCACCTAACATCCTGCAAGACGTTCACAAAGCAATGCTGTTTGAAAGCATCAGAACTTCATCCTCCTGCTCTTTTCTTTCCCTCCTGGTCCTCATGCTTTTTAGACTTATGCCCAAATTCTTTTGATTAAAACCAAGTATGGCAAATAAATCTACCAACATGTTCTAAACTAGTGAATACTAAATGCATCGTCCATGACCAGCTCCAGGACTATGCTGTAGCAAATCAGCAATTTATGTAAGAAAATAGTCTTCTAGTTTTGTTTAAACAAAGAGTTCAAACTGGACTGAAGAACAGAGCCACAAACAGGCCAAGGCTGGGGAACAGACTCATCATGTCTGTCATGTCTGTTATCCACCGGGGAAAACTCTGCAGTTTCGCCCCTCTTTGTTTTTCTCCATGACCTACTTCTACAGTGCAATCAGACCATTTATAACTGTTGTTTCTTAGCATTTTTAACTGAGAGGCCCATGACTAAACACAAATGCTATGTAACAATCTCTTGAATGGAAACTCAGCCTATATTTGTCACAATGGAATCTTTTGCATGACTGTGTCCATTAATTCCCTGTTTATGAGCCTAGTGTTTGCCTCAGTGTTGTGGATGGGACAGTTACGAGTGTTAATGATATTAAAATCAAGGGCAATTGTTTCAAGCAACCAAACACATTAGTGCCATTAGTGAAAGTAAACAGCCTATTTCTATAGACTCCCTGCAAAGCATGGGACTCAATATTTCATGTGCGTTTGAAGCCACTACTCCTCTTTTTTTCTGTCAATATAATACCTGTATTTCACATTTTTTTTAAAAGGCTTCTTATGGAAAACTAAAATTCCCTCACTTTCTTTAAACAAATTCAATGTAGTACGTCTGTAATTGTCTTAGATGTAAGTTAAGTTTAGTGTATTGAATTGCTATTCAAATAATTTCAGTAAACCGATTTTTTTTTTCAGCCAGCTTCCCTTTTATCAGATAAAAGTCCAGGTCAGATCCAGAGCCAGAAAAGTAGCCTAAATTTGCTTCTCTTGGAAAAACAACAAAACATTTTAAGAGAACTAAAGCCAAAAATCTCTGGCCGGTGGTATAACACCTTTAAAGTGTAGCAGTCAGTAATCTTTGATTGTCCAATCTCTTTCTGTTATCAGTTGAGAGTTGCTCATTATGGACAGATATGAAGCAACAAGCAACTGTTTAGTTACTTTAGGCTTGTAGATTTAATACAGACAACCTGCACCGTACAACTACTTACATGACAATTGATCATATGTTCAAATTTCATAGTTGTTGTGGGAAGTGTTGCAACCTAGATTGCTTTTAAATGAGGCACACACAAGACAGCCAATCAGAATAGAGGAAAATTAAGAGTCTTAAAGACAGCATTAAAAATAGGCTATTTGATTCTAGGAGATAAACATAGGTAACTTAAAACCACAAACATCATAGACAGACTGTCAGTGGAAAAAAATGAATTACAAAAAATGTTGGTCTGCATATTTGAATCAAACTGGGAAAAATGTGGCAACCATGATACTTTCATACTGTTCCAATTCTGCCAGCACCTTGATTATCATACCAGCCCAACGGCAAACTGCGTGCCTCTTACCTCTGCAGAGCGATGGCCTGCTCATGGGTGTAGCGGGTGCCTGTACGCGGATGGAGCAAGAAGTGACCTGGGATGGCCATGTGAGTGCTGGACCTCATCATTTTGCAGAATGAGCAGATGAGGACGCAGAAGCCCATGACGCCCACGACCATGCCAATGATGCTTGTGTACGGGGTGAGCGTGATGAGGACAACGCCGACCGCCACTAACAGCACCCCCACGCTCACCAGCCCCCTGTGGGGCAGGGAGAAGCGACCTCCCACCACTGAACCATCACCAGGAGCCCCACTGCCCGCCACTCTGTGTGTGTGTCTGTGTGTATATATGTATATATATTTAAATACAATAGATATGTATTTGGGATGAGGGAGGGGAGATTGGCACTGAGAGTGCAAGGGGGGTTGTGTTGCACAGAGCACAGCACAAAAGCCAGGCCAGTCTGGTGTCAGTTCATGTCCCCAGAGGTCACAGTGAAAGACTGCAGAACAACCTGCAGAGGACAGAGGGGGTGGGCACCAGGAGAAAAACAGTTATATCAACAAAGTCAGCTCAACAGTGCTTATTCATCTTGTGACATGGAATAAAGACTGGATATGAAATGTCACATTTCATTACCGGCTTTACAAGTCCATAAAAATATAACTATACTACAGGAAGTTCTTCATTATGCCTAAAAGGAGGGTCTTCTCGTAAATTAGAAAAAATACATAATTATATACATTCATACTCACACACACACACACAGTATACCGTCTATAGAAACAACTCACTTAGGATTTTAGCTTTTTTGGGTTTGGCTACAGTAACTATAGCAATACAGTAAAAGTATAATATGTCTATATTACAATATTGTTCTTGTTTCCTATCTAGAACTCAGGGTAGGTTTCCTGTACTGAGATTTTAGTCCTGGATGCAAAGGATATCCACTGAATGGCGGATGCAGATGCAATCCTGTACTACAGAACATTGCTTTTAACCTTCTGTATCAATGATTCTGTCACTTATCTGCTTTATTGTGTCAACTGTTTGATTAATGTTATTTAATCTTGTTTTTTTTCACGTCTGTCCTAACTGTAAAGCGACCTTAGCCTCGTCTCTAATGAGGAAACCAACCCTTAAAGTCCTGTAAGAGCTGAACACTGCCCACTTGTTGATCACAATTAAATGGTAATTCAAAGGGTAAGGCACAGGAGACAGATTACCAGAACACTTTATAATATAACACTAAACAGCAGAGAATATATGTCTACCTTTGTATTGCTGGAGAGATCCATGTGTTCTGCAGAGAAAATTCCGATTTGTGAGCCAGATGGTTAACGCTGGTGGTGCACGTCAGTGAAAAAGGTTTTAAGGACTCAAAAACGAAAGAGTGATCAACCGTGTCGAACCGAGCTGCTGTCCGGTTCCTCCAGCCCAGAACGGATTCCCTGGGGGCTAAAACGCGTCGGAACCTCTGGAGAACCTCTGCGTCCAGGAACAGGATTCCTGTTTTTGAGGGCGATCCCGTTCACACGCCTCGTTGTTCAGACTTGAGGATCAAATCTCCAGGACCCGCCTTCCGGGCTGGAGTACACAGCCGTCCCTTCCCACTGACGTCCCAGAACCAGGACGGTCCGGATTGGTGAAGCGCCCGAACCACAAGCCCTGGAGAGCAATCCTACTTTCAGTAGAAGGTCTGCGTCCAGGGCTATAACGCCTTCCCATGAAATCTCTCCCTCACCATACACCTGGTGGTGGTGGCGAGGTGTTTTCCGACCCACGCTAGGGAGATACACAGTATGGACAAAAGTACTGGGACGTTTGAACATTACACCATTGACATTGCATTTATTACGGGTCCCAAGAGTGGTATCGCAGTAATAAAGATAATATTCTTGTAAACATGTAAATAAAGAGGAGATGACACAGGATGCTGCTTTCCCGCACTTCACCCAAAGTTGCATCTCTTTATTTACCAACAATAACCAAACTTCTTACTTTTTTTTCTTTGTCTCAGTGTGGTTCATCAGTAAATATGTTCAATAAAGTTACCTTTAAGCAATTACATGGAACTTACAGGCTACTTAACAAACCACCTAAATATTCATACAAAGTCTCAGAACAACACATATAAATATTCAGTTCAATACTATAAAACATTAATGTAACAAAGTCATTACAGTTACACATCAATAAATCAATATATTCTAGATGAAAGCTTAGCATATTGCTACAGGATAACTTACATAAAAACTGTGTTTCTTAACATATAGATTCTTTACAAAATATCATTCCCTAAAATAATGTATTTATTTATACTAGTATTACTAATTAGAATAATCATGTCTTATGACCAATGCGTGCTGGGGGGGGGGGGGTTGTGTGTCTGTGTGTGTGTGTGTGAGAGAGAGAGAGAGAGAGAGAGAGAGAGAGAGAGAGAGAGAGAGAGAGAGAGAGAGAGAGAGAGAGAGTAACAGATTGTGTTTGTGTGTGTACATGGGAGATATTGGGAGTGTGTATGTGGGTGTCAGTGAGAGTGGGTGAATGTATTTAACTAATAAATTTACCTCAGGTACCTGCATTGGCGACTTTCAACGGTAAGGTAAATAAAAAGGAGATGACAGACTGCTGCTTTCCCGCACTTCATCCAAAGGTGCATCTAAGGGCTGAGCGCGTTGGTCCGCCCCCTTAGCAACCAGGACGCACCTGTGTCACACATTTATGTTCCTACTAGGCACTTGGCCGTTCTAAAATAATAATAGTTGGAAAATATGTATGAATATACTAACCAACAGTAATAATACACCTTCAGACCTGTGGTCTCCTATTTTGGGTGTGCCACACATTCAAATAGACAGACTTTAGTATGGAGCTGGTCCCCCTTTGCACCTATACCAGCTTCCACTCTTCTAGAAAGGATTTCCACAGATTTTGGAGTGTCTGTTGCAGGAATCTGTGTCCATTCGTTAATTCATTTTGAACAAAAATGTCTAGAAAAGCGTCTTCTCTAAACTGTGTCCACGAAGTTGGAAGCATGGCATAATAATAATAATAATTATTATTATTAATAATAATATTATTATTATTATTATTATTGTTGTTGTTGTTGTTGTTGTTGTTGTTGTTATTATTGTCTGTTAAACACTGTAATCAATGTTTATTAAAGTTAAAAAATACTATATAAAGAATATACAGAATGAATACAGAGGTGGGTTTTTACTTCAAAATGTGGTTAGCAAGTCTTCTTTGTTCATCAGCATGCTTGTGTGCTTGTGTGCCACCTACCAGCTCTTGTGCTGCGGGTGCTCAGTAAATCTTGCAAAACGTTGTAAGGACCAGATGTCCCCAGCCAGCTTAGCGTATGGCTGAAGCAGGTAGCTACAGAGGTCTGGTGACAAATCCAATGGTCGGTCTCTTAATTTTTAAATCTGGACTGCTTAGGTTATGAGTGAATGAAAATAAAAATGATCAGCATGGCCAGTGATTCTGGATCTAAAATATTTTTGTGAATTTTATTGGAAACATACCAGTTACTGTATACTGCTGTTACATTATGCTGCCATTAAATCTTGCAGTACTATTTACCCTTTATGTAGTTCATGATGTTTATATTTAGTATGTGGTGGTGTCTGCCAGCACACTGACCTACAAAATTTTGCCAACAGCTTGAAGGAAGGGCCTACAGCTACCAGACCTGCCCCTTGTCCTGCCACCTGCCACTGGACCTGCCCCACCTCTTGCAATGGATACAGCAATGACCAGTAAACCTACAAGCACCTTCCCAGTTGATAACGGTAAACTAATACTCAGTCTGAAAAACGTTCTCTAGGAGTACGATTTCCTCCACTCCGCTGTGGATTCAAAAGTGTTTTAGGTCTCAACCTTTTCTCAAAACCTCCATATAACATCTTAAACAGCAATTAATTAACTTTTTGATTAGACTTTCCAATACAAGCCATAGGGTGCTCCACCTTATGCATGCCTTTGGGTATTTGTGTTTTTGCACACTAGGAACACCAAATTAAATTAATTGGCCAAAAGGTCCTAATTCTCTGGGTCAAATGTATTAGAGACAGTGAAAGATGAAATGATTCGATTGTGAGGTCTCCAGGACTAGGATTGGTTTGTAAGTGGTAATGTGTAAAATCATGAACTATTATGCCTTTATGCGGTCCTATCAACATGTGTTTAATATATACAATACAACCTCTTTTATGTATTAGTGCCGTATCAGCTTTCTGGCTAACAAATGCCCCAATTTAGACCTTGACTGAAATCCAGTGACTCTACATTTAGTAACACAAAAGTAACTGCTGTCCTAAAGCACATCTGGCACAGCCCTTCACTTCTAGGCATTACTATTGCCAAGAGTTCAGAGGCTTTAAACCAGATGGAGCTCAAAGGAACCTCTATTCTTTTTTCATTTAATTTCATTTGTTGCCCTAGAGAAGGTATAATGGTATAATGCAGGGCTAGATTGTGTTGGGTCAACTTCTCCTAAATTCTGGGCTCAAACCTACATTTCCCCTGTACGCCTTATAACACATCTATGTTATAACATACCCACTGCAAAAGTATGTAGCATTCCAAAACCACAACTGTTAATATGGAGTTTGGCCCCCTTCACTGTTAGATGAACTTTCCACTAAATTTTAGATCACAGGTGAGTGCATTTGCTTCCAGAAGCTCTTAATGAGCAGGTGCACCATCAAGGCCATGCTTGCAGTCATGATTCTATTTCATCCCAAAGGTGTTGGATGGGGTTCAGGATTAGGGCTTTGTGCAGGCCAGCTGATTTCTTTTACATGATACTAAAACAATGGAACTTGCTTTGAGTGTATTGGCACTATCATTTGGCAGCTGGTGACAGAGAGTTGCCCGTGCCATCGAAAGGCTGTGAGTTCGAATTCCAGGACTGCCAGTGGCACCACTGAGGTACCCTTGAGTAAGGTTCTGTGTGCTGCAAGTTTGTGCTGTTCACACTTTGTGATATGCAGGCAGTTGGTGGCCTAGTGGTTAGGGCATTCGCCCTGTGATCAGAAAGTCCGGGTTCGATTCCCAAGGCTAGGCTGAGGTACCCTGAGCAAGGTACCGTCCCCACACACTGCTCCCTGGGCACTTGGTGAATGGGTTAAATGCAGAGGAAGTATTTTGTGCTGTTCACACTGTGTGCTGTGGTGTGGTCACGTATGACCAGATTGTCACTTTCGCTGTGGTGTGTTCACATATGACAAATGGACACTTTACACTTTTGCTGTCACAAACTGGTAGCACAGACTTCTCTAAAGCCACTCTATACTGTAGTACTAAGATTTCACTTCACTGTAACTAAGGGGTCCCAACCATGACCATTATTCCTCCCTCACCAAACTTTAAACTAGCACGATACATTCCAGCCCAGATTAATCCATCAGACTGCCAGATTGTGAAGCACAATTCATCATTGTTAAGAACAAATTTCCACTTCTACAGAGTCCAGTGGTCACATTAATTACAACACTCTAGCTGATGCTCAGTATAGTCTTATAGGCTTGTATGGGGCTGCTTGGCCACAGAAGCCTAATCCATGAATCTCCCAACAATCAAGTTTTAATGCTGACATTGCTTTGATTTTTTCACTTTACATGCTTCAGTGGTCCCATTTTGTGAGCCTGTGTGGCCTTCCACTTTCTACCTGGGCTTTTGTTACCGCTAGACATTTCCAGTACACCAGGTGTTCCCATCAGAGATTACGAAAGAGCTGAAAGTTTTACTTCGACTATAATGCATTCTTTTCAATGTATGAGTAAATACTAGTAAATATAATGTATCAGATGTTATATATTAGACGCTATTGATTTCTGACCTAACACTAAACATGTTGTGTATGTATATGTCATAAAAAACACTTGTCAAAGTATGACTTTCTAGTTATAGATTCACCTTTAATTGTTTAAAATGAACTTTTTTCCCAATGTTTGGATAAACTCATGCACCACATACATTCTGTATATTCTCTGCACAGGAAATGCACAGAGTATACGCAAAGCACTTACAGTGTAGTTTGATAAAGGAGGCACATAAATTCAGGGTTACTTTGGTTGAGTCAGAGGAAGCCATCACCTTGTTTGATGGTGATGTTAACATCACAAATCAAAATTTACCAGAACGTCTGCTTGCTTCATGGGGAAAATGCCGAACATAAATGCACTCTGGTTTCCTTTTTGCCCAGGCAGGTTCCATGAAGGACCTGTCAGTTTTCTGCAGAAGCCTGGACTAAGAAATGTGATGGGCCAGTACCTTGCCACCATGTCAGCAGCCAGTTCTATGCTACTAAAAGCAGTAAACGACAAAGACCAGCAACTGTATGATTCTGATCAAAACTGGCAGTATATATGAGTGTTTATTGCCACTGTTGAGCATGTGCTTCTGTAAGACAAAACAGCAGGAATATTTCATTTAAACACAGAGGGTCCATTTTTCTAACATGGATTAAGCCTGATCTTTGATTAAACTGCAATGTCAATGGTGAATCACTGCTGGAAATTTAGTTTATGCTTAGGCTATTCAACCTGACAGGCTGGCTCCAAGTCTTGCTCCTCCCAGCACGCACCATCTTGCACCAGTGTCTGTAATCAAAACTTTTCTCATACGCTAAATCTGATGCCTGCTTTGGTAAGTTTACATTGAACATCAATGTTCCTCAGGTCTTTAACATTTTTAAAGCAAAGCTCATACAGCTACCAAAAACTGTGCTCTTAACCATCTGTAACTGAGCTGCAGAAGGAGGAATATATGAGATATTTGTAGAATATCCTCAGTAATCTTCTAATGTAGATAAGATGGAACTGATTCATGAGGAGAAGATTTTGTTGCTTTGGTAATTAGACGCCGCTGTCTAAACATCAGAAATAGCCAAGATCATAGAGATGAAAACCAGTACGACTAATCTAGTTAAATAACTATTTTGAGTATACTATGGAATAAGGCGAGTTATAGTAAGTAGGGGAAAAAAAGTGTGTGAGATCATCGAGATATGTTCCTCAATGCTGGTCGGCAGTGGCAGTGAGGGGTGGAGCCAAGGGGTTGACTGGCAGTAAGAGTCCTGTCACACCTCAAAGCTAATCTCACGGGAGCGGCCAAAGAGCGGTTCGGTGGGCAGCAGTGTGTCCGAGTAGCTCCGTCTCAGATGTGTGGAGCTGCATGTGGTTTTGATGGCTACTTCATAAGGGGGTGGTGGGTCCATTTCCCAGTGAGGGGGTTGCCCTCTGCCAGACGGACTGAAGCAAGTGTTCTCCATGGGAGGATAATCGAAGTCCTCATTGTACATGCCTCGCCTTTCCAAAGTTCTTAGTGAGGAAACACAGAAAGAGAGACAGAATTTGCAAAACATTTCTAACTCTAATGAGGCATATTTCTATTAACAATATTTTAAAACACGCATAGTTTGATAAGGGCTCATATGAAACCTGTAATGCACAAAAATGTAAAACTGGCTTTGTAAGTGTAATAAAGTGTAATAAAAACAGTTGCAGGCTTTAAAACAATAATTGAGACCCGTTTCATTTAGATTATGAGGCATTTTTCGTGGCACAAAAAAAACTGATCTTTTTATGAGAATCTGCATAGTTGGACATAGAGGCTTTTCCACTAGAGGGCATAGCCATGCCATTAGATTGAGGCAGCATTAGTACATTTTAGAGTACTTAAGATGTAGCATATTCTTCATGTGGAATTTGCCTTACCACTGAGTGAATTATAATCCTTTTAAGGGACGAATAATTGCTTGTAATGACTCCCATGATCCTCTATAGATCTGTCGGCTGCATATGTGCGTGTAGCCTGTGTGTGTGTGTGTGTGTGTGTGTGTGTGCGTGTGCGTGTGCGTGTGTGTGTGTTGTTGGGTGAATTGAATCTATGCATCTAACATGATCATCCATCTTTTTACTTTTTCAGAACTGGATTGTAAATATCATTTTCAGATTCTTCACTAAGACACAGTGTACTTGTGCCGACATGGACAAACATAATGACATTAAAGTGAGAGTACGAACAAAAACATTAACACAATTGTTCCCTAACCACAAATGTAGTCATCCAAGGTTATGTTTAGTTTTTCACTGAAGCGATATGGGTACCATATGCAACACATAATGGAAGCTCATCCATACCACCAATTAGCAAATCATCCCACACTTGACTAAAACTGGATCAAGCTGTTTGGTTGTCTTAGCTAGACTCGCTTAGGTGTTTTTTAATGGTATATTTGTTGTATGAATATGATGTTTTGTCAAACTATTGTATGTTGAAGGAGAAGGCGGCAATACAGCAAACTCCTCACTGCAGAACCAAAACATGCAGTGTTGAACTGACACCTAGGCACCAAGTGAACACTGATCTTGAGGTGTTAAATTAACACTAAACTGTCGTTAACATGGAATCCTAAACATGCCACTTATTGAGTCCATTTTGTTGTTGTTTCAAGGGAATTGTAATATTCTGTCTGGTTTCTTTAGAGCTTCTACTTGAAACCCATGAGCATATTAGGCACTCTGCTGCAAGAAACAAAAGAAAGCACTACATTTACACTGCAGCCAGGCTTACACAAATCAGACAAGCAACATTTAAACCAACACAGGAGAAAAATGAACAAAAAATAACACAAAACCAAAGACCTATAGAAGAACTATAAACTGGGGAGAGTGTTATCTACAGACTGAGACACCTTACAAATGTCTTCTAACTTTATAATTAGTGAGAAGATTTTTTTTTTCCAATCTCAGAAACTTGGAAACGTTTCAAAGAATGAAAAATCTAATTTACAACTTCTACCTTCTACCATAAATAGTCACCAATGCCTGTTTGATTACTCAGTTTGGCATACAAATAGGAGGCTAAATTATTCTGGGTGACAAACATTAATGTATACATAATACAATACATATATTCTATCATATAAACATTCCATAAGATATAATATAGCATTATTAGTCTTTCCAACCACAAACTGCAGTGAACGTAAAATTTGCATACTGATCTGCCCTAAGGATTTTTTTTTTCAATTTTATTTTATTATTTATTTGAACCAGTCCTTTGAAACCAAGTGTAAAATCATCCAATACATGTTTGATTGCTCCGTTTTGCATCTCAATGGGAGGCTAAACCATTCTAGGTGACAGACTTACATTTGCATCGTCTTTCAAGCCGAAAACTGCAGTGAAAGTAAACTTTTAAACTGATCAGGGCTAAAGGGGAAATTAAATATGAAGTATTTACTTGTTACTTTTTTATTGTATTATTTCTTTGAATAAGTCATTTAAAACCAACTGTAAAAACAACGAGTTTAGTAAACAAAAGCAGAATGAAGGGACATAAGAGCAGAATGAAGAAGGGCATGTTTTTGCTGGGGACTGCAGACTCTGGGTCGGTCCCACTGTACCTGTGCACGAAGACGGACTGGGACTCTGGGAAGCGGCTGCCCGGCGGAGGGGTGAAGAGGACGTGGCTGTAGTCGTGCGTGTAGTCAGCTGTATAAGCAGCGACGGGGTTGCTTTTGCCGTTCATGGCCCAGAAGAGCCCCAGGATGAGCATGACAGCTCCGAGCACCACGCAACACAGGCTGAACGCCTGCAGTCGGCTCTGGCTGGACGTGAGGAAGGCGGTGGACCCGCCGGTGACGATGAGGAAGACCCCGATGAAGATGGCCCCGTGGTGGAGGGACGGCATGGCAAGACCCCTTCGCCCGAGAGATGCCAAACCAACCGAAGGTCCTCAAAAGTTAAAAGCTCCATTCACCGGTTAGTGTTTTCCAGTAGTGTTCACTCTTACTGCAGAGTGGGCTGTATCTTTTTATTCTGAAAACCATTTGTTTGGGATGCTCGTCCAAGTGCACGGCTTCTCTTGGTTTGAAAGGAAACCTCACAGAGTATGTTTGGCTCCATGTCCACTTTTTTTCGGTAAAAAAGAGCTGAAAGTCAACTCGTGGTGGACAAGGCGCTGCTGAGTGTGCAGTCCCTCTGCTTTCCTCTCTAAAGTGCAAAACGCATCCAGCATGCCCTCGCCCCACCCAGCATCTGTAGACTGAGCCGTACTTCGCCAGACTGACAGGCTGCTCCTATAACTGACTTTGATTAGTCCCGATCAATCACTGTGAAAGGAAAGCCCATTTGAATGGATTAGTCTATGTCTCCGGATCATTAAATTGATTTCTTACTTTGAGCGTCGCTTAATATGTGAATGATGAATCACTTTCTAGTAAGTGTGGAATTCCTAATAAGCTGTCACTTTAAGAGTTAGGGGGACACCTCTGGTTAATTGTGTGTGTTTGTTTACGGGGCGTATGCTAATGAGCACGCCAGTCTCTGTCAATGGTGTGACGGCCTTCCTCTTTCTGATTGGATGAAAAGTCTTTACGCAACAACTGGAGTCGGGAGAATTGACGCTCAACTGGCCAATCAGCGTCAAGTACGGGCGGGTCTTGCGGTCCTCCTAGACAAGTTCGTGAAACTAAAGCCCCCCTGCGAAATAAAAATTAGGGTGACTAAATTCGTACTTCAGCTGTGAGACCGGAGAGAAAGGGAGCTTTTTAGAAACTGTGAAAAGAAACACAGCGAGTAGAAGAAGTCAAATGGTTTTGTACGCGGAGGGAAAGGGCATGGATCCTCTACTGTATGTTGCAATTTTGGTTATTCTGTTTCTATTATGGATCAAAGTGAAAGGTCTAGATTATGTTATAATCCACCAGCGATGGATCTTCGTTTGCCTTTTCCTCTTGCCTCTATCCGTAATTTTTGATGTGTACTATTACGTGCGAGCCTGGATCATCTTCAAGATGTGCTCTGCACCAAAGCTGCACGACCAGAGGGTCCGGGACATTCAGAGACAGGTGAGTAGGAGTGGACTGTGTGAACATTTGCTTTGCACACCTTTAGATTCACCAGCCACGTGAACCGCAGGCCACTATAAGCTTGTACCCTTTGTCTGTGTATTTAAGTCTTTCCCAGTGTGGGCTTATTGGAGGGGTCTCCTCGGGGTGTGCCTAATCCACCTCTTTCACAAAGGGATTTCAAGAGAAAAGAGAAAAGAAAACAGGAGCTTGCTGCACAGGCTTTGGATATTCCTGGATTTGGATGTCCCAGTTAGCTTCTGTATATTTCATTTGTAACACTCCATGCTTACTCTGTGGTGCATTCCTCCATGATGGTCCTGCTTGGAGTGACGTAGGTAGAGCACCTCCCCCTAGGTATTTCCCAACTCTGATCCTGTAGGCCCCTCCTGCACAGAACTGGGTTTGCAATGCTTCAACACACATTGACAACCTCTTCCCAAGCTCAGTTTAGTGCGTAAAAGAAAGAAAAGCATGAAACTGTGCAGTACAGATGAGCCTTCTGCAAAAAAGATCTCTAGTGTCTGTTACTTTATGAGGGAAACCACTTGAAGGAAGGAAACTTGTTGCTCCACCATTCGAGTAATTTTAACATCTTGTCTTAAATTGATTTGCTTTTCTTTGCAAGTCTGTATGTTCAAAAAGGGAAAAACCTAGTTCACCATTTATGATGTTACTATTAAAGTTCCTCATGCATTCTTTTATTTGCATGACAATATGCCCCACGTTTGACAATGTTCCTTTCTGCAGGTTCGCGAGTGGAAGAAACAGGGGGGGAAGACACACATGTGTACGGGACGTCCCGGTTGGCTCACTGTGTCTCTGAGGGTGGGGAAATACAAGAAAACCCACAAGAACATCATGATCAACATGATGGACATTCTAGAGGTGGACACAAAAAGACAGGTGGGATCTAACAGCAAGTTCACAGGGGAATACAAATCCAACATTTTCTTTAGACATTTTAGACATAATTTCGCTGTATATTTTTTATGACAAACAAATGCGCATACATGTACATATAAGCCCATGGTATTCAGAGCTAGTTTTCAGGCTTAGACAGAGTTTCATCTCCTCTGACATAAAATAATCATTCATTTGAGTTAAATGTTCAATTAATCGAATTTTGATTTGAATTTTGAAATTTTGATTTTAGGCCAAATCGCCCAGCCCTAGTATTTAGGCAGCTCCTAATAATTTCAGAGAAAAAGAGCAGAGAAAAATATAGAGGAGCCCATTGTCACGGGCGTGAGGGCTAACCCCCCACGACCGAGAGCTTACTCGGAGTATGGACCAGGCAGGAGAATGTGAATCCATTTCAGGGGTTTTATTTGCAGGAAACGAGAAACGAGAAAGCAAACAAGGCACAGTGGCCGTTACTAGA
>JBBPDC010000156.1:10148688-10161049 GCA_037974485.1 Hemigrammopetersius urotaenia | reverse complement strand
TGTGTGTGTGTGTGTGTGTGTGTGTGTGTGTGTGTGTGTGTGTGTGTGTGTGTGTGTGTGTGTGTGTGTGAGAGTTACCCTGTGGCATGGGGTCACCTGGTGAACTGTCACAATTTATATAGAGATGTGGGAGGCAGGCACTACTGTGTTTGACACTTTCTGCAATGAATGGTGCCCTCACCTGCGCGCACACACACACACACACACTTCCACAGCATAGTAACCATCCATGTGCTGACTGTTTCTGTACTGAAAGCTGGACAGCTGTGGGAAAATATTCACAGGACGCCAGAAGTGCTTTAATATCCGGTAATGGCTGACATGATTAGACCTTAATCTTAATTTTTGCTATGATCTGGGTTATGGAGCAGCTGAATTATGTAGGTAATAGCTAATAAATGTGTTGAGTTAAAATTGGAGATGCAGAGAGTCTGGACTTACACCCACTTTCTTTTAGGTCTAGACAATGCCAACAGAATATTTAATAACTGCGTGTTTCATTACAAATGGGTAATTAGACCTTTTAGTGGGTTTGGTCAAGATCGGTGTGTTAATATTACATTGCTCATCCAAATAGCAGGGTCCTGCGTCAGAAGAAGGAATGCTGATCTAGAAACAGTTTTTGAGGTAACAATCGTTATAACAGAGTAGTCTGATCCAACAGCAGACATCTCCAGGCCTGGTGTTGTCTATTCATTTGTATAGCTCACAATAAGTCATGCTATGTACTAAACCACACACAGAAAGAACATTTAGAGATAATTTGAGAGGTGTTTTGTATGCATTTATGAGCAGTGTTTCCTCATTACATTATAAAACTGATTCTGATTACTGGTGCATTTCATTTGAACCCATACTAATAAATTCATGAGTTGCCAAACACTGACTGACATTATCCCTGACCAATCTGTACAGGCTACAGCTTGATGTCTAATACTTTGAACGAAGCTCAAATTCAGTCTTTAAACAAGGACTAGAAAAGGGAGTGTTTGTTGATCGGGCAATAGGTGCAGTGTGTGATTGTAAACGGGCATTGTATAGATGTGTGTGTGGATGGGTGTGCGAGTGTGTCTGGTCTCCTGGTGAGACTGTGGCTCATTAGCTTCTGAGGCGATGAGAGAGGTGTTTCAGAGGCTACTCTGCTCTGCTCCAAAAATAACACACACCATTTCCTGTCCATTAAACCATGATTTCACACCAATCTGAGCTTAACGGCGCGCACACACACAATGCGAATCTCCTCAGACACACAAAGGCCCAAAATCCTTTGAGACACAACACCAGTCCTGCACACACACACTCCCATTAAATGTCGATTTCACACCAATCTGAGCAGCACCTCAGCCTGGGCTTGCTGGAGAAGAGAAGTGTGTGTGTGTGTGTGTGTGTGTGTGTGTGTGGGTGGGGGGTCGTGAAGAGTAGACTGGGGGAGGTGGTGATGGGAATCAGAGTAGATTTTTTTTTATTTTTGCATGTCCTGTGTGATGCACTCACAAATTGCACTGATTCTGCATGTCTGTATGTGTGTGTGTAGATGTGTGTGTATGTGAAGAAAACAGAGAAACTGTGAACCGCCTGTTGTCCTTCCAGGGGTGTGGCGGTGTGTGTGTGGTATAGTTGATGTTTTTTTTCCCCTAGACAGACAGCAAGGGACAATAATCACAATCTTGTATGCTAGTACAGACCTGGGAATTATGACAATATTTATTTTAATGAATACATCATAAACACATTAAATATATGGCCTAAAGGCATCTGACTACTTGATGTAAAGCAGCACAGTCTGGGAAATACTGAATAAAAATATTGGTGCTCATAGTTTTAGAAACACATTCTTTATATATATATATATATATATATATATTATGGAATATTGTGAACATTTCTTGAAGTATAATCATATATTTTTCCATATTGCCCACCTATGCCTTGGTATTAGATCCCATATTGAGCTGCAGCCAACTATAAATATATATTTTTTCATGTGATACAGCAATTGTAACTTGGTAGGCACGATGCAGCTATGGGCATGGATGGATTCTTAAAAAGAGACATACAGTATGTACAGTACTGTGCAAAAGTCTTCAGCCACCCCTTGTTGGTGTAAAAATACTGTTTTTGCCTTCCTAACTGTCTCATCTCTGGCATATTGAGTACATTAAATGAAACAGGCACCTTGTATCTTCACTGTGCCTAAGGATACAAGGTGCCTAAATTAAGGTTTTCCAACAATTCAGCCCCACCAGTATATTGATCACCGCCTGATCATCTGGAATCGTCTGCTCCTGTCTTTTCACTGGTTCAGGACTTCAGTTAGATGGCTTTGTTATGCTTGACTGTAGCTTTACAAACCAAAAACAGATGTTTGGACAGATACAGTGCCTAAACTGAAAGTTCCTAAAGCTAGGAAGCCTTTAGAACTGTTTCTCAAAAAATATAAGACAGTCTGGCTTTTTGGAAGCCATGTTTTTGGAACTTATGTTCAAAACCATACATAAATAAGGGGTGTTTGCACCATCCTGTGTTTTCATCCAAAGGGGATGGAAGCGGGGAGATCTTGCTTCTGGTCTCTTTCTCTGAATAACAGTTTGACATTAAAAAAAAAATATATACAAAAACATTTGAAAGAACCATTTTATAGAACAACTGTCATGTTCCATGGATGAGATGGGGAGAGGAGACACACTTGCAAACATCCATGGACTTTATTTACCGTAAGGGACTCATCCTTGGACAAGTGAAGGGTCATGTATGACCAGCAAGAACTAACACACAGGCAGAGACATATATACTGGTTCAGATTAGAGAACACCTGGGAAAGAGGCAGAGACATGAACCAGACACAGGTGAATCCACTGATCAGGGGCAGAGCTAAAGATGAGCTGAGAACCAAACAAGAGTCACATGGCACAGAGAAAACAAAGCAGAACCTGGCTAAATAAGAGAGACTGTGACACACCACCACCACCACCACCACCACCACCACCAACAACAACAACAACAACAACAACAACAACAACAACAACAACAACAACAACAACAACAATAATAATAATAATATTAACATTAACAGAATAATAATAATAATAAACAACAAAACATTCAAATGGCTCATTGTCATTGTTCGGTATTTCTCACAAAAATAACTTGTTTTATTTTTGATATGCAATGTTGAGAGTGACTTTGCACATTCAACAAAATACCAAAGCTATCTTATGATTAATATCTCAATTTGATTTAGAAAAATAAAATCATCAGCTGCTTATCTTTTCAAGCATCTTTAGGTCGAGAATTGTTACAAATTAATACACAGTACTGTGGAATGAAATTCTTCATATGTAGCCATTGTTTTCACTAAAGAAACTTGAAGAACCCATTTTTTAAAAAAGAAATTAAATACATTTGAAGTATTAAAACATGCTGATATCAAAAAGGAGGGCAACCATTCAGAACAGAGGTCCATTACATACATCAGGCTTAAAGCGGAGTAGCAATAAGGGATACGAGGCTGGAAGATGGTCATGTAAAACTAATTATAACCATTTTTGCTGAATAAACCTTAGGGGAAAACATAAAATACATGACAAATATGAATAGGCCCTTTTAATAAGTCTTAGGCAATATTAGGATCTCTTTCTTGTCCATGTCTTCTCTTTCATTGTTTTCTTTAAGTGACCTAGTCGATCGCAACGATTTGATCAGGTCTAAGGGCCAAGGGTCAGAACTCCTAGTGTCCGCAAGAAGCATCTTGAGACCATTTGACCTTTTCCATTTCATTGTTTTACTGCTTTGACCTGTACAACAAAGGCTCCAAAAGAACTGGACACTGGAACATCTAGTTCTGGATAGTCTTGGTCTCCCACAAATTTGTATGATGTTCAAATGAATCCTGTTCTTTTATGTGGGATATGAATGTCTTCCACTCACACACATATGTGAGTCTGTCTTTTTCCCGGAGCTGTGTGTGCAGATTAAGAGATTTATAAATAGAGAGAAAGCTTTGCTTAGAGTCTCAAATCTCAGAGCCATGCAGGGATTATTGCATCCCTTTGGGATTTTAACCCAAAACCCAATCTGACTGACGCGCGCACACACACACACACACACACACTCACACGCCTCTAGTAACAGAAGCCCGTCTCTTCACACTCAAAACAATTTTCTGTTCATCACACACACTGTATTTTTTCAAACTATTAACACATGTTCAAAATAGTAAGCTGTTTCCATTCCATCTTTGCAAATCTCTCTTTATCTCTTTCCAGATTTCTGTCTCACTTTATCTTTTATCTGTCCATTTTCCTCCTTTCCTTATCAACGAAAGAAAGTAATCAGTGGGCACACCAAAACAGGAAACCAACAGACCTGAACAATCAATGTATTTAACCAGGCATGGTGATAACAAAACAAAACACATATTTCAGTCAATAACCTTAAGTAGTGCTTCACAAGCACACAAAAAAGAACAATGAATACTAATAGTATACGTATAAAAATGAACACTATCTCCAATTTGAGTTTCTGATTTATCAGCATCCCACAATTATCTTAGCCAAACCACCCTATCAGAGTAAAGTGAGTTGGGAAGGGGAGGGGCTCAAATAACAAGGCTTTGGTTTGTGTTTATACATTTGAAAGGATGGGGATTGAGGCTTTTTTGTTCATATGCAAAGTATGTCATTAGTACATCAAAGTGCTTGTCATAAGACTAATTACAACAAAGCATTTTGACAAGACACAGGAGAAGCTAAATTACTATTAGAATATGTTAGAATATAAGAATATACAGAATTTATTCATATTTTACAACATATTATGATAATATATAGAATTTCTTCCTATATTAGAACATAATATACGAACATTTCTATAGAATATCTTACAGAATCAGAATATAGCTATAGGTATCTACTTTGTATTTGTATCTCTTTTGCACTTGGAGCATCTCATGGGTTTGTGTTTTTATATAATCAGTAAGTAGTTTATAAAATGTTGAATATTGTGTGTCGCATTCTCCCCAGCATCTTCTTCCTTCTTGCCTTTTTTCTCATTCCCTCTGTCCTGGTCTGGTGGAGAGTGGTGCTATGGCCTGCAGGTCCATTCCTCTGCCAGGCGGACAGACCCTCATTTAGTCTAGCAGCTAACATTTAGCCAATTATGCTAATACCCCTCATCAGTTCAGCTTGCCCTGCAGGGAACACAAGCACCGGCGTAACCACGCAAGTGCTACAGAAAACCTTGTAGCGGTGGCACCCGCAACAGACACTTTGACCTCTTTACTGTTCTGTCAATGAAATACCACTAAATAAATGTAGAATAACACCTTCTGAAACATTTCCTGCCTGGACCTTCATTCAAAATTTCAGGGAAAAGTCTATTTCAAAATAAAATAAAAAATGATCATTTGTCAAACGTGAACAGCACCCATTCACCCAAGTGAAGCAGCGGGCAGCCAGGAACACAGCGCCCAGGAAGCAGAGTGTGGGGGGCGGTACCTTGCTCAAGGGTGCCTCAGTGGTGCCACTAGCAGTCCTGGGATTCAAACCCATAACCTTCTGATGGCAGGGCTTTTGAAAAGAACGAATAAAATATGTGACATAATAAAAATATGTGGATTTCATCCATCTAACATTCTAGCGTGCCTGTCTGATGTCACGCTAAAGTGTTAACACTTGGAGACTTTCTTTTCAGATAGTCGAAGATAAGATTGTGTTTTTGCAAATCAGGTTTGTATGCTGTATATGGTCTGCTTTGTACTTCGTTTAGGGAAAATGCTCTTCTTCTTTTTGAACTTTCATCCATGTTTGTTCTTTCACTACATGCTCACACAAATGTGACCCTATAGGTGAACTGCTGCCCTCTTTAGAATAAGTCTTGAGCTCAGTCTACTCACTTTCAAGTAATTTTATTTATTTGAACAGTTTTACTTTAACTGCTTTGACTGCTTATCCGAAAATGACATTTTTCTAACACGTTTGATTCAGCTCATGAACAACTTGTTAATTACCTGCCAAAGTTGCTAGGGCAAGGAGACTGACCCATGTGAGGCTTGTAACAAAACCTGGGGCCACTTTTAATCCCAAATCCCAAAGCAGACAAGTTTTTGCTTGCTTGTTGGCATCAAAACAATCTCAGAATCAAATTAATTTCCAGTTCTTTGGGGATTATAATCTCTTTTTACCACATTATTGCCCATACTTGCAAGTATGGACAATAATGATGAAAAAAGAGATCTGAAAGCTTCTCTGACTGTTCTCTTATCTGAACTTATCTAAATGTCATAAAAGCTTTCAGTCTGTTGGTAAATTCTCTGTTCTAATTAACCTAATTCTTCTCAGTTAACTGCAAGGTTTGGTTCAATGCTGCCCAAGTCTGGTCCAGGTGATCTACCTCCCTAGAGGGTTTAGTTTCAGTGCACCTAGCTCCATAGAGGAGCCACATATAGGGGCATTTGGCCAAACTATATTAAATTCCACAGCAACCAGAAAAACTGTGAAATTGTGCTGTTTTAACTAATTCTTTTTGCCAGATCAGCAAGGGATTGGTGTCAAAGCATTCACAATCTGAATATTCATAAACATTACAAAAAATACTGAAATTGATCAACCATATGCTAATTAATCCTCGGAGCATAGATGACAAACAGCTTACACATATTAACCTTTGTCTGACTCTCATGAAACAAGTACATTTTGGTGAACAAACTTTTGACTGAAATTGGTGTATTGATTGTATTGTTTTGATTGTATTGTATCATCAATGTTGTATTAATGAGAGATGACACCTCAAACCACTCTCTCTCTATGTCTCTTGCTCCCTCGCTCCACTTTCATTTTCAATGACCAATCAAATGAGCAATCTTTGGAAACTGTCCAAGATGTGGCATATACTCAAACTTTTGCACAGATCGAGAGCAAGATTTAAACCCATTATCTCTGAGTCCTAGGATCAGCATGTTACCACTAAACCACAGTTTGGAGCTTATCTACATGAACATGAACAAAAGTAGAATTGTGGAAAAAAGGAAACAAAGACTCACTTCAAAATGCTAATTCAAGTAAATGGATGACCCCAGTGGGTCATTTCCTTATTAATAACCAAAACGGCAATTACAAATGCAGCTTCCTGAAAAAAAGAAAAAACAATCGAAAATAATTTTCCAACACACACACATGCATGTGGCCATCGAGAGACGAAGTGATACAATCATAGAAGAAAACCCGCTTGAGCAAAAAAATTGACTGGCTCACTTAAACCGTCAAATTAATGCCCGTTAGTGTCATTTAGGCTAAATATAAACACATTTATCACTGACAGATGCAATGTTTTGTTTTGAAATTGGCTAACTGGGCTGCCTAGTAGCTTTCTGGCTAACTAGCAGCTGCCTGTAGGCTAAAAACAATGTATTTGTTGGCAAGCCCACTTAAACTCTCAAACTACTGAACTTTAGTGTCTTTAACGTGTAACATGAACACATTTTCACTCACATGATAAGGCTTCAAATCAGATAATTGAGCCGGTCTGCAGCTAGCTGGTTAAAATTGAGTACTCATGGGCTGAAAGACATACATCTTTCAGCTCATTTTTTCCCTGTGTTTTAGTATCTTAAAGGCTGTTTATGAAAATATATTCACACACAAAACCAGCACTAGAGCTCTGTTTTGCTCTCTTTGGGAATGATCAACATTCAGCCCCTGATCATCTGTTTGAAAAACTGTAGACAAATACAGTACACCAGACCCTAATGGTTGGAATGATGCCAATAACTCAAACAGCTTCCTCTGAAGCTGACACAATCACACTACTTATCTGTGTCTCAGCATCCATATCTTATTTTCTTGAAATTGTACATGAACCATAAGACCTTAACTAAAGGTTTTGTTGCATGCTATTACTTGTCTCAAATAAAACTAAAAAATAGTAATATCTATTACTTGATTTTGTTTAATTGATTTAAATTGACCTAATAGGCAAAATCTTTTTTTTTTGCAAAATACATTTTTCCTGAATTTTTGGATTAAACATTTTTAATCCAAAAATTACATATTACATATTAATAATCATCATAAATAGAGTGGTAGGTAAAACACTTTCCTGTAAACCCCAAAGTTTAAACCCCCACTTCCTACCATTGTGTTCTTGAGCAAGACAATGTCCCTGTAACTAAGTCACTCTGGGTAAGAGCATTAGCCAAAAGCCCCCTTTATTTATGTTAAAAGTCATTGTTATAAACAGTATGTCCACAATACACAGCACAATTATTATGTTCTTAGCAGTTTGGGGGCTCTGTGAGGTTCAGAAATGCACAGGCCCAGGGGGGTGGGGGGTTGGGCTGGGGGACTGGCACAGACGACTGCAGTGCCAGGGGCATGACAGGAGCCCCAGGCCCACAGGCCAAAAACATTGTATATCTGGGTTGGACCGGGGGCCCCCCTCATGGTCGGGGCCCTATGCGAAAGCGTAGTTCATGTATGGCTAAGAACGACCCTGCTGGAAGCATAAAACATGTTCATGCGTTGTTCACTTCCTAATGCATTAGGCATAAATAAATATCAAACAAATCAAATAAATATCAAACAATGAATATCAAAGAATAAATGACAATTTAAGCTGATGTATGTCAAATGTTAATTATTCTTGTTTGAGCAGTTACTAACTTGAATAGCTAACATCATGCCCTGCTGAACAATGTGAGGCAGACAGGACAGTCTTTTCATTCTCTGACACCTTTAATAAATTTCACATCAATTGCCTTATTTACATTGAATCATTTCTGCTGTGGGTTTTTTATTTATTAGATAAATCTGTCAGTAATTATTTGGCTGTAAACTCATTGGCTAAGTGGCTTAGTACCAAGGTGCTCGTGATTGTCTACCAAGCAGAAGGGTCTTGGTTGAAATTCCATGTCTAAAGATGTCCCCAAAATGTACATCAAAAATGTAGCCCATTAGCTAGCACAAATGATTAAAAAACAAACATCTTAGGGGAGCTTCTTAGTATTTTTCCGCACTTTGGTTTTAATTTTATCTATACCGGCTTGTGAAAATGTTGTTTTACATGAAATTGGTCTGTGGTGCAAAAAAGGTTGAGGACCGCTGTTCTAAAGAGTGAGTGAACAACATAAAACATAGCTCTGGTTGTGGTATATGGCAGTGTAATGCTCACCTGTGGAAAGCAAGGTTTTGACTTTAAATCCAAACTTAATTTTAAAAGTTGGCCTTAAAGGCTGTGTTATGCTTGGACCCCTATATATGCCACATAAGACTATATTTATCTCAGAAATCTTTCTGGCACTTTGTAAGTACTTTATAAGCGCTTTATAAGCACTTTGTAAGTAAATTACCATAACCAGTCAAAGTTGAATGAAACATACTATTCTTTTTGTTGGCGGTTTGAGTCTTCCTGCTACCATTTGGCCATGTTAGCCATCCTGTCAAAGCTTAAAGCCCCTTTTGTAGCCAAGCTGTCAAATAATAAGCTGCATCTGAGCTGAAAATGATGTTCTGTAATAGAGTAGAGGTCCACAGCTTGTAGACTGAACTTAAACTGCCATCCAAATTTCAGTGGGTGAACCTACTATATATGGAACTATAAGTTTCATAAAAGCGTCTAATGACAAAGATTAAGTAATTACTGGTAATTGTATTATCCCCCTGTGATTCCTGCCCCTATAATACACATACTCTGCCTTATGCCATAATAACATTGTTGGCTGAAGCTGTAAATATTTCATTTCTGTCTGAGGGAACTGAATAGGGGGAACATCCTCCAACAGATAGGCTGACTTCTCACTTGGCAGTTTTCTAATGTGTGTTGCAGATGCTGTTGGCTACATGGAGTGGAGGATAGGTCAGAGATAAGCCTCAGGCCTCTTAGCACTGAATGCTAATAAACTCCAATGCTGGTGCAAACACTGGTGCAAACTAATGCTGCTGCCTCCCACTAAATTTACTGCTTATTTGCTGAGGCAAAATAGGGTGCTGTTAAACTGAAACTCTGTGTAATTAATGTATGTGAAAAGTTTTACTCATCTTCTTCTCTTGCCTACTGCGTGCGCATGTGCTGCCTGTGTTTTGCTGTGTGCTTTGCTTGGATGATGAAAGAAAGCTAATGGCCTGTGTTTAAGAGCTGAAACGTCCGAAGGGAGTGAAGATAAAAAGCTAAAGCTAGTTGCTTCATCTACTGCTCATATTAAGCTGCTCCGCCGAGACCCATTTGTGTGTATGTATATGCCTAAAGTGCAGAATTATAGGTCTCTGATGTTTACAGTAGGGATTAGTTGGACTCTCTTACAGGGCTACAAGTTCGTTATAACGCAAATCAGCGCTCAAAGTGAGAAAGTATACCGGAGGGCTGGAGCGCTACGCAAGGAACTGACACTTCTTGACATGAAAGCACTAAGCATTAACCATATGCAAAAAAAAGGAAATATGAAAAAATATGTGGATAAAATAGCAGATCAGGTTACCTAAGGTGTTAGAGGGAGGTGCTTAGGGGGGTTTTAGTCAGTTGGAGTTTGGCAGCAAAAGAGCAAGGTTGTGTGTCTGCTGTAAGCTGAATTTGAGAGAGAAATAAAGCCTCAATATATACGTCTGCGTCTTGAAGATGAAGAGCCGGGTGCAGGTTAAAAGGCTTTGTGGATTAGAAGTTGTCTTGATTTTCTACACATTTTATGTGGATGGTGGTGTGATTGCTCATGGCCGTGGGCATTGTCTACAAAAGAAAATAATGTTGATTTAAAACACACACACGTATGCCTCATTGTTCGTACTGCTACTGGTCACACATCATTTGAGCAGAAAAATCATTCCATGAGACACTAAAGAAGTTCTGACAAAGCCCCTTTTGTAATTCGCTGCTATTTCATGCACAAATGAAATGTCATTCTATCTGAACACTGATGCTACGCATTGATTTCCTATTATTATAGTCAGCTTTATGCTCTCCCAAGGGTGCGCTAATAGGGATGTCTACTCCTATTGGAGCAATTACATTGGGACAACTTATTAAAGACAGACTCATGATTGAATATTCTAGCAAATCACCAATTAACATGCAATATGCTGTTTAGAGATCTACCTGCTGTTTCATTAAAAAACACGACTGCACAGTAGTCAGCCCAGCATATACATCTAACGTCTGCTTCAGGGCAAGTAAGACTTTACAAATCCTTTTCCATATTGAATTTGTACTTATGCTTATAGAGTTAGTCCAGCTAAGGTCCCACTCTATTTAGAATTATTCATAATTATTACGGAGATGTAAGTCTAAAGCCCACTCTGAGGTAAAAGGCCCATGACAATTCATTTTCTGCCAGAAAACCAGATGGCAAAGCATCAGTATATTCTGCTACTTGACACCTGATTATGATTATGCACTGTGAAATGGTGGTGATCCATATGTTCATGGTATGTGGAGGTGGAAAATCAAATCTGAAGATATAATATTCAATCACTTTTAAACACTGTCTTGAAATTCTTATTTCTTGACAGATTTTCAAATGTGTTTTCTAACGTAATGTAGCATGTTGAGTTACACTGTCATCCACCATGTAGCAGATTGGGATTCTGCTCCCCATCTGGTCACGCACACAACTCTCCACCCGTGAGAATTCTTGGACAAGACTCTTAAAGCTGCATTCATCTAAACTTGTAACATAATTAATCTGTAAGTCACTCCGGACAAGACCATCTGCCAAATTCATACATTTTCAAGTTGATGAAATCATTTTTCAATAGCAAGATTTGGTTTACAGACACATTTGGTTAAAATGCCTCAGTTAGCTCACACCAATGACTAATGCTTTGAGTGACAGGTCAAGAGACATATTCTTTCCTCCCTCCCCACCTCATTAGATCCCATGCAGTTTGTATACTTCCCAGCCACTCACCTGACAACACCATCTCCCACACCCTGATCACACTTGGAAAATGACCATACATACAGCAGAGTGCTGATCATTGATTATAGCCCAGCATTCAATACTATCATCTACAACAGCTGGTGAGAAAACTCTCTCTCCTGGGCCTCAACACCCCAATCTGTAACTGCTTTCTAGACCTCCTGACAGAGAGACCACAGTCAGTGAGCTTTGGCAGTAGAACCTCAGGCACCAGCTCACTGAACATGGATGCCCCAGAGGCTGCGTACTCAGCCTACTATTGCTCATGCTGTTCACCCATGACTGCACCACCAAGTCTGAATCCAACCTCATTGTGAAGTACGCTGATGAAATGACTGGGCCTTGTCAGGCCCAGCACAGTGATTCAGTGATTCTGAACCCCGCCCCCCCAAAATGATCCCAAGCCACCCTAAATATATAGTCATTATTCTACTATTTTTAAATTATATATCCAAACAT
>JBBPDC010000156.1:10097170-10112708 GCA_037974485.1 Hemigrammopetersius urotaenia | reverse complement strand
TCTGTCTCTCTGTCTCTCTCTCTCTGTCTATTTATTTCTCTCTCTGGCTCTCTCCCTCTCTCTCTCTCTCTCTCTCTCTCTCTCTCTCTCTCTCTCTCTCTCTCTCTCTCTCTCTCTCTCCCTTCTTAGATATTCCCGGGTTTGATCCTGTCTGATATTAAGCCAGCCAAGAAGATGAAGTTCAAGACAGTCTGCTATCTGCTGGTGCAGCTCATGCACTGTAGAAAGATGTTTAAAGCTGAGATTCCTTTCTCCAACGTCATGACCTGCGAGGACGACGATAAGGTGTGTGTGTGTGTTTCTATATGTGTGGTGATTGTGTATAATTATACTCTTCTGTATACACATTTCTATGTCTTGGTGAGAGCTGGACATTGGTTATGTGGATTGATTTAAAGATTTAAAGCTTGGGAGGATTTTGTCTCATCAGCACGCAAATGCATAAGTACATACACATGCATAAGTACGCATGCACGCACACACACACACACACACACACACACACACACACACACACACGGACGGCTCTAATCTGGCCTGCTCACTGACATTCCTCTTGAAGCTGAGTGGATGATTGCAGACACTTAGCTGAGAAAGTGCTACGGATATCAAGGTCCAATCTGATTTAGTGTGTGAGTGGGTTTGCTTGTTTTTATATAGTTTCATGTCAGCAATGTAGGAAAATCAGGGAGTCTACATAGTCAGCACCAACAAAATATTTTTTTTACTGTATGGATAAAACCATGCCCAGTTCTTAAGGCTAAAGTTAGGGATTAATGCTTCATTTTATATTTTGCTAACCAATAAAAATGTTCCAGAATATCTTATTTAAAAGACATGCATTAGAAATAAAGAGCATTTTTGTAAAGTTACATCTTTTGATTTTGGACAGATATAATATATAAAAAATACAAATGGGATTAAAGATAAAAAGCAGACATTTCTTGCATGTGTGTGGTTTGTGGTTTTTAACATGTTACTTTGCTTTACTGTGTACAGTGTGCACTGGAATTCAGCTCTTATACATTTGCACTACTGCTTCTCTCTGTATCTCACTTTGCATGTGTGTGTGTGTGCATTTGTGTGTGTAAAGCATCTCGAAGATTGTGTTCAATGTGTAACGACTCTTAGGTCATGACATTGAGGCCATCTGTCTAAGTAGTAGTGTAAACACGGGCCAGCATTGATTATGTTGTCAAAAAAGAGCTTAGGTTGGGCAGCAGTCCATTCTCGATGAAGCTTCAGTGCATCAGTGTGTAAAAATGCACATTGTGCTACATTGAACTCAAGGTGGTAATTCATTTTGATTGATAATAAATGATCACTTAAGTTTGCATTTATTATTTGACCAAAGCTCTCAGGCTTTGAGGGTCAAAGCTCAATGTATTTTATTCCTCTTTTGTGTGAATAACTTCACCCTTAAAACTAATGTAAAATGTAATTTCATTAAACAAAAATACCAGTGTTTGCTCTACTACATTCTCGCTGTTTACTGCCCTTTCGCTCTGCGCACCGCAACTTGGCCGCTCTCAGGACCCCCTCCCTCTGCGGGTTTTGCCCACCCACTTGTGGCTGGAGACTTTCCTGAAAACTCTCCAGAGTTCAAAGATCTTGTATTTTCTTTTAATTGTTCATTTGTTTCTAAGACCTTTTCACCTTTTGTGAGTGATGTCTTTTTATAAATCTTGTAGTGGTTATGATTATTATGTTTAGTTACACGTGTCATAGAAACACCAAAAACCTCAAGCATCACTGGAATAACTTTCATAGGGCTCATTTTGCCATGTGAGGATGATGCTCCTCCAGCATGGATCTGTGCCACTTGTGTTCTAAGGGTTATTATGCCACAATAAGGTATTCCATGTACTTCTAAAAGTAATTCTGAATAGTATGCAAATACTTGATTACAATTTTGATTTCATGGTGCATTGAATATTTAGCTAAAGAATTACTGAATCAAATTCAAAGAATCACAACCCAACTAACTTTAACATCACATTGGTGTTCCAGAGAAGAGCTTTGCGCACAGCTTCGGAAAAGCTACGCAGCCGTACGTCCTTCTCAGCTGGAGCTCTGCATAACTCACCCGGAACACGGGTGAACCGTTATATTGGGCGACTGATTGAAGCTCGGCAAACCGAGTCTGAGACGGCAGATGTCAATTACATCACTCTGACCTACCGGAGCAGAGAGAGAGAGAAGAGGGTGAGTGGACACACATTCGCTTCAATCTGCACACATATATTATCAATATAAAGCTCTGTAACAATGCCAAAGTACAAGTTCCAGTGTAGTATAAGCTATACCAAAACGCTCTGTATAGACCTGTTTTATATTTTTTAAATATTATTTTCTGCTAAATATTAACTGGTACCTATGATGAAACTAATATGTATGTAGTTATCACGGACGACGGGGGGACCACGGAACAGGCTGGAGACCAGGGCTCCATGCTGTGGTTTACTTTTATTTAAACAAAAACAAAACTAGAACAAAAACCTGGCACAGGGGCCGTCAGGAACATGAACAGGACGAAGTGGAAACCAGGTGAAAACGAGGCGATGTGAGGCGATGGACAGATAACTAAGAGCTAAACAAACAGAACTTAAATACATACAGTAACCAGTGAAGAACACAAAGCAGGTGACAACCAAAAACACGTGACACATGAACTAAACAGTCATGAAAAGTCAAAATAAAAGTCCTAAGAACATTAACAAAACAGAACCAGAAACAACAGAAAAGCAGTGGCCCCTATTGGCCACTGACCAAACCGCAACAGTAGTGAAGAGCATGGAGAGTTGTAAAATGTAACACAACAGTTCTGACCAATGAAAAATAAACTGGAGTAAACAATCTAAATTGACAGGAAGATTTGGAAGAGGAAGAGGTTGGAAATTGAGAAGTTATGAGAAAATTTGAAGTTTTTTTGTAACAAAAACTGGTTCTGAAGTAAGAAAGTACAATTTCAGATCTAGATTCCAGATGTTGGTAGAACCCATATCGACACAGGTTAAATGTCTGAAATAGTCTAGATGAGCAGTTTCTGTAATTAATGGTTAAAATGTATCATGCCAAAATCATGCCAGGTTGAGGCTGGTTGTGAAACTCCCTTTCTGTTCACTAAGGCTGCCATAACAGTGTCACTCTCATGCTGAGAATGATGTATTACCCAAATTATACCTGATCTCTGGTGGTCCTGTGGGTCCCGACCATTGACAAAGGGGTACTACGAAATGATGTAGAGAAACAGATGAAATACAGTCTGTAATTTTAAACTGTAAAGGGCATCTCCATGATAATTTGTGCTATTAAAATGCAACATTTGCACTAGGGGATGAATAGTTTTCCATCATATAGGCCTTTATGAAATTTGATTAAATTGACATTAAGAGAGGGGGGTTACAGTTTTGTTAAAATTCCCACAAAGTTTGAAAGGCATTGTTTAAATAACCACTATGTTATAGGGTTGAAAAGCTCACCCTGCTCTCTCTCTATGTATGTAATAAATAGAGAGAGGAAATGAAGAACAGACTTGCTGAGTTAAAGTAATGTTAGTGTAAATATTGAAACATGAAATTTCACCTTTTTTAAATGGTGAACACAAACACTGGGTTTTCTTATTACAGTAATGATATGCACAAACCCATTCTTTCACATATATTCCCTATGCAAAGTGAAACTTCTGCATCGCACCGAGGGGCTTCAAATAAAAGAGTGTGAATATGGACAAACAGAATTTCAGCAGACTCGAAAACCCCCACACTAAACTAGCAGAAGCACACACACACAGACGCACATACACACACACTGCATCCCCCACATTGTTCTCTTGTGCTTCGTGACTCCCTGTCTCTTCTCACTTTCATCCACCTCTCACCCCCACATTTATCCCTCCCCCCATCCTTCACACCTCCATGCTGACATAAGGGATCCACCCACCTTAACAGAACAGGGGTGACAGTAACGATTCAGGGATGTCTGAAGAATATGCCCACACACACACACACGCACACACACACACACACTCACACACGCACGCACGCACGCACGCACGCACGCACGCACGCACGCACGCACGCACGCACGCACGCACGCACACACACACACACACTTTCCCTCTCCTTCAACAGGAAACTATGGTTTTCCCCAGTGTCAGTGGCAGTGTAATGCCATTTGATGTGTGATACGGACTCTAGCCTTCAGCGCTAACAATGAGAATGCGTCAGTCAGTGGGCTGCTGGTAGGCTGCAAGCTGAATTGGGAGGGATTTCACTAACACTATCATATACCTGCCAGTCACAGCAGTGAAGCATGTATGTACACACACACACACATGCACACACACATACACAAATTAATGATTGTAAAGTGACAAGTTACTGAAGTCCCCTTTTCTGATGCAGCCCTAAGAAGAATCTTCATTTCCTGCAAACATTTTTGCCATTCTTCTAGAGGCAAAATGTCCATAATTTAATTATTTCCAAACCACTCAGAACTGCTCACCAGACATGAATCTAAAAAGGTTATGGATATAATTGCCATGCCAATTTTAAGTCTTTATCTGATGGATTTTTTTTAGGACAAGGCTTGACCCCTAGTGTTTAAATTATAAGCATTTTAAGAATTTTTAAGCAGTCACATGATTAAGCTCTTTAAAAATTCTGTCTTAAAATGTGAATTAAACCTGTGGGTGAGGACCCCCTGGAATCCATGGTGGCATTGTTACGGTGCCATACAAAACTGTTTCAGTAAATGCCCGCTTATCGTGGGGGTTACATTCGAAGAGCACCAGTGTATAGTGAAAAAGGGCTGTGTTGTGAAGTGGTAAAAGAAATGCCTGTGACTCTTTTTATAGTGTAAACCCTAAATATGCCCCCAAATATGCTCACAAGACACTTTATTTTCATTTTAAACTTTAATACATTACCCTTAGAAAAATGTAAAGGTAAACCCTTACCTGTACTGTACAGGTTACACTCCCTAGCAGCGCTAGAATGTAAAATACCGATATTTCTGCTGTATAGACTATAGATTCAAGTAATGCTGAAGTTTTATTTGGTATAAGCAGGGTAAATACAGTAATAATTTAATTTACAGTAATAAAAAAACAAAAAGAAAAATACGAGAACACTCGAGATGCTCCACGGGGGAAATTCTGGACTGCAGCAGCCAGAGTGGCATCACAGGGCAGCAGCCACTCAGCAGCAAGGAGAAATAAATTATCTTCTGGCTACTTTCAAACCTTCCTCCTCTGAGTACTGACTGTGATGTCCGGGACTTATCCGCCACGCTCCCTCATCCTCATGCTGGCTCACTCCGTCCAGGTGCGTCTGATTGCCTTGCTAAACGGCGCGCCCAAACATAAACAACCAGCACGAGCACGAGGGGGTGTCATGGACCTTGCCCGGATGTCACAGAAGAATATCTGCCTTTTCTGTGCATGTGCGGGGATTTCCGCAAACAATTATTCTGTTCTCAGAAAAAAATCAGCGAGAGACTGAAGTCACGACAGCAGAACCACATACAAGTGGGGGTGACTGTATATACATTTAACCAAACAGAATTGTAAATAGGGCATGATTTTTCTATCTTGCTCATTGATTGATCTGGAAACATAATAGCTAGCTATATTTCCATTGCAAGTCAATGTAAACATTTCTCTTTTTGACTGAATGAAATGTATTCATTGTGGATATATGTTTAAAACAGAGTTTCATAAAAGCAAAGATCCCAAGACTGTATCTCAGGGTGAGAAAACTAAGAAAACCAAGTCTAAACCAAAACAAAATAAGTACAGCAGGGATTAGCTAGTGCCAGGCTTCAGATGGATAGGACTTGAAAAGGAGCATCACATGGAGACTAAACATAGTAAGTCTGCATCGATCGAACTGGGCCAGACTTTTCTCTCTTCAGCTGCCAAACAATATCAGGAAGGTGAGTCAGGAAAAAAAAGGTCAGATTGAATAAATCTTTCTTGTGGGCCGTAGAGGCTTTTGTAGTTGGTTGTGTGGGCTGCAAGTTTCAAAGGGTTGGGTATCCCTGATCTACATTGTTGGAAGCCTGTGTACATAGTGGCAAACATACATGGTTTGTGCCTCCCCACACCACAGGACAGGTTAAATTCTGTCTAAGTACTGCTCTACTGATACACGTTTAGAGACTCAGTCTGAAAGAGGCACCTGGAGCTGTTAGCCTGGTAGCTACGAGCTCCGGAGGCATTTTTAATGTGGAGGGACTCAGGAGTCTGTAGTAGCTGTAGTCCAGGAGGGAAAAAGTTGGGGGGCGCATGCAGCAATTTACGTCTTGTCTGTAGTTTGGGAGAGGAAAAGTTGGGGCGTGAAACTAATGAACCCCCAAACCCCGCTATAATGGTTCCAGCGCCCATGATATTATTCTTGGTTCTGAAGCACTGGGGGATGTATCAGTCCTTGACTCAAAGAGAAATGCAAACCCTGGTGTGGACTTGAAAAGTGGGATCTACTCACTTATGTCAGTTTATATATGAGGCTCACACCTTGCTTATGAATGTATGGACTAAGGCCACTAATAGATAGCTTAGTTCTTATCACTACTACCTACAAACAAACACAACTCTAATAACAAGAGTCAATGGGCAAGACACCTTCTTGTTTGGAAATGGCTTTGGATGACAGTATCTATTTAATGATGTGAAGTTTTTCACATGTCTAGTAAAATGAATGATCTAACTTCAGGTTTAACCTCACTGGATCTTTAATACATGTAATTAAATTATATGGATCACATGCATAGTATGATGTGCTGTGAAATGCCTTTTACCGCTGTTTGGTGGAATGAGGACAGAATGCACATAAGGACAGAACTTACATGGAAACATACAGGATACACAGCTAAAACTGTATGTGGAATGTGGTACTGTGCAGCTGAGGTAGCTGTGTGAATGGTGCATGAATGTTGAAAGGTTCTAATACAGATTCAGTGTGAATTTGGTTGTTGATATTTCTTTTTCTCTCTCAGTATCAGCAGGTGTACGATGATGGCTTTATCAGCGCTGTTTCAATCTCTTTGATCCTCAATTCACTTTTTGCTCTCGTCTACTTTCTCATCTTCCCCCAGTATGTAACCCCCCTACAGAAACACATATAGCACTTAATCTGCTATCAATTTGTTTAAAAAGTACATTTAGTGAATTTCTCTTTTTCTGTGTCTCTCTACAGAGGTCTGGTGATTGTGATTCTGCTCGTTCTTTGTATTTGCTTTCATATGGCAAGTGTGATGTACCTTCACATCACTCATGTGCAGGTAGCACACACAAACACACATTATCATTCAAGCCAAAACTGAGACAGAGGAAAAGATTTAATTTAAAGAAGATGCAAACTTTTTTCTTCCCTCTTCCCCTCTGTTCCTGTCTCTCTCCAGTGTTCTCCTGACTGTCTTACTCTGCAGATCCGAACCGTCCTGTGTGGCTTCCTGGTGCTCCTGTCATATTCTGTGACTCAGGGGTGTGTGGTGAGTGTATGTGTGTGTAGCTGTGTGGGCACATCTTTGAGTCTTACCCTGTGTGACAGGAAAACATGAAACATGAAAACATTGCAAGGACATTTTGTTGGTCACCTTTAAAAAATATGCATGTGTTTGTGTAAATAAAAACAAATATTAATATATAATTATACTAGACAGATTCCATATTATTTTGGCAGCCCTGCATTCCTCCATCTTGTTGGATTAAGATTGTGCTGCATAGCTGATTAACTTTCATTTGATTACTTGGAGACTGCAGCCACTAGTCTCTCCATCATGCTTATGTGGAAACAGCACATTCTCGTATCTGCTGTAACACTGGATACACCCTCTCTGAAAAAATACCATGAGAGATAACATATCTAACAGTGATAATTGCAAAAGGAATGTTGCAGAGTGCACCCAGAACAAACATTCTGGAGCAGCAGTGCTTTACATTACATGAGCTAGTTGGATTGAATAATAAACACCATATGTGAAAATACACTTAAACTACCATGTCAGTACTGAAATATCCAAATCTCCGTTTTAACCACTTTCGTATCTCTGATCTTTGGGAAGTAGACCAGGTAAGCAAACCCTCCTCAAGCCTAGTTAATATATATATATTTATATATATATATATATTTTTTTTTTTTTGTTGTAATCGGTTTGTTAGTGTGATCATGTAAAGCTTAACAAAGTTGAGGCCATTTATAGCAGCAGGAATGTATTTTAAGTAGAGGGTATCCATGCAAGGCAGACTGATCGTGAATACATATGTTTTAATGCCATTAAAGAAATGGAGATATTAAAATGTCCAGCAGCCTGGACCTAGTCATCCTCCTGACTGTATGACAACTACTGCTTTACGTTTGGGCATGTTGTCATGTGATTACACTAAAATATTCAGTGGCAAGCCCTGTTAAATATAATGTTACAAATAATTATGTGTGTGTACCCTCTGTACTGCAGGTGACGTGCATGCCGTGGTCCTGGGGGGGGAACTCCAGTGTCACCATTATAACGGTGGTCATAGTGAACAGCACGGCAGCAGGGGCAAGTGTGTGTAAATACACTCCATACATGTTCTTGTCGTGTGTGATGGCATCGCTGTCTGTGGCTCTCTACCTTCGCGTGTCATCGTTACCCAAAATTCTCCTGCTGCTTCTCCTTAACATCCTCCACACTGTCGTCATGGAGACCAGTGGCTACCGACAGGCTGTGGGGTGAGTGGCCCTGCAACCAAGTGAACAATGGCAACATCAAACCCAAACAAATAAGATGCTGCAATTTGCACGAATGTTTCCATAAAACGACACCTAATACACATAAAGGTTTATGTGTCTAAAACATAACAGTAGATTCTAATGAAATGCTGCAACTGAAAAAGCTGCTGTAAAATCTACTTTGATCTAAATTCATAGTTAAACAAATTGATCAAATAATTTGTTTGAAAACGTGAAAACATTTTTTGATACAGATAAAAAGTACAAAAATGAACAGACAATCTAGGCTGTACAGTACTAAAAATATGAATTTATTTTTGAATTAATAACTTTGCTTTGTGTGTGTGTGTGTGTGTAGAGGAGGCTTCTTTCACACATATGGGTATGATCCTGTTCTGGCAATGCTCCTTTTTTCTGGAGCCCTGATTCTCCACTGCAGACAACTGGACCTCAAACTCAGACTGGACTACCTCTGGGCCACTCAAGTATGTTTGTCTGAATGGTAACTTGTACATCGGTGGTGAGATGTATACGTGTGTTAATGGACCAGTCAGACTCATCTCCAACTGCAGTTCTCTTCAAAAGCGTAATATTGCACATGACTCGGCTTTTTAAGTAGAATAATGCATCATTTCTTAGTAGCCTCTTGTGTTTTAAAGCCAAAATATGTTTTTCAGTGCTGTCCGTGGTCCCTGGATGCATATTTTACAGTTTAATAGTGCCCCCTTGTGGCAATGTGTTTACATCTTTATTATTTAAAACTATAACAGTTCTTGAAAAGTTTGACGCTCAGTAAAAGCAAAAACAAACAAATTTTTTGGTGAATCTACCATTATCGCTATTAGTGCCCTTCTGATACCACACATTGCAAATATATATGAAATGTAAAAGTAAAAGACACTTTAAACAAAGGTAAAGCAAGACAACCTATGTGCATGTTATAGATAAAAAACTTAAAACATAAATCAACACTTATACGGTAAACTTACTCTTAACCTTGAAGTAATTAAGATTAAAAATTAAATAATAATATTATTTTTGCATTGATGTGTATTTACCTCATCCTTTGCCTCAAAGCATTCAAGATATTAGCATCTCCTCAAGCTCCCTTCCTAAACACCTTCACCCTTGTATGGAACATTCCACAAGGCAGAAGTTCAGCAGGGTGTTGCATCATTGACCTCCCAAATATGATGAGGAGAATAATAATATATTCCTAATTTTTCAAAGATGTCAAAATATTACATGTTAAAATATTATCAAATACCCTAACTACTTATTTAAGCTTTAAGCCAACCATGAGAATAAATTAATGTCCTAATGCCATTAGCATGGATGATAGTTAACTGCATTTTGTGTAGTTAACTGCTAATGTGCCAGAACACTCGACCGTTTGCTTCCAACCCTGTTATTCATTCCAACCACTGTCAACTAAGAAACTGAAAATGAGATATTGTTCCTGAAATGGATGAACACATGGTTGTATGCTCCTAGATTGAGTCATGGTTCGAATTACAGGGGGTACTGGGGGGTACTGTACCCCTGTATCAAGACCCAGACCCCCCCCCCCCCCCAAAAGAGCCATAATATCAGTTTGGTGGGGTGTGTCTTTACAGTGTAAGGAAGGCAGTATTCCCCAATTATGGAGGGGTAATTCACACTCTGGATTGAATGTTTGTAAAGTGATACAAATTAGGTTTTATTTTACATTGTATGCAAAGTATGCAAAAGTAACAGCTGTATGAAAATGTTTGGGCACCCTGGACAAATTACATTATTTTAAAAATAAATTTTATTCCGCAGACATTAAGGCACAGTTATTTTTATAATTGATTAACATAAAATAGAACAAATTATAATCCTGCCATCCATTCAAAACTTTAGACACCCAGTCTCTAAAGTCTCAAAACTGGATTAACTCAACAATCATCCGGCCCAGTTCCCAGCATCCAAAATGTCATAAGAAAAATGTAATTAAGGGGAACAGTGGAAGCCAAGACAAGATATGGAATACAAAGAAAACTCTCAGACAGATCTAGTGTTACGAAGTTGGCCCTTCGTGGGTATGATTCCCAGGACTACTAGTGGCACCTCTGAGGTTCCCTTGAGCACGGTACCATCCCCAAACACTGCTCCCCGGGCGCTGTGTTCCTGGCTGCCTGCTGCTTCACTTAGTGAATGGATTAAATACAGCGAACAAATGCTCCCACTGTGTTTTGTGGTGTGTTCACATATGACAAATGATCACTTTACATTTAAACTTTACACTTTACAGAACTGCATGTATACTGGTCTGAAAGCCAAAGCAAAACCCCTAGTTGACAGTAATGGTTTAGCTAACACAGGAGTGGTGGTGCCCCGCTGTACTGAGCAGCCCTGCTTGCTCAAACATGACCTGCATGGAAGAGTCATCAGAACTTTCCCTGTAATCTCATAATGCATGTCAATGTCTGAAATGCAAAACTTCTGGATGAGTCAGAACCATTTTGGAATGAAGTGCTGTGGACCGATGATGGATTAAAATAGAAATGTGTGGCCACAGTCACAGAGGTATGCTTGGAGAAATAAAGGAGGAGCATCTGATGAAAAGAAAACCTTGACAACTTTTAAGCATGAGGGTAAATCAGTTATGCTTTGGGGTCGTGTGGCAGCCAGTGGCACAGAAAGCATTGCACAGGCAACAAGGATTCCACTAAACAGCAGGCAATTCTACTGTATATGCAAACATAACAAAGTCAGTCAAGAAACTGAAGCTGAAATGAGTTGAGCCCCTACAACAAGACAGTGATCCAATAGCATACCTCAAAAGAGCCGCACTTGAACAGCTTTTAAAATGTAGTTATATTGTAAACATTATGTGAATGCAAGAACAGTGCAGAACTGGAAGGAAAAAAAATGATGCTGTCCTAAAACAAAAAAAAGACCTCTAGATGGCTACAAATCCCATTTGCAGATGTCACAAGCTGTTATATCTGCCATAGGTGGTGTTAATGATTACTGACTTAGTAATGTGTCAAACTTGCCAACATTTTTACACAGTGTTTTATTCTGTGTAAAAATATGTATTATTAAAACAACAATAACTCAAATGTAAAGTAAATGAGTACATTTTTGAAAATAATGGTTATAATAGTTTGATGCAGAGGCTCATTTCACTTCAAAAATCAACAATTTGTGTAACTCAGCTAAGGGTTCCCAAACTTTAGCCGTAGTAAATGGCTACCCTCACTGAATTGTCCACTTATTTTGTTAAAATACATTTCCTGTCCATATCACCACAAGAAGTGACTGTAAACTGTAGACAAATGTAAATAATACATTACTGCAGGACTGTGGATTTTAAACATAACAATTGAGATTTTCTATATCTTGAATGTTAACATCTCTGCGTGTGTGTGTGTGTGTGTGTGTGTGTGTGTGTGTGTGTGTGTGTGTGTGTGTGGTTTGCAGGCTGAAGAGGAAAGGGATGACATGGAGAGAGTGAAACTGGACAATAAGAGGATTCTCTTTAATTTGCTTCCTGCTCATGTAGCCCAGCACTTTCTTCTGTCCAACCCACGTAACATGGTACGAGTGCATTTACCGAAGTATCATCCATCTGCTATTGCAATTTACAATGGCCATTCTGACTGCACAGCGGCACAGTGCATACAGCTAGTGCATATAGTGATTTATAATTGTGTATAATTTCATAATATATTAATATCTAACATTTTGTTTGATTGTATGACAGACATTTCGTTACTTCCCTTTTCAACCTGAGTGTAATGATTCACATTTTAAACTAATGTGTAACACAGAAAAAACACTGTGTAATTATGATACATCGCACAAAAAGTAGATCACCTTTTTGAAAATGATTGGAAAAACTTTATATCTTTATTTAAGGCCAATATTAACAAGTCTTAAAAATGTAAAGTCCAGTTCAAATAAGCAAATATCAGTTTATTATAAGCTAATCAGCAAAACCTGTATCACCTATCACGCAAAAGCTACAGCAGATTTAGTGTACATTTTTGAATGTTCGTGTAATTACAATTTTACTTCTATAAACATTCTATAAATCAGTGTACAAGAGTAATCTACTGGAAGTGAACTAATTATACACAATTTTCTTTAGCTAATGTCATTTATAAGCCTAACACATACTTACATATAAAACTAAGCTGTTTGAACATGGCCTTAGAATGTTATCTGACAAAATGTAATTTTTCCCATTTCTGTAACAGGTGTGTTGAGGTCAGGAACTAGTTCAACACTGAACTATGCATTGCTGTGACTCGCCAACTCTAGGCTTTTACTTGCATGAAAACTGTTGCAGTTCCTTTTGTCTCCACTCCGCTTCGCTGCTGCAGTGTTCCCCTTATTATTAGGTGAAAGGTTAACATGGATCCTTTGATGAGATTGTGTTGTGGTTGCATAAATGGCTTGAATTTTTGGGTTAGCCCAGTTGAACTGCTTTGCCACTTTACTCTATTATTTTACTCTCTTTGTGGACTGCTTGCATTTCATAGGCCTAAATATTGAGGATGCATCCTAAATAATGAGGTTTTGTTGATCAGGAGCCGAAGTGTTAACAAAAGTGCTACCAGCTCCTGCTTCTTGCTAAGCTTGTTCCCAGGAAGTGATGTAGCCAAACATCCTGGAACCTCTTAACCAGGAAGCAAGCTCCTAATTGTGGAATTATTTTGTAAACAGAAACAAGGAGAACATCATTTTCCGGCAACACATACGCTTCCACACACAACACTCACATGATTGTTGAGTATGTTTCCGCTTTCTACACAATCCGACTGACCCAGACACTTCATCTTTATCATACCCCTTATAGTTTCCAGGTAGTAGCACTAAGCGCTTTATGAAAACTCTTAACAGTTCAAGCCTACTCTATTCTGAAGATACTGTGCATGAACATTATTATTCAGGTATTTTCAGCTTTTTACAGGTTTTAGTATTTGTGCTTTGATACTACACTTAAATATTTACATCATGGTAATATTAACGGATTTTGGATTTTTGATTAGTTGAGATGCAAACAAATCATCTTGAGTGCTATGAAGTGGTTCATTGTAGAGAAATTTACCGACTCTGACATCTTCATAATGGTGGTGAAGGTGTGACATCTACAACTTTCGAGGTTCTCATAAATAATGATGAGACTTGTAAAGTAGTGCTAAATCTTAAAAGAGTTTTCTATGGGTACTGTCTGCCTGTGCATACCTGCATTATTGTGTTTTTGAAAAATAGGGTTGGGGTCAACACTTTTTACAATTATCATGAAACAATGTCTCAGGCAACAGGCAGGGTATTTGTTACAAATTAAATGTGTTTAATGTGAAGGCTTTCTCTGTGGTAGCTCAGGGGTACCCTGCTTCGGCTCTGGAGGAGCACAGTTTGGCAATTTTCCTCTTCAAACAAAGTTACTAAACATGGCAATTAATGGGTGAGTTGAACCAGGTGTGTTTAAGCAGGGATAAACCAAACTGTTGGCCATTGGCTCTCCAGGACCATAGCTGAGCAACCCTGTTTTTTGAGGCACTGAACATTTGGCTCCTATCACCACCATTGTGAGCAATTTAGACATAGCAGGTTTCTCTGAATCACTCTTTAAAACTTTGTTTACACCTGTTTAATGATCTGATTTTCTCGCATAAACACAACACATTCCACCATGCCACATGTCATCAATTGGATGAAATTGTCCACTGCCTAAATAATGTCTGCTTAGTGGTGGTCCTATGTTAATCACTTTCCATGGTTGAGCAGGATGTAGGAATACTGATGGGTTATGCAGCAGCATATGGGCCATTCCATCCTCATGTGTCTGTGTAACCTCTAATAAACTGACTGGAAATTACATGTAATGTCAAAACCAGCAGATCTGGGTCTCAAACTTTACTTGCTCTGAGCAAGTGTGGTGAGCGTACCACTAGGTGGGTTTGATGCTCTGTTTACCTGTTAAATTTCGGAGAGAAACGGGATAAGGAAAAAAAATAACAAAAATTAAGAAAACTATAGTGAGAATGAAGTCAGTGAAGTGAAAGAACATGAATAAATATAAGGAGTAGATAAAGAGCAAAGAAGAAACAGAGAGAGAGAGAGGGGGGGGGGGGGGGATCAGTGGGTAAAACTGATCCAAGGAGCTAACTAGGTGAAGGAAATAGGAAAAAAATCAAAAAGGAAATCTAGAGAGTAACAACAGATTAATTCATAGAGAAACGACAAAAGCTACTAAACAGGGAGAATGGGGATGTGCAAAAACTTACTAAGGGAGAAACACTGGTTCAAGGTGAATGAGGAAGTGGATGCAGAGATCTACAAGAAATGCAAAGGAAAGCAAAGACATGTGGGAAACTTTGCTAGGAGGCCAAGCCAATAGACAGGGAAGATAACTAACGCTGAATCTAGTAAACTGACAAGGAGTGATATAAATAGGGCGGGGGAAACAACAGTGAGTGAAAAGAGGTGATGGTCCAGGTGTGCAATCAGTGAACAGAAGTGAAAGGGAGGAAATACCTTCCCCACATGGTTACCTAGTGGGCCACCAACAGGGACATCCAAGCACCGAACCTCCCAAGAAACGCACCCAGGAAGTCTGCGGGGCCTCACATAGTGGATTAGATATACTCTAAGTTCTTTTTATTAGTTAATATGACGAAGGAGTGCTTGGCTCCCTTGAGCCAATGTTGTCACCCCTCTAGAGCTAATTGCTAAGAGTGCTCTGTTGCCTATGTCATAAATGCACGGCACATTTACATTTACATTTACGGCATTTAGCTGACGCTCTTATCCAGAGTGACGTACATCAGTGCTTAAGAAGTCCA
>JBBPDC010000156.1:10065443-10076667 GCA_037974485.1 Hemigrammopetersius urotaenia | reverse complement strand
TATCTATCTATCTATCTATCTATCTATCTATCTATCTATCTATCTATCTATCAATCTATCTATCTATCTATCTATCTGTTACATCAATCATAATCATGTCTTCATAACCCAATTTTCTTTGTTTCCTTGCAGTGTGAATCGACACTGGATGGTCAGAGGGGGAAGTGCTGGTGTGTGGCATCCTGGAATGGAAAAAAGATTCTAGGATCAAGTGAACTGCCTGTAGATGCTGACTGCCCCCAGGAATTCAATCACTGATCATGCACTCACATCCACACACACACGAGGGCCTTAAGGAACTCTTCCTCTGATGGACTACATTTCCACACATACATACACACACACACACACATATGCAGGACATCAACACAAAAGCCACTAATTTCTTTTATATTTTCTATTTATTTATTGTAGCCTACATGGTGTTCTTTGATTCAGGTACACTGTTCTTAATTGGTGAGCACTAGTTCACTATATCCACCAAAAAAAAAAAAAGAAAATCTATTTTTTTTCTGAAAGAATTATGAATATGTTTATATTGGCATAAAGCATCCGTGTGTATTTATTTAAACTGAATGTATTCATATTATTTTTTTTTGGATAAGAATATTTATTCCTTATGCCTTATTATTTTTTAATATTATTATTTGTATTTTTTTTTTTTTAATGTTTATGTTCAGTGTGTTTTATTATACAGTGTCAGTTGTCTTAATTTTCCGACAGTCTGTTGGGAGAAATTTAAAAGGAAAAAAAAGCACTGCATGACCAAACCACTTTGTCACTGCCGACGTCTTTCCGCACATACTGCCTTCATTGTCTCATTACTTGATGAAATGTGTCATGCTGTTGCAGAATTGGTAGACCATGAAAACAAAACTAGCTTTCATAACTGTCCTTTATTCAGCAGTGCATGATGGTTATTGGTCTTCACAGCTTCTGAAACGGGTAACTGCCTGTCCCTACCTCTGTTTTTGAAGGGTTGTTGTATGCATTGATATTTTGGATAGTTTTTTTGTTTAATGCTGTCTTATGTTGCTGTTCTATCCATGGACTTAGGACCACTTGAGGCTGGGTGAGTGTGCGAATCACTTTTGAAATGCTCTGTGTGAACGTGATCAAAGTGAGATGGTTGTTCATTGAGTAAATGCTGTGGCTAGTCTCTTGTTTTAATGGTGCAGTTTCTACACTTATCCACTCTGCTGAGGTGGGATTCTGCGACTCCAAAGCAATTGATCAGTGTATATATAAATATATGCCTTTTTAATAAATTGTAATTGCAATAAAATGTTGGGAAAAAAAACAATGAATACAAATTTCAGTCTCTGTCGTTGATCGTTCACAAAGCAAACCCTGAAATAAGTGTGCATGGTTCGGCTGCGGTGGAATATGAAACAAAGCATGAAATTCAATTTGCAAAACACAGGGCCAATAAAGTGCCTAATGTGAAACCTCAGACAATATAAACCACAAATATGCCCACTTTCTTTCTCTCTCTCTCTCTCTCTCTCTCTCTCTCTCTCTCTCTCTCTCCGTCTGTCTTTCATATTGTACCTTCCCAATTCATGATTATGTTCTGTCTTGTCTATTTATAAAGCTGCCTGAGGGCAGTTCCATTTGAGTGTGTGTATGCGTGTGGGTGCTCTTATCATGGTAATCGCAAATGGAGCTGGACACTAACTTTAGCTCGGTATTTGGGGGAACCAGGCTCCGTTTTCTGCAGTGCCTTTGACCTGATCTGTGTTTGTACTGGTCGGGCACAGGAATGCCCCCCTCCTCCCCTTGCCCGAGTGAGCCGCCTCTCTGGCACCACCCCCTGCACTTTTTTTTTCAGCTTTTGCACTTTTACACACATATAAACGATTGTATCTGAACATTCATGCCTGAGTGTAACATCTTTTGCATCTGTCTGTCTCTCAGAGATATAGCCTGTGCATAATATAGTCCTTAAACACTGATAAGTGTGTCAAAATCTCTATTTATTATAAGAACTGAAGTGTCACGTATTACATAATCTGACCAGATTGTTTCCAGTTTTTTTTCTTGGTGATCCACATTCTCCTGTAATCTGCCCCAAAGATTTCTGTGGGCAGAATGCCTCCTCTTGATCATTAAATCAAAGCATTTACATCATCTCGCCGTCCATTCAAACAGAGACCATAGAGAGAAGGCATAGGTAAATTAAAATAGTGTTTATTTTTATTTTTTAAAAAAGACATTAAATACAAATTATATTTGAACAAAAAAAATCCTTTCTTGAAGAAAGGCACAGCTGTGTAATATCTAGTTTAGTAAAATGAAAAGCTTTTTTAAAGAATCATAAAATTCTTTTAAATGATAGAAAAAAAAAAAAAAAAATTACCCGTGAACGGAGAGATCCTTAAAAGTGACTTGCGGCGAGAAGTGGCCCTGGCATTGCACAACAGATTGTGGGTTGCAAGTTTTTTCTCAGCTTTTCCCTAGCTTTGATATTAGTCTAGCTGTAGCTTTAAATGTTAGCTTAGCATCAGCTTAACTTCAACATTCACTTTGCTTTAGCTTAATCTTAACAAACAATGTAAATATTTAGCTTAGACCTAACTTTAGCTAAGCCAAAGGTTAACTCCAGATCTGCTTAGCTAAAATTGACTTTAGATGTAGTAGTGTAAGCTAAGAGGAAGACCTAAGGAACCTGAAGATGTTTCAGGTTTCGACCGAGGTTTCGACCAAGGGCAGAACCATTTCTTAACTAATCGCTGAGACTTTGCACACTGCACTGTAAGATCGAAACACTTTAGTGATTATATTCCCAAAAACATGTCGACTTCTATCTATTCACCGCTGTGCAATCAACGAGTCACTTAATTCTCAAAAGAACGAAAATGTTTGGATCAGCTTATATCTCTTTCTTAGATAAATAACTTTGATCTTTTAAAGTAATGTTCACATGCCTCTTCAGACACATAGCTGGCCAGAAATAAAATATATATTCATATAATAAAAAACCAAAAAAATGACACACAAGTTAAAAGGAAGGAGGGCCAATAGCTAAGCATAGGTTTATGCTCTTCCCCCAAAATCAAGTCATGAAAAACAGAAAGGATGTAGCACCAACATTTCTAAAGTCTTTAGTTTGTTTTGTATGTTGTATGTTTTGTGTGTTTAAGATGGTGTTTTTCTTTTGGGTGGGGGCTAAGGTGGGTATGGGGTGGGGGGTGGTTAAGGGGGTCAAGCTTTTGGCCAATTCTGTGCTACTGAGCTACTGGGTGGGTAACCTCTCCGGCACCCTCCACTTTTCAAGTCTTTTCTCAGGAGGTCAGACAGAGACAGAATGAGACGGGATTTCCTTCCGGTAACATAATAACACAAGCTATCCAACAGGGCCACTGTGCTGAGTTGTAGCTTTGTTTGGGTTAAGAAAGCTGGATAATATTTAAATAGACATGGTACTACCCCTAATCATTATCCGTCACATTTCGGCACCGGAGCGGTTAAGGCCTTGATTTGAAGAAATAAAGAAGAAGAACAAGAAGAAAAACACATGCCAGTGATTACTGTCAAGCTTCAGAGTCGTACACATGGAAGATATTGTTGCATTTCCGTGACTTTTGAATTCACACAAAAGATGTTGCAAATATATGTCAAAAATACATGTGTCTGTTAAAATAAGATGGTATTTTCAGCATTGGGAGCATACCATTAAGTGCTCTGTCAGATATATGAGTGCCATGAAGATGTGTATATATCCATCTGGACTCCATTCGAATGCATGCTGCAGGCTACAGCTTTGATATCTTACATACTCTTCTCCTTCCAGCTCAACAGGAAAACAGGCATCAGAAAGACATGTAGTAAATTTCCCAATTGCTTAACATGGACGTCAGTCAGCTGATGGATGTACAGTAAGTGAATACAGATGGACGTACAGTAAACAAGAGAAACAAAATGCTGCATTGAAATGTCTTTTAAAAATAAAAACAAGTCCATTCAATATGACTTAAAGGGTCCTTATATGGCATGAATTGTAGGAATTCTGTAATGTACTGAAATGAAGGTGTTATCTCCTTCTGAGACATGGCCACTGTAATAGATTGGGCTAGTTGTTTGGTGAAGGGCCAAAGTGCATCAAGTGCTTGTGCTTCAGATGGAGCCAATGGCAGGAGTGGCCCAGCACTACTGAGGGTGCCCGTTTCAAACGCTCCTACACCAGAAGGGCGGACATGGGAAGTCTTTAGGGGCTACGACAGAGACAGTGATAGTCATGGCAGTGATTTAAAGAAGGCTCTTCATTTTACAGAAAAGAGAGAGGGCCAGCCGCACACTCTTAGATACGGCATGTACGACAAACAAAAGCTCCTGCACATATACAAACACAGTGTTAATGAAAGGTCATTTATAAACGCAGAGTGTTTGTCTTTTGCTAGTGTCTCTCCGGTGCCCTCTTGGTGTAGAATCCAAACAGGAAAAACAGAATAGTGCAGATCATCTCTCCTCCCCGCCAGCCCCCTCTCTCTTCACTACCCTGATGTGTAAAAGTGACCTGGTCTGATGAGTACCTGCTCCAGCGCATAGGTGGGGTGCTAAGCAATAGGGCAGCACCTTTAAAAATCTCCCCTCCCCCATTTCACTGTGGGTTCATACCATTCAGGGGGGATGTTCCTCTTTCTCTCTCTCTTTCTCTCTCTCTCTTTCTCCCTCCCTCTATCCCCCTATCTCTCGGTCTGGGTTCCTCCTTTATTTTCTATATAACAGTGGACTTGGCCATGGTCTTTTCTTTCGTAGCCTGGCAGAGCCTGTCCATACTTGTCCACACACCAGCAGTAACCTCTTTTACGGCCCTTGGATGCACGACACTACAAAGGAAAGAAGGAGGGGTGGGAGGCAGATGAACATATTATTTCAGAGATGTGTTCATAAAGAAAGCTGCTCCAAATGGAGAGAGAGAAAGGGGCAAAACACACATTTCTACTAGCATATCTCACCCAGGTGATACAGAGTAACCCCAACACTAGAATCCTGAGTGAGGGGGGGGGGGGGGGGGTAGAAAGAAAAAGAGAGAGAGAAAGAGAGAAAGAAAGAAAAAGAGAGAAACACAAACCATATAAAACTGTCAACACTGAAATGCAAAAATGGGGTTATTAATTACGTTCATCATTTTCTTTCCCCAAAAACATCAGAGATGGTTGAGAAAGTTTACACATAAAGTATTTAAACTATTTCCTGCTCTTTTCTTTGGCTGTGAGTCAGAAACACATGCAAATCAAACATCACGTCTGGGGAAGAATGCATTGTTGCTATTGACTCAGCGGGTATGTGTTTGTGTGCAGGAGCGAGTGAGAGTAAAAAGTGAGACGGAGGCAAATGCTTAACTAAGAAGCTACCTGGGCTTCACTGGGAATAGTCAAGCTTCGGACGATATGAGTCGTTTTAGTTTCATATTAATATAATATAATATTATATATTATAATATGAAGAAACTTGAATAAGTAATTTCATGACAAAATCCATTTCATGGATAAAATAGCAATTATCATTATGAGGAAAACAGCAAGATACCATATACTTCATGAAAAAAGCTGCTACACAAAGTTACTTTGCCAGGAATGAGGCACATACCTGGAATTTGCGGTGGTAACTGTGAGCTCGACAGCCAGAATGCAAGAATGAGTGACAAAAGGTGAGACTGAAGAGAGTGAGTGAGTGTTCTGGTATAAGTATGCTGCCAGTTTGCTTAGGTTTTGTTTCATATTGTCTTGTTTACTATTATTGTATAATGTTTGTATGTTTTCAAGTCAGAGAAATGAACAACTTTAGCAACTTTACAGTGGTTACAGAAAAGAATCACAGTCTTCAAAAAATTCACATGAAATGAAGACACACATGCACACTCATGTACAGTATCCAGTTGTCCATAATTAATATTTCACCTTTTCCAATGCACACCATGCTAACTGGTTTCCACCTGTGATAAACTGTAATTGTTTTTGTTCAGTTCAACATGAAAAAAGCCATTTCAGTGCTTGGTGGTGTAGGCACAGGTAAAAAAGCCTTTTATCAAGCCTTTGGAGCAAAGTAAAGTCCATAATTATGAACGCGTCCCGGCTTAAATCGCCCCTTAAACTGGATGGAAGAGCAAGGACGAAACTGAGGCTACCACTCCTATTGTGTGCATGTGACAACACTATCACAAGTGCTCCACAAACGTGGCTTGTATTGTAAGAAAAATCCACTCCTCAAGAAAAAGGCCACACTGAGTTTTATCAAAGTCCAAGTGGAAAAAGGTGTTATGGTTAGATGTCTGGAATACAGCACATCATCCAAAGAACATCACACCTAAAGGAAAGCATGGCGGTGGCAGCATCCTGTTGTTGGGGTGTCTCTCTACAGTAGGGACTGTGCCCTCTGAAGGAAATACAGATACCATCAAATTCTTCCTGAAAACCTGCTGCCCTCTGAAAGTTGTCAATGGGAAGTAGGTTCACCTTCCATCATGGCCCGAAGGACACAGCAAAACTGACCACACATTGGATGAAGGAGAAAAAGGTGAATGTCCTTACAACCCACCAATGGTCACCAAACTCAGTCAAGTTCTGAAGTAAAGAAGGCAAATACTGCACAGTTTAAATGTGTAAAGTTGGTAGAGAAGCATCCCAACAGACTCAAGGCACTAATTATATCAAGAGGTGGTTCCACAAAGTGCTGACAGAGTACTTTGTGAACGCTTGTTATCACTTGAATGTTACATTGAGTAACACTGCATTGAGTAAACACAGCTGGAACAATTGTTCATTTCAGGCTGCAACAAAACAAAATGCGAATATTTCAAAGGAGGGAATTCCTTTCTATATCTTTTCTATTTCCACTGTGTATCATGGAGTGGCCCTGAACCTTTTGGCCAAGACATTTAACCATAGCTAAGGAGTCTTCAAAGACCAGCCAGCAGACTATTCACCCCATCTAAGAAGCCTGCTGGCCCAAAGACTTACAGCATGGCTGGTCTGTCTTCCTGGGTCCATAGATTGAGGAACTTTACACACTGGCTAAGGAGCTTTTTCTTCTAAGTCAGGTAAGGGAATGGCAGACGTTCAAGCAGGTTATTAAATAAATTGTGCCTTTGGTGACATTAGCAAGTTCCAGTATCAGTTAAAGAAACATAGGAAAGTGGAAGGCAAGTTAAAGACACTCAGTTAGAAGTAAAATTGCTCCAGGGAGGAAACCATGGAAGTAACATATCATGCCACTGACAATGGCCTTTCAACAGCTTTGTGATAGCAGTTTGGTGAAGAAAAGAATGCCACAATGAGCGGAGCCTGGCCTGTTTTCAAAGCTGCCTTCTTTTTTATGGACATAGAAGGTCCTGAAAGAATGATATTCTATGTAGCCAAGAACCGTCTAAACAGAGGACTGTAACCGGTTGCAGAAGCTACTGTTTCTCACTGTGTTCTCTCATGGCCATGACTCTGAGCCACACCTTATGGATTATCAGTCATTTTCATTAGTAGCCTCTCCACCTTCATAAAGGAGCCAGTTGCTATATACTCAGCTCTATTTGTGGCTGGGCTATCGTAAATGGCTACAGTTAGATTTAGCCAGTACCTTCCTTTCCTTAGCAAGGAAGCTATTCACCATCTTTCAGGCTCTATTTGTAGCAGTGACATCCAGCATCTTGCAGGGCTACAGCTGGATTTCCCCCAAGCTCCTGAGCCCTCCTTTTGAAGCTAGTTGCTCCCCCTCATCTCTGCCCATAGCTGCAATGTTAAACCATGATACATCCCCAAACCTTTTCCTAGTGGCAGCAAAAAAGTAAACTGATTAACTACCTTAGCTCAAACTTTTTTCCAGGTACCTGTACTTGATGTAACAAAGATTATGCAAAGGAGCTCACTGAGACCTAGTCCACTGGCCACACAAATTCCCTGGATTATCAGACAGAGTACTAGTGACAGAACATAGGTATATAACATAGGTGAGTCTTTATGGATTTTTAGATAGATTTCTTCTTTTTGACTATAAAGAACAAATGCATGGAAGAGACCCCACAAGGATGTCCCGTAAGACTTCTAGCTCTGGTATTTATGTAACTGTGTTAGCTAGAAAAACATTGGAACTGCACATTATAGCACACTCCATTGCCAGGACATTTTCACAAGTGGTTTAATATTTGGGACTCCAGCATCATGGGGTTTCCTACATTTAGATGGTCACAGACTTTTTTAAGCCTTTCCAGGTGGCCTATTAAAATTTAGATTTTTTAATTAGTTTGAAAATGTTGATGTTTTTTACTGTTATATCTCAGGTGTCCAACTACCAATTTTATATCTAAATGATACCCTGAGATGCTAACAACCCACACTACAGTTTGATATGTTAAAATGTTTGTGGCTGGAAATCTTTTTGAATTTTAACAAAAAATGTCAAGGGAAGAAGTCTCACTCGTCTGACTGCTCTCTGAGAAATGGGTGGGAAGATATCATTGTACTTTCACAGTAACTTAAAGGACAGACCTGGTCAATTAATTAAGGTAAGACATTATTTTAACTTATTTTAAATTATTAATGAATTACATTACATACATGTATCACATTTATTATTATCCTTATCATTTGAGATGAAGAGGGCATGCAGGTGTTCCAGAAGAAGAAGAGGAGAGATTGCTCTACTGAATGGAGGGTACTCTGAGTCTTTCTGAGAAATATTTCATTTACTATTATACACTGTACTAATACTAAATGAAATGTAAAATAAATTCACAATACTTTTTGAAGAGGCACAAACACAAGATTTATCTTATTTTTTAATATCACCCTCCAGCATGGAGTAATAGTTGATGGCTGGGCCAAAATAACAGCCACCTAATTAACTCAATATATTACAAACAATTAAAGGTTACATTTATGATTGTGAATTAATTTATCAGTCATTTAAGCACAGTTTTATAGGTCATCATTAAATTTACAGTAACATCTAAAAGGCAAAATATACATAATGTTTTTTGCTGAGTAGTTTAGAAAATTATGGATATTTAAAATGTGAGATTTAAAGAGTAGATTGATAATAATTATTTGTTTTTAGAATTTAAAGACAGGTTCACATTGGACTTGCGTAAAAAATATTAATATTACAATTATCATAATATAATTTTAAAGAACTGTGCCTATGTTATATCTGCTATGTATCATAATAATCATAATATGTGCACATTGCTACCAAAAATCAGTTATTCTGCTCAGACAGGAAAGGGTTAAACACTTTCATCACATTTAACTTTAATTTGTCTTTCTAATTTGGGATTTTTAGTTTGAAATCTTGTACTTAAGCCCTATCTGTGGCCCCACAGGTATTCACCAAGTCAATAATAAGACATGTGTCCCTACTAGAGATGCGCCGATCCTGTATATTCTGTATCAGTATCGGTTCGATCCTGATCTAAATTACAATTAACAAATATTGAAAATAATTACATCATGCATAATGTGATTTGTGATTGTGAGAAGAGTTTCTGTTGTGTGTGAGACTTGCCAACATGTTGGTAGTTTGGAGTTACTTCAGACTCAAAGAAGAAAAAGCTGAGACTGCCAAATGTATTGGGATTTCTCGCCCAGGTGTCCCAATACATTATACCCCAAAGGAACGTTAGTTAGTTAGTTAGTTAGATAATGATGAGACCTTTCCAAAGACCCCTCTTTTGCCATAATAGTCACGGGAGATTTGGAGAAATATCGTTCGCCCCACCCGGGTGTCCCATTACTTTTGTCCAAGGTGAATGGTATAACTCGGGATCACTGGGGGCTATTATGGAGAACGAGGAGTCGTTGAAAAGGTCTCACTGAGCCCTATCTAACTATGAAGTTTCACATTTAGAGTCGAGATATTTAACATTTAGATTTAAGACCATTTAAGTCAAATCCTCCATGTTGGTGAAGGGATGTCACAGCACGCAGTCCAGCCCCCTGCTAAATAACAGCCAACTGTAATCAGGGGACATGGTCCATAAGCATATCTCGCCTTTGTAAAAGTGCTACATTAAAATCCCCCATTTAGAGTCGCGCTGTAAAAGTGCAGCATTTACATTTAGAGTGCAACAGTTAGCTTTTTTTAAAAACACATTTAGTTCTAAATGTGTGAAAATTGTGTGAAAATTGCAATAAATTATGAAAAAATGATGCCTCCTATACCATGTTCTCTGTGCAATGTTTCTCCCTTATTATATCACAGTTTTAAATAAAAACTCTGAGTATCAGACTTGTCTCGTATTGGCAGATATCCAAATGTACAATATTGGTATCGGTATCGGACATAAAGAAGTGGAATTGTGCCATGTCTAGTCCCTACAAGGAGTTGTGTCAAGGACAGTTTGTTCTCCTTGAATTTGTGCCAAATTTAGTTGCACTTTCTCACCATTATTTGAGACACATCTTGTCAGAATTGCAGCATCACAATGTACTAATAAGATCAGACAACATGGTTACATTTTTCTCTATTGGATCCATCTGGCCCTTTGGCTGGATGCTCTGGCATATGGCAGCCTGTCCAGCTGTCTTCCCTCCACTTCCCCTTTATCCTGCACTGTAAACATAGAGAGTCACCCTTTGAGACTTTGTTGGCGTTCATCGTCCTCTGTGTTTCACATACTTATGATCAGGTGGTCAGGAAGAACAAAACAGAACACGAGTTCTAAATTGCAGCTCTGGTTCTATGAGCTCCGGATGTCCGTCAGAGGTCGAGAATGTATTCCATGTGAGCAGGGTACTTGAATTACTGACTCAGTCACACATCATAACGCCATAGGAATGGGGAGGAGCCAGATGTTATCTGGCTTAACGACTTAGCAGAGATAGAAGTAATAACAAAGCTGCATTCTTTATTAAAGCTGAAAAGAATGTAACAAGTGGCTAAGTTAATAAGTAGCTAAATCTCTCTCTCTCTCTCTCTCTCTCTCTCTCTCTCTCTCTATTACACAAACACACACATACACACACCCTTAGGCAGCAACTACACCTACTTCTCATATGTATAGAGTATGTATGGCGTATGGTGGTTTATGAATGCTGATGTTTGGCCTTTGTGTTAGTGAAAAAGCCTGAAAAGGGTAAGAGGTAAATTTGGTCCTGCTAAAATATTTGCCAAACTATTTTAGGAAACTGGCACCCACTCAAAGTCATCTGGACCTTATTACATACACACACACACACACACACACACACACACACACACACACACACACACACACACACACACACACACACAC
>JBBPDC010000156.1:10043887-10055518 GCA_037974485.1 Hemigrammopetersius urotaenia | reverse complement strand
TGCCACAAACAGGAAGTTAATATCACCAACCATTCCCATTTTATTAAGGTGTATCCATATAAATGGTCCACCCTGTACATATGAAACATGTCAATGCATTTGATCAGGTCAACCTTTCCTGCACAGCATCAAGCAGCTTCCCACTAAAAAGTTACTGTTGCAGTACTGCTGCCAAACCTGAAGCACAAGCAAAAGCTCATGAGTGGCAGGGATGTAGGGTGGGAGCAATGAGCGGCATAGCAATGCGGCCCTGCTCACTGGTTGGCCGAGGCGTGTAATTACCATAAAGTGTGGTATGATGGGAAAGGAGCACTGGAGAGACTAAAATTAAAGGCCAGAAGAAGGAGAGAATATGAGGTAAGGCAGTACAGTAAAATGCTTGGCGCCTCTAAACTGCTTCTTAAAAGTGACTCTGTAGCCTAACAATAGCTGTTGTGTGTTTTACATTGTCATGGTTGATTGCTTCGACACACCACTGTGGCCTCATCTAATGAGTGCAGAGAGGCAAAGGCACGCTTGAGGTGGGGGGTAGGCAGACAGTAACTGATGTCACTTGTATCTCTAAAGAACCATTTGCTAGTTTTAGACTGTTTACACCTGGTCTATGCATGGGACTTGTATCTGGAGGGTATCCTAATAAGATTTTAATCACATGCATTTACACTCAAATGCCACACTGAAATCCATCACAGCTCAACAACCAATTGCTTGTGCTGCTTTTCATTGTTCTGTTCTATTCAAAAGAATAGGACAACATTTGTGAGTGTTTACCAGACACAACCATAACCATCAAGAATAAAGTGTGATCTAAGGAGACTATCAAAAGTGCTTTATTTGAGCTGTCTCATCCAAAGTGAGCTATGGGATTACAATTAAACGTACAAACCCGGAGAGCAGTGATGCCCTCATTATATATGCCCTCCCGGGTGGAGGTAGCTCAGCGGGTAGGATACTTGCCTCCGGACCAAGAGGTCATGGTTCGAATCCTACCTTCAACACCACCACTGGGTCCCTGAGCAAGACCCTTAACCCTAAGTTGCTCCAGGGAGACTGCCCCCTGTAGTTAGAGAATGAAAGTTGCTTTGGATGAAAGTGTCTGCTAAATGCTGTAAATGTAAATAGTGGCAGTCTGAAGGGCAACCTCTTCTATTAGAACTGCAGGGGGAGGCGCCATCCCAGTAGTGGGATAACATACCACCTTCGTGCGAATTAGCTAGCTAAGCTAGCTAACAATTTTCAGCTTGCTTGAAGCTTACATTACCTGTTAACACAACTTATGTTTTAAACTTAACTATTACCTAGTTAACTAGCTGGCTGGCACAATTTTTAAAAATTGTCGACTGGGCACAAAGCCAGCAGAAAACTGTTTACAGCAGATAACTGTGAACTCAGTAGGTGTGTGTAAGCCATTAATTTGTACCTAAGCCATTAACCAATCACAAACTATGATGAAAGTCACACATATATCCTGTCTATGCAAACACAATAGCTAAAATAATATTAAATTTGGTCCAACTTCAACTAAGCAATAATCCCAACTATCAAAACCCCAGCAGCTTACCAAAAGAGGGTAAATAGGCTCTTGCCCAGGCATCAGTAGCATGAAGGTATACACATCCCTGGGTCTATGTGCAAGTGACTGCATGTCTCCGGGATAGAAAGCAGGAGTGTGAAACAACATCTCAGTATGTGGATGTTAATGCATTAGTCGTTTGGCCTCAGAAAGCCTACCTGCCTATCAGTGCTTAATGCATGTTCACTATGCTTCTTATTGAAAGCAATCTTCACTATCAGATGCCAGTGCCATGCCATGTCATGTAGTGTGAGCATGACCCATATGTAAAAGACAGTGACTAGTAATACAAGTAATAAGCAGACCCCTGTGTAGTTAGTTTGGGAAGATGTGTAGTGTGTGTGTGTGTGTGTGTGTGTGTGTGTGTGTGTGTGTGTGGTGGGAAAGGCGTTCGACCTTGCAGGTAAACAGCGTAGAGCGTCATTCATTCATTAAGACACACAAGAACACATACGCGTTCAAAACAGAACGATCTCTCGTCTTCTCTGGGTGCTAAAAATACGCACATGTGGCATTCTTAACGATCGGGTTGGCGAGGCCAAACTTTAGCGCGCACACTGTGTACACACACACACACACACACACACACACACACATATAAGCACACACACACGGAGCACTTTCTCCCTCTCTCTTTCCCATGCACACACCGCACACATAAAACGGCATAGAGGGGTCGCTGTGGTGCTCCAGGTCGTGCCGTAGGGAACAACGGCAGCAGTGTGGGGCAGTTTTCACGGCACAGCTTGAGGTCTGGTAGGGTGAGGAGGGGTGAAAACTACAGGACGCGGGTGCAGGTTGCACAGTAATCCGCCGCAACGGCGCAGAGGACCACTTTCTCTTGCGCGTCAAGCTCTGTGTGTCTGTGTCAACGAACCAGTGCACGTGCACGAGAGAAGTCAACACTAAACGCACGTGGCCCCAACACTCTGGTCAGCACCACAGCACAACTCAGCAATATGTCCTGTTTAACATAAACGCTCAGAATGAATAGGGCATGGTCACTCCGGCAGTTCCAGCAGTTAGAGCGTCAGTAAACAGCACGCAACTAAATATCCAAGCGGAGCACGATATTCAAGAAACAAATCTAAGCAAAACAACAACAACAAAAAAAAACATTCACAAACTCGAAGCTGAAATGAAAACCTGTCAGTGAAAGTCGACCAGTGAACCCACTAACAGTCTCACGCACGCGCATTCAGCACGCGGACTTTGTTGTCGTTTTGGTTACTCACCCGCTCCGCGCGTCGGGAGCTCTCCGACCGGCCTGTTGCGCGGCGCGTTTCTGCACACCCCGCGTCCCTCCAGCAGCGCCTGCAGGGGCTTGGTCTCTTCGGGTCGCGCCCTGCACGAGAGCCCCGCGCCGCAGCGACCCGTATACACGCCGCATGGCTGGCCCTCGGCGAGCGCGCATGTCATGCAGCAGCCGCAGCCGGGTTCGCGCACGCGCTCCGCGCACTCGCGAGGCAGCGGCTTGCACTGCACGAGCGCGCCCTCGTCGCACGGCTCGCAGTGAACCACGGGGCCCGCGGCGCGCACCAGGCGGCCGCCGACTGAGGCTGCGGAGGCGGCCGCGAGCAGCGCCGCCAGGCAGAGAGCGCGCTGCGCCGCCGTCATCGGACGCGCAAGGGAGAAGGAGCAGGAGGAGGAAGAGGAGGTAGGAGCGCGAGCCGGTCCGGGGTCAGTGTGGCCCCCCTTTTTTTCTCAGAGGAACTTCGGGCGCTCGGCTTGAAACGGGTGAAAGAGAACCCGGCAAAGCAAAGCTTGCAGCACGGGGGTGTAGCCGGGACTGGGGGGTGGGTGTAACGGGGGGCTTCTGTCACGTCGTTCTGGCTCGGCTGTACACCCCGCCGGAGCGGCTGCGCTTCTCCATCTGTAACTGCGCTCCGCCGCACGAGCGCGTTTTATACAGGGCAGGAAAAGCACGCGCAACCAAAGTCACACCCCCCCGGTATGAATTATGTAGCCCGGATCCTCGGTCTTAAGGGACCGCGCACATCCTTCTTGGTCAAACACGAGCACGGCGCTCATTAGTGCGCAATCAGAGCGCCTGGACACCGAACTGCGCTGCGCCGCTGCGCAAACACAGCACGGCTTGAGCTGAGTGCGGGAGAAATCTCACTGATGGCATTTACAGGGGAATGGGAGCAAGAACGGCGAATTAATGGGGAGGACTGAGTGGGTCAGTGTCAGTTTTCCTGTAACTGAAGTCAAAAAATGGTGCAAAACTTAGCGGACCTCTTGGTCTGGCGGCAAGTTTCCTAAGACAAAACATTTTATCATTGTTTGAAAACGCCGGCTGTTGTTTGAAAACGAACAACTAGCAATGGTTCACCATGGCTAAAATCATGTTACATCAGCGTGCATTAAATGTTAAAGGGACTGTTAAACTGAACGTTACTAATCTTGCAGAATAAAATGCTGGTTAAAGTTTCGAAACTGTCCTGTACAGTTCATGTATAAACACAAGGCTTCAAAAATAGCCTGTAGCAATGTATTGTTTTTGTGATGTCACAAAAGCAGGTACATTTACATAATCTATTCAACCTCCAAGCAGATCCTGTCCACTCACAATGCAGTTTTTGAACTTTTTGAGGCACAGCTAATCAGAAAAGTGCTCATTTACATATATCAGTCTTAATAGCACAAGTACAAGGAAGTTTGTTTTGTTCTTAGGTATACAGAGATACTGGGCACTTTAAAGTAGGATTCACTGATACTTTTGGATATGTGGTATCTGTTTGTGTAGTTATATGATTCCAAAAGGAACATTTTAGCTCAGATTATGATTAGAATTGAATGCAGCATCCATAGTGTATCCAGCAGCAGTTAGAATCTGTTATATGGTATGTATGTTCTAAACACATCACACAGAAATCTCTTTTTCCATAGCTGTGTCTGAAACCGCATGCTGCTCTAAACAGTATGCCATAATGGTACACCAGAAAGATAAGTGTGTCTGAAACCAAAGTATTTATTACAGTAGATGAAAAGTACATGCATTCTGTGCCATAATGTCAAAATCAGAAATATGTGCACTTTGGACAGTATGCATTCCCATCATTCCAGTGGCACAGAAATTACTGTGGATTCCAATGCAGACCAGAATTATTTATATCGTATTTATGTCATAAACAGAGCAATGCATCATATAGCACGCTTTAGTCTTCACATTATAATAAAATACAAGATAGTCGCAGAGTCTCGGCCATTGTCTGGGAAACAAAAATTGTGTGTGGACGAATGATTTTGAAAAGTGTGTGGGGGTGGGGGATATGTCCCCCCTGCTATAATGATTCCAGGACCCATGACAGCCCGTTGGAAAAATTCCAATTCCAATTATTTAGTTCCAAAACCGAACTAAATAAACAGGAAAACAGAGTGTACAACCACTGTGAAAAGTGTGCAGTACGCAGTATTTCTGAAATATAACAAACAAGCCCAGGGAAGTGTGGGACACAAAACAGCAAATGGTTTCTCGACTGGGATACTACCCTGTCCCCTTTTGAATTCTTACTTGTACTGCGGGGCGACCTACCTTTCAAACTGCACTTCTGGGAATTACATGGTCTTCTGTTGAAGCCTTTCCTTTCCTTATTCATGCCTGACAGGTAGCTATGCTCTTTTAGATGTTGGTTATGCTATGCATAGCGTCATTCAGTTTCATGTTCTGCTGATATATGGAAAGCTTGTATGAAAAACCTGAAAATCTCATTCACTCACTCACTTTCTTTAAGCGTTTAATCTTCACTAGGGTTGTAGACATGGGTGCCAGAACCTGGAAAACTTTTCAAAATCCTTCCCCCGACTTTTCCCCTCCCAGACAACAGCTGAGCCCTGCACCCCCCCTCCCCCCCAATACCTACAAACTGGAGGTAACTGGAGCCTGTTCCTGCAAAAAAATGAAATTTAGGATCCATCAACAATATAGGTTAACACTGTTGCCTTTAGTCAGCAGTCATCATCTTTACAACTGCTTCATGAATGTACTTAATGAACAACAGGCATACCTGTGGCATAATGGGTAGAGCAAAGCAATTTCACCTAGATAACTGGTGCAGCTGGTGTCCTAGTGGTTAGGAAGTTGCTCCTGTAATCAGAAGGGTGTGGGTCTGAATCCCAGTAGCTAGTGGCACCACTGATGTACTGTCCCCATACACTGCTCCCTGGGCGCCCCATGTTGGTGGCAGAACACTGCTTCACAAAAAAAGAATTTTACATCATTCACACTGTGTACTCTGCTGTGTTCACACTTCAGCAATTATTTTGGCAATTAATCAAGTAACCATATAATACAATTTATAACAAGAAACAATTAGTGAAATTCTTGTCTATATGGGTTTCCTCTCTTTCAGTGACACTCACAAAAACAATTTTAGCTTTCATTGCTCCCCCTTGTGGAGATTTTGCTAAACACAGCTTTAAAATGGCCTGCAAAGTCCCTGTTTTTCATTCAAACTGAAAAGTATTAATTGTGCCTATTCATTGAGAATGCAAATTTTAAGTAATGCTTTTTAAAAAAAATTATTTTAATCAAGTCATTTTGACAGCCCTAATTTTTAGGTGAATATGGTAGCTCACCACAGTGTGATTTCTTTTTTCTCTTTTTATTTGATTGAAACATGGTCACATATCAAAACATGATATTATCAAAACATCACATATCAAAACATGATAAAGTGGTTTGGTAGTAGGGCAATTAATTGATAACATTACAGGCTCACTAGTGCTTCTGGGGTCCATTAACAACTGTAATAAATTGCACTGAAAATATATCTGTACTATCTGCTCTGCTCACTGTAAGTTGAGGAAGTTTAATTTCTTCTCTTGAAAAGTTACTTTTCTGGAGATATGAGGTTAATTTCTGGTAGTGATTATATGAAAATCAAGCTCTGAAGGCTGTTTTTAGTACACTACATTTGTGATGTCATAAAAACCAGTACTTTTACATACATTTACCTTATCGAAGTTTAGATCTAAAACTAATTCATGTTGAAGTTATAAGTACATATAAGTTTCAGTACAACCTACTTTTTGAATAAGAACCAATACAGCCAGGTCAGTTTATATCATTATTATGGGCAATATAATAACAAAACAGTCTCTTTTAAAGGATTAATAGAGCAGTAAAGTTTTCTGACTTTTTGGTGCATAAGTCCCATTTAAAGCTTTAACATTTGAACTTTTAAAAACATTCATAGTATTAAGAGTACTCATCCCAGCATGTATGTGTGCATGGGCATTTCTAAGTACTTTAAATAGAAACAGAGGTCAAAGAAATCTAAATAGACAAAGAGGTGAAAGTTTAGGTAGACATCAGACATAGAAGAAATATGTCATCATTGTTTCATATCCCTATAATTTTTTTTATCATCATATGACAAGGTCGACTGACATTTTCAATCTGCCTAAAATGATATTACGTTAATAAATAAAATTAATAAATAAAAAATAGACAGTTTTACACCATTTTGCACACATCAGATTTATTTGTTTTAGATATGTGCTAAATCACCAATGACTCATGCGTTTAAGAATCCAACAATCCATCCTTTCACCCAAGCATCCGGCTCTCCCTCTGCCAGGCAGCCACCCTGCTGGTAGAAGATGATTAGAGTGTGTCTTGGATGTTGGATTGTGCTGGCTCAGCACTGCATGAGCCTTCTTGCTGCACTAGCTGCGCTCTGCAATAACCCTGAGCCTGTGCAGGCTTCGGCTCCTGGAACGCAGAGAGCTGCAGAAGCCCTGTGTTGAGACTGGCCCACTGAAAACAAGCAGAATCCCCCCCCCCCCCTGCATGTTCATTCCACCAGCCACCTCTGTTGCTCAGATTACTGCTCTCATTACTCAGCACATTTCTCTCTCATTTCTCTTGTTTTTTTTCTTCTTCAGGAATTCCTCTCCTTGAAGGCTCCTGAGCGTGCTGTGTCCCACTGTCCAAAGGCATTCTGGGAATGGAACGCAGAGCATTGTGCTGTGCCTCTCTACGGGAAGAGCCAGAGTTTGAGAGAGGGAGGATTGGAGGTGTGTGCGTGGTGGTGGAGGTAGGGGGGGGGTAAGACAGATAATAAAAAGCACTGTGTCCCATAGTGGCCCAGTTTTCGCAGTTCTTGAAGACTGAGTTCAGCAATTCTTTGTCTTTAAAGAGCTCCCCTGATCGTGTGTTGTGTGTGTAAGTTTGTATACTGACTAAAGAAAATGCTCCTCTATAAAGTGCTTATTCCCAAATTCAACATATTTACAATTTTCAACAATAAAATGGAAAAAAGGCTTACTGAGGATAAACTCACTGTTTGGTTAAGGGTTAGACATAGAAGATATCTACACACCTGGTTAGACTCACCTGTTAATGGCCAGGTTTAGTGTATTTTAGCAGGGAAATCACCGACCTGTGCAGGTCACTAGCCCAGGTCACCACACCTGATATTTCGTTAGCTATATACACTATATGTTCAAATGCTTGTACGAATGTGCTTGTTCAATGTTTGTTCCCTCTTCTTTTCCCCTTTTACTGTAAATAGCTGTCTGTTTTCTTATAGGAAGGCTTTACATGAGATGATGGAACATTGCTGTGAGGATTTGACTGTGTCCAGGTGTATTAGTGAGGTCATCTACTGATGTTGCATAACTGGTTCTAGGTGTTCCATCACTCCAGAGAAGACAAATCCACAGCTCCCCAGGTCAGTGCTAGGGGGCTTTATACCCCTTTAGCCGATGCTTGGCATGGGGCATAGTGACCACAGGCTCATGTGTGGCTGTTTCCTATTCTGTCAACTGTCCTGTACAAGCAGCGTATCCTTGTCAGCAACTTTAAATTAGCGGAATTTACTCATTAGAAAGGGTGTGTGAACACTTTTGGGCATTTAGTAGATATACAGTGTGATTCATATTGGACCCCATGTCCTGGCAATGAATAAAAACAAGTGTATGTGTGTGTCTGTTTGTTGCTATTATGTCTGAGATTGAGTATGTGAGATCGAATGACTGTTTCTGTGGATATTATTGCAGCTGAGTGAATGTTTATTGAAAATAAAGTGCTCGGATGGAAAAAAGTCAAGTCCCATGCCTGCAAAATCTGCCTGTGTCTCCTTCTCGCTTTTCCCCATGTTCTGACCACTTGACTGCCTTTGTAGCTTTAAAAGTTAGCACTTCTCCATCTCTTAAATGTCCTCTAGTTCATCTTGCTTATATAAAAAGAAGAATCACTTTTTGTAGTTGTGCTTTTACTTTGCTTGGAGTGCATGCAGAAAACATAAACTGCACTACAACCTAATTTTACTTCTGCTATGAGGTTGGACCCACATGCAAGACCTTCATCAGATTTACTCTGCCCTGGTAACTTGGCCCATGTGTTGCATTGTGGACAGCAAATCATTAACTGGAAACATAATGTCCTACTGGTTCAGTTTTGGATCAGGCAGTGGTCAGACGGACAGTCGCCTAATGCAGCGCTTTATATGCAGCTGCTGGAAAGTGAGGGAGGGAGTGAGAGGGTAAGGAGGAGAGGGTTGGAGGAATTTCTTGCAGAGTGTTTTATAGAGAACAGCACTGTGCCGATAGCACCTCCGCCCTCTTCACACGCATGTTTCTCTCACACGCACGCACACACACACACACATGCACACACACACAAACACACTGCAAGATCATGTTCGTGTTTCAGCCGGGCTATTGAAGCAGTCTCACCTCTCACATGCAAAAGGACACGAGAATGCCTGACATTTCTGTCAGAACAAAACCTTGTATGTCCTTTTTTGTTGTTTTTCACTTCATCATAACCAGAAAATACAGGTCGCATCAAAATGTCATGACAATTTTGTTCCCCGATAATAAGTTCTGGATCACCAGTGACCTGAAGGAGCTGCTGAACAGGAAGGAACGAGCCTTCAGGGATGGGAACAGAGGATTACTGTGGCGTGTGCAAAAGGAGCTAAAAGTGAGATCAAGAATGTGTTAAGGTTAAACGAGGAAAATAAGCTCCAGTAATACAATGCGAAGGATGTGTGGTCAGGAAAGGAGATGATCACAGGCGTCATGGTGAAGGGTGATCAGGCTCAAACCGGAACAGAGCAAAGGAGTTCAATGTGTTCCTCAACAGGTTCACTCCATGGCCCTCAGCTGCCTCCTTCCACTACCCCAGCCAGACAGACCCCACGTCCTCGTGGCCCCCACAGCTGCTTTTCTCTCACACCTCCTCAGTGATCAGGACTAATGATTCACACGGTGTGTCCTCTCTACCCACAAGTCCCACCATGGACTTCACAGCCACATCAACACCTCCCCCACCACAGGAAACTGAGCTCCCCTTTGTCTCCCCCACCTGCTCGTCTGTTTCCAGCAGCAAGGTGACGAGGCAGCTGGAAATACTATGCCAGAACAAAGCATTAGGTCTGGATGGCATAAACCCAGGGTCCTGAAGACTTGCACAGATCAGCAATGGAATTCGACAGCACCTCTTCAACCTTAGTCTGGGAAAGGAGAGTGTGACAGTGCTGTGGAAGACACTCTGGTTTATTCCAGTGCCAAAGAAGTCTGAGGTTTACCTGCCACACTGAGGCTGAAGATGAGAATGCCATCATCTACTTGCTTCTCACCTGGATGAAGTTGTCAATACTGTGAGGATCATAGTCATTGATTTCTCAAGTGCCTTCAGCATAAACTGCTTAAACTTCTGTGTTAGAAGCTCCAAGATGCAGGTAGACACGTTCACAACCTCATGGATTATAATTACCTGATGCACAGATCACAGTTTGCGTTGGAGCAGGATAGCAACACAGGAGGAGCGCTCAACACTTTACTCTCACCAACTTCCAGTATAACTTGGAGTCTTGTAATCTGCAAAAGTTCTCAGATGTGGTGTGGGTCAGTCATTGACAGAAGACAGGGGACTGATTGGGCTCTTTGTGGCATGATGTGGGAACATCCACCTCGTCCTAAATGTGGCATTGCAGTGACATGCCTGTGGACTTTAGAGGGACCAGGACTGAGCTTAACACCATTTCCATCTTAGTAAAAGAGGTGGAGCGGGCGGAGTGTTGAAGATATCTGAGTGCTCACCTTCGTAACCGACTAGATTGGAAATGTAACACTGAGGTGGTCTACAAGGAGGGACAGAGCAGACTCTACTTCTTGAGGAAAGTCCTGCATTCAGCAAGTTGTTGTATACCTTCTACCACTCTATTGCTGCAGGTGCATTTTTTGCAGTTATCTGATCAAGCTAATAAAGAAAGCTGATTCTGTGCTGGAGACTGCTCTGGTGCCACAGTCATTGAAAGACAGATGTTGCAGAGACTGCTCAACATAATGGACAACACTTGACACCCCCTACACAATCTGCTGGTCAGACAGCACAGTGTTTTCAGTTGGAGGCTCCTTCAGCTCCACTGTAATAAGGACCACTACAGGAAGTCATTCCTCACCACAATAACAGTATATAATGACTCCCCTCTGTGCTGGGAGAGAAGACTTATCCTCTGAGTGGTAATATACAATGTACAGTCTGAAATTCAATTAAACAGTTTTGGTTTTTTTAATTAATTTTGTAACTATTTTTATATCTAATATGATTGTAGTTTATATGGGTATTTAAGAATGTATGTATGTGTTTTTATTACTGCAGTTCACCTTGGGGATCAATAAAGTATACTTAGGAGGTGTTTTATGTACATTAGACAGAAAGAAAGAAAGATACTTTATTGATCCCCATTGCAAACTACAGCAATCATGATCTCTCAGTTTCCTTTAAAAGCACCAGATTAATTTCACATTTCTGTTCATGATGATCAAAGGGGTCCAAAATTAATTCAGCATATTCTGAATGTTTTTTTCTGTAGCCAGAAACTCACCTCTAAAACTAGCACAGATTGGGCAGTATCAAGAATAAGTCATGAATAAGATCTACAAGGTGGACAAACAGGTGAGATGTGTTTAATATAGGGCTGTAAAGCGATTAATTAAAATTAACTAGTTAATTGCAAATCTGTAAAAAATTAATCGCGATTAATCGCAATTCTATGTCAACCCAATATATAATATATAATGAACACACTAAGTCATCA
>JBBPDC010000156.1:10003780-10031760 GCA_037974485.1 Hemigrammopetersius urotaenia | reverse complement strand
TTCAGGTAAGAAACAGTTGTGGACTTCTTAAGCACTGATGTACGTCACTCTGGATAAGAGCGTCAGCTAAATGCCGTTAATGTAAATATAAATATGGTTAGATCTGGAGAAAATATCAATATATGGTCAAAATATACAATTAAAACAGCTCTTTAAACAGGTCAAACATGTATTTAAATATTTTGTCCATAAACATTGGAACACAAGGAAGAGGAAGAAGATGCATCATGATTCTTTTCAGTGGCCTCCCAGTGGTAGAACAAACTCTTTGATGCAATCAGATCTGCAGAGTCCCTCACTGTCTTCAAGCATTGTCTGAAGACCCACACCTTCAAGGAGCACCATGGGTGACTAACCAGTCCCCTCATTTATCTCCTATTCATTATTTCTTTATATTAAAAAGACATCGGGCCCTTACCCTCTTAACTGTTTGTCCTTACTTGTCTATTAACCTCTGACTTTTTTCTTTTGACAAGGTTTGTTAAGGTGTGTAAGGTATGTTAGTATAGCTATACAGGTATGAAGAACAGACGTAGACTACTTAAGCGCTGATGTGCATTTCTCTAGATACGAGCATTTGCTAAATGCCGTAAACGTAAGTGTAACACCTTGGTATTTGAATGTGACAGAGGATAGGGTCTGCTCCCAAGGTTCTACTCCCAAGGACGATGCATTGTAGGGGGTGGTGAATCAAATGTATCTTTATTTTCAGCATTCTCAGCTTTCCACTTTGGAAGGGCATTAGGCAGGTTCATGCTTTGAGTGAAACATTTGGAATTCTAGGCCTTTGCTTCCTTTTCTGCCCAGGAAATATGAGGGTTGTGAGCAACAAGTCAGATGAGACCTGAGACTATGGGGTCTCAAGATTAGTCATTTAAAAATGGATGCATGTATAATGCATGGGTCTAATGGGTGATCTGACCAGAGCCCAAAGGCTGACCATCTAGTCTTTGTACTGCTAGAGGGGTTTTTAATGGAGCTGACAGGTTGCTTAGTTGGTAATAATATAACCAGCTGCTCCAGAGTCTATTAATGCTGGAACACATTTGCAAAGCGACCGAACTTAGATCTTATTGCTGTTACTTCCCTGTGAATTGCTGGGAAGTGACAGAAAAATGAGAGGAAACTTCTATCTTTTGTGTGGATGATTTTTCTATTAGGAGGACATGAAGGACAACATGACCTGGCTCACTGAAGCAAGAAGCACTAACGAGCCCACAAGCTTTGTGGAAGACAAGGGGGCTCTACCCAGTTGCACTCACTCAGATTCTTACATGGGGCCTGGGAGCGATGAAGTGGCACCCGACAGATGGAGTGGAGTATAGGAAGGGTTCTGGCACCGCTGATCCACTTCCATGGCTGTTTGAATGTGCCCCTGTAGTGTGCCGATGTTTCCGTGATGCCATCATTGTTTGGAGATCTTGTTTGAGACTGTGTGAGAAGATGAGGAGTAACGCCACACTGCTCCAACTGCGGCTAATGTGTAAAACTCCATGGCGGTGTGAGAACCTTGATGTAGATCATAGAGTTGGTCCCTGATGCTCTTTCTGGAAGGCAGAAGACTTAACAAAATGCAAATATAAAAGAATCACACATCGAAGCACAGGGATTTGCCCCATCCATAACACAGTAACCCAGTCTCAAACTCTCTTGTTAAAAGTGACATCACTCCGCCCAGAATATCTCTGGTTGATTTCCATATACAGGAACCACTGTATAAGAAAGCTATGATATTGACCACTCTAGGTAGCAGAGGCCAGCGCTGGCGTAGCCTTGGCTCCAATGGGTTGATTGTCAGTAGTTAGTCAGTAGAGATCAACTCTGGTGAGTTCAGCCATAGCTTGTCCTTGACATTCTAAAATCTTCCCGAGCTCCTGTTTCCATGTTTGTGGCGAAGTATTCTGTGCCTTCACATGGATCGGACCCAAATTTGGAGCTCCAAACAAAGCAGTTTATTTGATTAAGGCACAAAGTTGGCACTCCTGGGGGTAAACCAGAGAGTCTGAGCATCGGCTACGCTAGACAAGTATACGTAAATAAATAGAGCACTTGTGTGATGTTGGCATGACTAAGAACGATGTTACTGTTGCTTATTGTAAATCTCTTTAAGATCATATTTCATAGACCTTTTATTCTCTCTTATAAGAGAAATGTGAGGTAGTGAACATGACAGAATGTGGGAATAAAACATTAGAGGTGCTCTGGGTGGAGGTGGAACTGAATACACAAGCACTCGTCTCATTCAATGCAGGTGGCCTGCATCTTCAGCAGCATATGCTTTATCTGTGCCAGAGAGTATATATATATATATAGTATTTAGTTCCTCAAGGTAGGTGTCTTACACAATTAATGAGTTAGCAACTGCAAGGGAAAATCTTTAATAGCAGCCATTATGTGACTTATACACTCACGCTTACTCTCACAAAAATGACTATTTAAACTCAAGTGTGCGACTAGAACCGCATTTGAGTGGTTGACCAAATGACAGTTGGGCCACTGACTGACCAATTAAAACAAGCATTCAGCACTAAAGTATATGTCATGCTTAGTCCCAATGAACCTATTCAGAGTTGTGTGGGTCAACATTGCAGGGTTCCACTCAGATAACTCAATTTGCGGACACCTCTAAAGAACATAACGAAGTACTGCTGCTGACTGTCAGACTATGAGTGCTTTAATATTAGTTCATGCACCACAGTTGAAACAGGTGAAACCCAGAACAGCCCTGCTCCAATTATACATTTTTATAGCATAAGGATGTACATGTACATGCTAGATCTGGGGTCACCAACATGGTTCCCGTGGGCACCAGGGTGTCCCCATTGACCACATGAGTAGTCCGTGGACCTGTTCTAAAAATAGCACAATTCACCAGTGAGCAGCATCTAACATTTGATTTTATCCTGTTGCTATTTGTCTTTAATCACATTTACATTTATATAGATTTGAAAATGACAATAACTGAAAAAAAACATTTAAAACATGTTTATTTTACACAAAGTTTGGATAAATGTAGGTAAACTCTGTTCTAGTGTATCAAACTGGTAGCCCTGTGTATGGCTCAGTGCCCGTGAAGAAGCTCTCAGTTTCAAAAAGGTTGTGCTAGATGACGAACCTGTCTTTCTCGCCGCAGGTTCACCACATCTCCAGGACATGCAAATTCCTTCTTTACAGCATCAGAAGAATCCAACCTATTCTCATGATGAAAGCTACACGGTTACTCATCCAGTCTCTGGTCATCTGTAACTGGACTACTGCAACTCTCTACTGGCTGGACTTCCACTGAAGGTAACAAAACCACTTCAGCTGGTTCAGAATGTAGCTGTAAAGTTAGTCTTAATTGTATTGAAATTCTCACACACCACACCTCTGCACACCTGTGGCTGCTCGCATTAAGTTCAAATCCTTAACGCTTGCCATCAAGGCCAAGAACAGACTTGCACCTCCTTACTTATCAGCACTGATCAGGCAGCATGTCACCTCTCATCCTCTCAGGGCATCAAGCCCTGCTTGCCTGCTGCTCAAAAGAAGAGGAAGACAAGCGTCAAGACTCTTTTGAGTCTTGGCCCCCCATTGGTGGAACAAACACCCTCTTACAATCAGTCTTCAAGCGCCGTCTGAAGGCCCTCCTCTTCAAGGAGCACCTTGGTGACTAACCATGCCTCTTGTTACTACTTTATAATTTCTTTTCCCTAGATTAAAAAAAAAAACAAAAAAAATCCTTTAGACACATCCTCTTAACTCCATGCCTTCCTTACCTTTGTTTTAACCTCTTTTCTTTGCCAGGATCTGTTAAGGTGTGTAATAGTGAATAGGGGATGTTGATTTAAGCTTACCTTTTCAGGTTGAGCACTGATATGCGTTGCTCTGGATAAGAGCAACTGCTAAATGCCGTAAATGTAAAATGTAAACGAGTCTTTTACACATATAAGAAATGTCAGTGATATGTTACGAAAATAAAAACATGTAGAATATAAATATTTGGTTATTTTCAAACTTTACATCCAAAATTGTTACAAATGGATAAACAGTATTCTAGAATAAAACTCCTCATATTTATCTTACTCTGGAACTGTCCTTTGTTTAGTTTTTGCACCATTTTTTCAGTTCAGATTATACACTCATGTCCTAAGCTGAAACCTTCTGAAACAGATTTCAGCACAAATAGGCTACTTTACGGCTCTGCAAAATCAGGACCTTACAAAAGACCAGGTCTATGACTGTGCTGGCCCATAATGTTTAATATGTATAAAATGTAAGTTTATTACTTTGACCTGAACTGACTTAACACTTGTTTGATGCTGTTTCAGCAATTCTTACTTGGGCCTTTTAGGAGTGAAAGAGAGTGAATGGGGGGCGACAGGGAATGAAAGAAGAGTAGACATAGACAGTCTCACACAAGCCCCTCTCTCTATGACACACACACACACACACAAAGTGACTCTCTCATTAAGGGTATTGTATAAATGCTGATGTAATGAAAGTTAATCTGCTGGTCTCTCTTTGGCTAAGAGGCCTTTGTAAGTGTGATTACCCTGCCCACCCTTTACACAGGTTCATTAAGTCTTTGACTGAATGTGTGTGTGTGTCTGCGCACGTCTGTGTGTATGTGTGTATTTAAATGTTTGAATGCAGAGACAATGCAGTGAGGGAGTTGATCACAAAAGGCAAGACCTTCTCAGCATGTGCTTTAGAGCACGTAGGCTAGTCTGAAAGGGAACGTGAGAGTGTGCATAAGTGTTAAGAGTATGAGTGTGCTTCAGCGTGCGCATGTGTGTGTGTGTGTGCGCATAAGCATCCAGTCTTGGAGTGAGGAATCTGTTGAAAATGCTGAGTTCATTGTCACGTGATGGAGGCAGAGGAGTGTGTGAAGAACGTGCTGCTCGTTAAACCAAAGAAGTATGAAATATATCACTGCACCCAGAGACTGAAACAAAGGTGATGTAACCACATATTTAGACCCCTCTCCCTTCAACACCCACAGATCTAAACAGCATCATTTTCATGAAAGAGAGAAAGAGCCATTGATTCAGAATGATGTTTATTTAGAGCATCTCATTGCAATGGAGTTACTCAGTAGATCCCCAGTGCAAAAATAAATAAAAGGGTCCCCATTCAAGAATTACTTTCAATGAATAAAAAATAATTTGCTTGCTTACACCCTGTTATGTCTCAGACAAGCGGATGCTTTTAAGGCATGCCACATCACTTATTGGCATCTAATGTTAACATAAATGTTTACATTAGACTAATTATTTCAGATTTTAAATGATACATTACATTTGGTTCAATGGGAAGAAGGTCCTGTGTCTGATTTTAGGCCAGATGGCCAAGGGCACTTTCTGTATGGAATTTGCACGTTCTCCCTGTGTCTGTGTTGGTTTCCATCGGGTACTCCAATTTCCTCCCACAGTCATGGACATGCATATCAGGTGAACTAGTGATACTAAATGGGGGTGGAGGTAGCTCAATGGGTAGGATACTTGCCTCCAGATCAAGAGGTTGTGGGTTCAAATCCTACCTTCAGCAGCTTAACCCCAAGTTGCTCCAGGGAGAGACTGCCCCCTGTAGTTAGGGAATGAAAGACGCTTTGGATAAAAGCGTCTGTTAAATGCCGTAAATGTAAATTGCCCCTAAGCCGTGAGTGTGTTCATCTGTGTGTCCACCCTGTGATGGACTGGTGACCTGTCTCTGCCTTTCACCCTATGACCATGAGGACAGGCTCAAGCAACAACCACCCCACGACCCTGCTTAAGAATGAGCAGCTCAGATAATGGATAGATGGATGTTTTTTTTTTTTAAATAAACACCTGACACAAAGCTGACCACTGGAAAACACGATAATACTCAGATAATGAAAGTGGGATTAATTCTAACATAGCACTGATATGTATTGCAAGTCTAAAGTACACCCCCATTGATGAATACTATGAGAAAAGAACATTCTTGAAAGTGCTTTTGGAATAATAGCCATCAACAAAATGAATATATCATGTAACAGGTTGTGTAGCACCCTTTTGAAAAAACGTCACCACAGATGACTTGCATGATGTAAAGGCTGTGAATGTAGAGCTGGTGAAAGCATGTCGGCTTGTTATGACTTTGCTCTATTTGGCATTTGTATACAACTGTGTCAGTATCAATAAGAGAGCCTCAATTAAGATTTTGACCCATGGACCGTGAAGCCTAGTGTGATTCTCCCCATTAAGCCCCTAGTAGTTATGCCACTGCCTTGATGTAATGCATAGAACCCCACTATAATGCCTGCTTTGCTCATTATGTATTGGACATCATACATTATCAAGATAATAATGTGACTGTACCCATTATCAACCGTGACAACAACAATATAAGCATTTTATTGTCTCTTTGTGGTCAGGCATTGAAACAGCCGCAAATAATCTTGTAAATGTGTTATGACTGTTTTTGACTCATTACATTACCCACCCCAGGCATGTGCTGTTTGCGTCTTTAGTTCCGCTTATATAGCTAACAAGTAAGCTATGCTGTATGCAATGCTGTGGTGTGTTTATTGTTGTTTTTTTCCTTTTTTAAAATAAAAGTTGGGGATTGTTAAAAATGTAGTAAATTATATGTTTTTGTTGCTGCTTTTGGAACATAATTCACCATTTTTCATCAATGACTTTGAAGTACAAACAAAGCTAATCTAAGAGTGCAAGACATAAGTACAATAAAGGTGGTTGGGATTTTTTTGGAAGGAAGACATGGAGGGAGGTCAAAATTCCAAGACATTTTACCTCAATAAAGTGAGATTTCACAGACTAGCAAGCTCCTATGCAGTCTACATTCCATCTCCATCCAGGCTATGAAGAGCATTTGGGCATACAACGATTGTAGGTCTATCCATAACCCAGACTAACCACTCACCACGCTTATCAAAACACCATTATTTTCATATTATTCCACAGCTGCAGACATGCAGCATCCTGACTCTGTTAGCAATTATCACTGTGTATGAACGCCATGTTCCTAAACTCATCATCAAATCATAAACAGTTCAGCTGCCATTAGGACTAAGAGCTCAGCCAGAGACAAGCCAGCCAAGACAAAAAGATAAAAGTGTCAAGCTGTTTTAAGAGAATCCACTCTGGGCGCAGATACAGAAATGCTTGTACCTATTAAGCAACTATTTAGCTTTACTTGATAAATGGCCAGAATAGCCAGTGATGACTTTGCAAAAAAAACAGGAAACAAAATGGCAAGTCAGCATCTTTTCTACAAATCCTTTTTATAGTGTCTGCTATTTTATTCGCCACAAAATGTTTGAGTTAAAATGCCTTTTTGGAAGGCGCTGCATATTGAGATTAGGAGAGTGTGTTTGTGTGTGTGTGTGTGTGTGTGTGTGTGTGTGTGTGTGTGTGTGTGTGTGTGTTTCTTCATCTGGTGTGTTAAATTTCTTTTCTTTCTCTCTCTGTTCACCTTTTGACAGCAGGCTTTGTGTAAAGACTGTGGGAAAGTTTCCTTTCCTGATGAGGTCATCCCTCCAAACCCCTCTTTCACTTTCTCTCTCCGTTTCACACACACACAGACACACATAGACACAGACACACACACACACACGACTGGTGTATGCCATGACCCAACAAAGAAGAGTGTGTAAGTGGACAGAGGGTTAAGTGATTAACAGTTAATCAAGTACGCAACAAGATCTTAGCATTTAAGTCTGTATATACTTGCAGGCATGAACAACTGAAGGTGTGTTTCAGTTCTGGGAGAGAAATCACACAGTCCAGTGCAATATATTGTTGTTTTCCCTTAAAATTTTCTTAATGACTTCATCTAGAACTGCACATTCAGACAAGATGACATAGTGCACCCGACTAACATCCACCAGCCCCCAAGCCTCACGTAGACACCACAGCTTGGCTCGCTTATATGTATATCAGAGCCCCCATACATTGTGCATGTGCTAGCGTGTACCCCCCGCCACAGACATTTTACATATAGGCACCTCCCTTCCCCCAATCCCACATTTACATCTGAACAAATTTGGTTGATTCTTAAAAGCTACACATACAGACCACCAACCCCCAAACATCATGTACCACATGTACACCATCACAACACACCCAGTTCTACCAGACCCACTTCAGCACTTCCCATATACAGCTACATGTGACAACTACATCGTGTTTGCAAAAAATATCCAAAGACAGCGCCTTGCAAAAGAAATCCCCCCCCTTGGCTTTTCACCTATTTTGTTACATTCCAACCTGCATGTTAAATGTTTTTAAATCTTATTTTATGTGATGAATCTGCACAAAATAGTCTCAAAAGGCAAAGAGAAATGAGAAAAATATATATTTAAAAACTGGCATGTGCATATGTATTCACGCCACTGCTATGAAGCCCCTAAAAGGTTCTGGTGCAACCAATTATCCTTAAAACTAACATAATTAGTGAAATTAAGTCCACCTGTGTGCAATCTAAGTGTCACATGATCTGTCAGTATAAACACACCCTTTCTGAAAGGCCCCAGAGGCTGCAACACCACTAACTGAGTGGCATCACACCATGAAGACCAAGGAGCTCTCCAAACAAGTCAGGGACAAAGTATGAGTTGGGTTCTGAAAAAATATCAAAATCTTTGATGATCCCCTAGAGCACCATGAAATCCATAATCTTCAAATGGAAAGAACATGGTACCACAACAACCCTGCCAAGAAAGGGCCGCCCACCAAAACTCACAGGGCAAGGAGGGCATTAATCAGAGAGGCAGCACAGAGACCAAAGTTAACCTGAGAGAGTTGCAAAGTTCCACAGCAGAGACTGGAGTATCTGTCCATAGGACCACAATAAGCCATATACTACATAGATCTGGGTTTTATGGCCAGAAAACAAAATTGCTTGGTGTTAAAAATAAGAAGGCATGTTTTGAGTTTGCCAACAGACATGTGGGCGATTCCCCAAATGTATAGAGGAGGGTGATCTGGTCAGATGAGACTAAAATTGAAATTTTTGGCCACCAGGGAAAACGCTATGTCTGCCGCATACCCATCACCCCAAGAACACCACTGCCACAGTGAAACATGGTGGTGGCAGCATCATGCTGTGGGGATGTTTTTCAACAGCTGGAACTGGGAAACTGGTCCAAGTTGAAGGAAATGTGAATGGTGCTGAATACAGGGATATTCTTGAGCATGTCAGTCTGACTGCGATTTAAGACTGGGACGGAAGTTCTTCCAGCAGGGCAACGACCCAAAGCATAGTGCTAAACCAACACTTGAGTGGTTTAGGGAGAAACTCTTAAATGTGTTGAAATGGCCTAGTCAAAGTCCAGACCTCAATCCAATTGAGAGTCTGTGGTCAGACTTGAAGATTGCTGTTCACAAGCAAAAACTGTCCAACATGAAGGAGCTGGAGCAGTTTTGCCTCGAGGAATGGGCAAAGATCCCAGTGGCAAGATGTGACAAGCTCATAGAGACATATCCAAAGCGACATGCAGCTGTAATTGCCTGCAAAATGCTCTACAAAGTACTGACTTTAGGGGGGTGAACAGTTATGCGCGCTGAAGTTTTCTGTTATTTTGTCCTATTTGTCTTTTTCTTCACAAGAAAAAAAATCTTCAATGTTGTAGGCATGCTCTGCAAATGAAATGGTGCAAACTTTCCAACAATCCATTTTAATTCTAGGTTGTGAGGCCACAAAACATGAAAAAATACTTTTCAAGGCACTGTACACTCTTACAGGATTTAAAATTCTGTTTTGGAAGAACCACCTATTTGGTTCTCTAAATAACCTTTTATTGATTGGTTCTTTAAAAAACTCACAAAGAAACAAGTGGTATTGTTCCAAAGAACCTTTCTTGACAATTTAATTATGGAGTGTATGGCTACCACAAATTATTTAGGTAGATATCTTGCAAATTCAAGTATTAATTTATATAACCCTTCTCACAAAGGGTATTGTCACAAAGTAGCTTTCAGAAATCTGGGTACAAGCCCTTATTGAGCAAGCCAGAGGTGGTGTTGACAAGATAAAACTTCCTCAGAGCAAGAGGAATGGCCATGAAAGGAGCCAAGATTCAAAGGCATGACACATCTTCCAGAGGGTAAACATCCGAAATCAAAACAATAACAATCATATTGAAATTATTTACAAAAATACTTAGAAACCAGAGTAATCTTAGAGCCCAACATTAGCCAAACTGATAGTCTCCAAAAAAGGAGTGTGAGCTCAGTCAACATGGCTAAGAGGGGGTTAATAGGAGCAGTAACGTTACTCATGATGACACATAGGTATCAACTACCCAAACACTGTCAGGAGTTTATGGGACTATGTAAAAGATTTCAACACTTCCAAACTGTTCGCTCATCCACTCATAAGTGCTGTATATGAAAGAAACACCAATTTTAAATGTACAGTTTCTGTGATGTCAAAAGAACCAAGAAAAAGACATATGTGGCTATTCAGGCTACTGAAGTTATAAACAGTGTTTCCACCTAGACTGCTTTTTGAATGAGGCACTATGCAGGGTAGCCAATCAGAACACATGGTACTGTCAGTCTTAATCACACAGTGACCGAAACAGCCTGTTTAATCGAAGGGATGTTATTTTTGGGACATAAACCTAGACCAACCTGAGAAGTGGACCTCATTAGAAAATTAAAATACAACTAAAATGTATATGAGCCCTGCAGGAAAAGGTTAAGCAATTATTCCTCAGTCTCCACGTCACCCAGCCAACACGTTCAGTCTCCACAAGAGGATGAATAAGTGAGTATAAATTGTACAACAACTACTTCCAAACCAAGTCCAATGTCCAAGCTCACCCACGTGTAGCTTTTCATACAGGCAGGTTAGTGTGTAAGTAAATGCAACAGTGAGATTCCTTACATACTAGGGGTGAATGTAGTCACCTTTCCATTGGATACACTCACCCAGTGCTAAGGATACACACACACATACACACATACACAGAAAACCAAGTACATTTAATTTGTTGCCCCCAAGCTCCTGTCTGAGCTCATACTTCATCATGACTATGAGTCTGTAGAAGAGGAATGCCAGCTGGGCAGCTATCCAAACACACACACACCACACTCTCAAACACAATCACATACATTCATACACCTCAGACACCTCCATACTGCACACACCCACACATACCCACACACTCACAAGTATATACCCACATGACCTTAATCATCAATCTCTTAATCGAGCATGATGCCTCCCAAAACAAGGTAACAGGAAGGTAGTGAACACAGAGAGAGAAAGAGAGAGAAAGAGAGAGAAAGAGAGAGAGAGAGAGAGAGAGAGAGAGAGAGAGAGAGAGAGAGAGAGAAATATCTTACTTTAACACAACACACAAATGCAAAATTATGATTGGGGATTCAGTGTATTCTTGAAAATAAAGGTTTATTTAAAATAACTAATTTTTAAAAGAACCAATGCTATAAAAGAACCAACTTTGGTTAAAGAGCTTTTTATCAGATGTGTCTATACAATAGTATTCATGTAAATGAAATATGAGGTTGAAGAACCTCTTCATATTAGCTATTAGTATATAGCTCTTATGAAGAGCTTTAGGAACCTCTTCATACAAGCTATATACTCATCAAATGTTTCTCTATAATGTGAAAGAATCAATTATTATTTTTTGGTTATTGCTTCCTAATTTATAATCTCATTCTGCTATGTTGATGACAGTTTTGTGAATAGTCACAACCTCAAGTGTATGATTTAATTTTGAAAGAACATTAAAAACCATACAAATATAATATCTTACCTTGATAGAAGCTAAATGTTTAAGAAACCTGCTGCTCCTGTCTTGTATGTGTCTAGTAGGCAATCAACCTTCTATGCAAGTAGGTTCTTCTTTTTCTTCTAAAAAAGTAATTTACACTTGAGTATCTATTTGTCTCTATAGTAGGGATCTCCATTTCCTGTCCCAGAGACCAGCACAGTTTGGTGATATCCCTGGTATGCTGGCCACCAGCCCCCACGACCAAAGTTGAGAAGCCCAGCTCTAAAGGCATCATACACACCAATCATTAAAACATTAAAACCATTACAATTCAGTATTGTGTAGGTCCTTGTCATGCCACCTAAACAGCACTGAACCATTAAGGCGTGGACTTTACAAGACCCGTGTAACTGTGCTGTGGTATCTGGCGCCAAGTCAGAAGTCACAAATCCTTCTCTTGTAGATCTATTTTCCTGCCATGTTTAACTCCAATCTGCATCCGACATGCTGCCCCCCTTACTTTAGCCAATCAGGGACCTGGGAAGAAGTTCATTAGCCAGAGAAGGTGTTGCAGATTGTGGCTGGAACTAGACTTCTCAAAAAATTAGGTCTCCGGGATCAAGGTTAAAGGGGGCATTAGGGGTATGCCCTTCATTTGTCATTAGTTATAGGGACAGTCCCCTGGAGCAACTGAGGGTTAAGTGTCTTGCTCAAGGACACAATGGTATAGAATGGGGGTTCAATCCTGCAACTTTGTGGTCATCGGGTTCACAGGCAACTGTTTTACCCACTAGCCTACCGCCACATGAGGTGGTAGCCTCAGACAAGTTTGTCCAGCATATCCCACAGATGCTCAGTGAGATTGATAACTGGGAAGTTGGATTTTCCTGTTGAAAGATGATGCAGCTATTAGGGAATACTGTCGTACTTGCTTTAGGTAGGTGGTACAAGTGAAAGTCACATCCACATGAATGCCAAAAATTTTCCTAGCAGAGGTTTGGCCATTACCTCTTGTGGCTTACCTTCTTCCCATAATGCTTCCTGGTTCACTGTCTCATCTCCAGGTAAGCGAAGAACATGCACCCAGCACGATTTAAAGAAAATGTGATTCATCAGACCATCAGAACTTGTGCCCATTTTAGGCTGTGGACAGGGGTCAGCATGGCAGGAACGCTGTCCCAATCTGATGCACTGTGTTTTGACATTTTACTCTCATAGACACTATCATAACTTTTGAGTTATTCTGTGTGATCACACCAACTTTTGCACATTAGTGTGTACAGGGCGCAAAAACCTACTGTTTTCAAGATGCTCTGATCTATTCATCTAGTCATCACAGTCTGGTCTTTGTCAAAGTGGCTCAGATCTGCCTATTTTTTTCTTTCTCCAAAATAAACCTTCAAGAACTGATTGTTCACTTGCTGCCAAATACACAATATTGTCACACCTGTTAATCATGGTTTGAGCTAGGTTCCTTACTTCCAGTGAAAGGTAATCTTAATGCTTCAGTATACCAAGACGTTTCGGACAAAACCGTGCTTCCAGTTTTGTGGACACAGTTTGGAGAAGAACCCTTCCTATTCCTGCATGACTGTGTCCCAGTGCACAAAGCATGCTCCATAAAAGACGTCTGATGAGTTGAGGGTGGAGAAACTTGACTGGCTGCATAGAGCCCTGACCTCAACCCCATCCAACACCTTTGGGGTGAACTGGAACGGAGATTGTGAGCCAGGCCTTCTCATTCAACATCAGTGACTGACCTCATAAATGCTCTACAGAATGAACAGAATGAATGAAACCCTTCCAAGATGAGTGGAAGCTGATATAGCTGCAAAGGAGGAAAAAACTCCAAATTAAAGTCTATGGGTTTGAATGCAAGGTCACTAAAGTCCCTGTTGGGTGTAATGGTTAGGCGTCCCAATACTTCTGTTCATGTAGTGTATATCTCACCCCTTGACAGGTGCCACTGGAACAACATAATCAATGTTATTTACTTCACCTGTCAGTGCCTAAGTCTAACCTTACACCTCAACCAGAAATACATCATTTTAACAACAAAACATTTTGTAAAGAGCCTCGAGCCTCCTGACGCTGCATTTTTGCTCAAACACAAACACGGTGTTATTCTGGCTAAGGACTGGGATGACATAATACTAAAAGATCATTGGATGAGAAACCTCTGCTAAACTAAGAGCGTATTCTTAGTTTCATTCACTTATCATTAACTTAAGCCACAGTATTTGTCATTGTACCAACAATACTTTTAATTTAGATGTTTTAATTCGGAGCTCCCCACTCTCTTTCTCTCTGTTGACTATTGCCACCTGCTGGTTTGGACAGAAACTTCACGTATTGCCATATGAAAGCGGATATGAAAATGGGCCTTTATTATATTTCGGGTATGTATAACGTAGTCACATATATACAGCAGTAATTTACAAAATAAATGGGTTCTAGCAGAGTTTAGCAATGTACAGAAATAAGAGAGATACATTTATGCCTCCACAAAACAACAACAGAAAGACACAATAAAATATGTAAATATTTGTCATTCCTTCTTATGTGAAGAAAAAAAAATCTGTTAGTGGGTTCCATATGTGATGGCTAAGGTAAGGATTCAATCTAAATTTTATTTACAGAATAAATATATACAGTATGTACTGTTTAAACATCCCCTTTTATATGTAACAACATGCTTAAATTCGTACTATATATACAGTAAAATACTCAAGTCCAAGCCAACTGTCCATAGATAGCCACCGTGTATTAATGCCATAACTCTACGCTGGCACTGGGTTGTAGCTTTTATAATGGCCTCAAAATAAGTTTTGAATGTCATTTCAAACTTATAATTTACAGGTTTACACAGTGGAGTAATAAATTCCAATCTGGCCTTCCAGAGATTACTCTGTCAGAATAAAACTGAACAGATTAATATAAAACAAGCATACACAAAATATAAGATATGATACATTTTAACAAACAACATAAACATCTTTTAAATGCCACCAATCATTGCTGATCACAAACTAAATAAAATCAAATTATAAGCAGATTAGATGCAAACTAATGGCCAAAATGTGATTTAACAAAGGGTGCACTAAATCTGACGAAAATGAAATTTACAACACATTTTTTCATGAAAGGCTGTATAATTTACCTCACTTTGCTCTGAAATATGAATAAATGTGCCATAGATGCGACACCGACTATGATTTGATCAAACAGACCTCATAGTAGGAAAGTAATAGTGTATAAAACACATTTGACTGCAGGCCTTTTTATCCTTTATTCAAACAGCCAACTTTGGTCATTGTCTTCATTATCTGCTACTTGCTCTGCTTCTGGACCCTCATAACCAAAGGCATTTGGTCTACAGACGTGCAGATCAGGAAAATAAGGCATCAGTAAGATTTCCGCAGCACTACCCACATGTCTGAACCCAGATGTAGCAAGTTTGAAAAAAACATGAAGCGACTGAAAGGGCGATGGAGAGTTAAATGTTCCTGCAAGCTGCAAGGATTTGAAAGGCTTTCATACTGAGGCTTACTAGAAAGTGGCTTGGGAAAGCGTTCTCACACAACTTGCAGACTTGGCACAGCACAGATTGCAGATCTGGCATTTAGATCACATGGTGTGGCCGGCCTTTTTTGCGAGGGGCACAGTCAGTAATTTAAACTTATTTTAAGCAGAGACACAGGTCCACCCTCTAGTGTTCTCACTGGGAAATAACGCACAGCAGCTAGCAGCACTCTCAAAGCCACAAAGTTCTACCACTGAGCCACGGAGAGTGTGTCATCCTTGGCAGAGGCCCACAGTGTCAGTGTTTGCATTCTTTGATAGTTTGGAATTTCCTTACTTTCATACAATGTACAAAAAAATGTAATGTTTTAATTTGTTTCTTCACTGCCTTAAAATGTAAAACGTTTCTGGTCTTACTATCCGAAGATCTAAATATCAAAGCAAACATTTTCTGAGAACGTTTCTAAACACACACATGTATGTATGTATAGGCACACAGTACTGAGCAACAATAACGTTTCAAAACTGTTTAGATGAGACGTGTGTTTCTCATCAATATTACTAAATATACTAAATAAAACTGAACAGAATAAATGCAAATAATTCTATGTATTTTATGGACAGTATATCAATGTGTTCCTTGTAGAAGCCCAGTATTACTGGTAGAGACCTGGTTTGACTCAATCAGTCCTTCACAAATCCAAATAAAGGCTGGAGGCATCGAGGAGAAATCTGGAACCAAACCCATGTAATACTTTTATATCACCTTTTTCCCAAACAAATCTTGATACTTTCTACTGATTTCTTGCTTGTGTGCTATTATATTAATCATACATTGAAAAAAATGACTTCAAATAAAAGTCTTCTGTACAGCACTGTGTACACACACACACACACACACATTCCTATTATTCCAATACACAAAATGCTGATTTCCATTTTATTTTCACTGTTTTTTAACTATGTCTTTGAAGGGGAAGTTATACTCCTTTAAAAACTCCTTTAATATAAAAAACTACAATGTATTTCAAATGAATCCCTCTCTGCAGAAATCTGCAGACTGACAGGGATTTAAAGGTTTTACCCTACAATAAAAGAAAACGTGTTGACTCGAAACACACTCAGAGCAGTAAGCATGCTGAGTAAACAGGGAAATCCATCGAAATGATTGTCTGTGGAAAGCAATCACATGCTAGTGGTGTGGCAGATATTATGTTGAAAAACGCTGGATTGAAAGGAAAACCTTTTTTAGGGAAAAAATATGTTTCTATATGACAGGGCATCCTAAATTTTTGCAACATGTCGCCCTCACAACCGACCACCAAAGCTTCCAGGGTCCAAAGAAGATTTAACTGATCATTTTCCTACTACTTAATGAGATGAGGCTGATGTTGCTTGGCTACTAAGTGCTGGATGTCAGGCCGAAAGGAGGGAAGTTGAGTATGGTGGTCTGCTTTGGCAAGGTTTAGATGCTATGTCCAGTCTCCATGGCATTAATTGTTCTGTTTTAAAGCTTCATTTGACAAAGCATCTCAGCATTTAACACAGAGTGATAGTTTTATGCATGCAGTCCCCACACACATGAAATCTAGCACTCACTGCTGGATCATTTGGTGCCTGGTGCCTGCTTTATTTATTACTGTAGACATCCCAGCCTTGAGATCTTTCCTTTTAAAAGATGCTGTTTATAACCATTTATTCATGTCAGATGAAAAAGAAAAGGCTTCATATTTATTATAAACAAAGCTAGCATTTTGCCAGACCAATCAACAAGCACAACCTAAACATGTTTAATTTCTAAAATAATTATGACATCAGTAATATTTGTCAAGTGTTTGGTTAAAAGGGTCTATATATAGTTATACATTTTTGAGGTGATGCCCCCTAGCAAGTACCACTAGGCTGAAAACCATGGATCTTGTGGCATTGCTCCAAGAAAACCCCTTTGACATCTTTATAGATTTTTGTTTTTAGAATACTATAACATTAAAATGCGATTACAGTTATTTGTAGAAAAATCTTTGTAGAAAAAAAAATCTAGCCGTTTGCTTTAGAAATCAGAGTGCAATGCATGAAAGACCATAATATATGGTGAATGTGACGATGGCGAAGTATGGTGCTGGGAGAGACTAATGGTCTACTTGGTCTTCAGAGAGCCAATCATCACCTTGGAGACGAAGTTGACAATAGCACTGGCTGGCTGTTCAGGGTCGTGCTCTGCAAACAGGTGGCAGACGTTCTCTGTGCTGCTACCACTCTTTCTCGCTACGAAGCCAAAGATCCTGTGTTCACACAACAAAATACACACATCTGTGAGGGCAAACTACTTTTATCACTAGTTACAATGTCGTATTGGTACATTATATAGTTTTCAATCTATCGGCTTCTACTTTCTTCTTTTGCTGTAACAAATTCCCCACCTGTGGGACTAACAAAGGGTTGTCTTATCTGAAGATATAGCCGTATGGTCTACAAAAAGACACGGAGATACTCTATATAGATAAGAAAGGATCAGACTTACTTTGCAGCCAAGCAGCCATCTCTTATCCATCTGTGAATAAAGCATTAGAGATATAAGGCTTCTACAGATTTACAGGTACAGGTATATCCGTTTTTGTATACGTGTATAAGCAGAGGTGGACATGTTCAGCTTTAGTACATTAAAAGTCTTGCCATATTCCCACTTCACATATACACATGATGTCTTTTGACTTTTCACTTATAAAGCAATTACATCAGCAATTACAGCTTTGCACAGCTTAACTGAGTAATTAGCTTTTTTTTGCAATTAAATGTTGGCACATTGTTCTTAGAAAACACATTTGGAACTTTCTTTTTCAGCTCCTCAAAATTATGGGCATCCTGCTAATGGAGCTGCAATTTCAAAATCTTCATACATTTTCAAGAGGATTCAAGCCAGGAGACTGGCTAGGCCAGGCAAGCACCTTTACAGAGCTGCAGACTGGCCAGAGTGCCCATACTGTCCCCTGTCCATCAACAAAAGTGCCTATAACATTGTGTAGTTGGCCAGGTACTTGTCCAGTTGTCACATATGAGCACAGCACAGCACAGCACTCAGTGTGAACAGTGTTCTCTGCCTTTATCCCATTCACCAAGTGAAGCGATGGCCAGTTGACAACGCAGAGCCCAGGGAGCAGTGTGTGGGGTTGGTACCTTGCTCAAGGGTACCTCAGTGGTGCCACTAGCAGTCCTGGTATTCAAACCCACGGCCTTCCAATTACAGGGGCAGGTCCCTAGCCACCAGGATGCTCTGGGCAACATTCTGCTGAAAAATCTTCAGCCGTGGCATTCATGTGCCCCTAACACCGGCCTTGACATCGTCCCAAACCAAATATCCCTCTTATTCCTTAAAGGCAGGAACCTCTGTCAGAGGGATCATTTGAATTTATTTAAACAAGTAAATAACTCCCCCGTCATAAAGTACTAGTCCATAAGCAAAATCCGCTGAAGCATGCACCTCAAATGGCTTACTGTGCGATTGCAGTTTAGAATGATTTTTTTCCTAAATGACTTCTTCCATAATTCTTATAATAATTACTTACATCTCACTGACTAATTGTTACATCTCTGATCATTACCTTCTGAGGACATTATTTTCTCATTCTGTCAAGGACTGTGTGTGTGTGTGTGTGTGTGTGTGTGTGTGTGTGTGTGTGTGTGTGTGTGTGTGTGTGTGTGTGTGTGTGTGTATGAATTACTTTCTGTCTTGAGGGTCCAGGGCACAGAATATCACGGTGTTGACAGCATAATGCCTCCTGAAGAACAATCTGTAAACACATGCGATGCATTGAGCAACTCAGTATAAGTACAGTGTTCTAAATTGTATCTGCAGATTTTTCTGAAGACGCACTGTGAAACTCAGCAGGGCTGTGTAAAACATTAGTTCTCCATCTGCACCGTATTTTGGTGCCCTACCTAAATCACTGCCTGTGAGTTTGGGCGTGGTTATGTCTAACTGCGAAAAATGCACACATTGCAAGTGTGTGTGAAAGAAATTCATCTCTAGCTGTGAAAGCCAATGGTGAGTCACATATCATGTGGGTGTGGTTTGGGTGTAATGATTGGAATGTTGTTTAGTAATGTAAGAATCAGAGTTAAACTGTTCTGTTCTGGAGTGTGTTTGTCTTTTGCAAGAATTTGCAAATAATGCTAGTTTTCTCTAGTGATCCAGCATCTGCGCGTGTGCACGTGACACGTACTTCCTCTGGTTGTCTGTAAGCGTGATGCCCTGTGCAGACACTTTGAAGTGGACGATTGTGGAGGTGGCGGGGGGGTTCTGACTGAGGATCACTGTAGTGGCCTTCTGTACTGCCTGTACCCCTGTCAGAGACTCCAGCTCCACACTGCCCAGGAACCACACATTGCACGCTGTAATACACACACACACACACACACATAAACACACACACACACAAACACACACACACACAAACACACACACACACACACACATAAACACACACACACGCACACGCACACGCACACGCACACACATTATGGACATTCAGATAAAGAGAAAGCATATTTCTAAATCAATACAATCACAAAGAAACAATTAAAATTCTAATAAAAATACAGAGCACGAATATACATACTACACAAAATGTTCTCCTAATAACATACAGGATGTGTAATCAGTGTTATGTATAGTTACATTATAAGTACTGAAATTGTGTATAGTTATGAAGTACAGGTCGTTTTTTTTTTTTTTACATTATTTGTACTAACCAGTTCACATTATGAGAAAATGTTTCATTGAATGGGCCAGCGGTAATAGTCAGAAGTTACACTGACATCCATTATAATACTCTAAAAACAGCATATACAGCTAAAGAAGTGAGCCGTAGCTGTATCACTTACACGTGAAAGTTTAAGTGAGTGCAAATGGTCCTAATCTAGGAGGATTATGGTTTGGAATACACAATCAATATATTAATACATATACTGCAATGCATGATTTAAAGTACATATCATAGGTGAACTAATTAAACTGAATCCGTTGTACAGATTCATAGACACAAAGTATGTGCATAGACTTAAATATTGGATCTTTTATAGAACACGCACAAATATCCCACAAACCTGCGCCTTGTTTCAGCAGCTCAGTTGCTGAGTTTGTGGAGGTCTGTCCTTGAGACTCAGTAAGCTCTTCCAGAGGATCTGTCAAGGGAAAGAGAGAGAGAGCGTGTGAGAGCTAGACAAGGGTTCAGATCTACATTACAGTTATACAGAAGTATAAGACACCAGTAACATGACTACATTTTGTAGTAGAGCAACAATATATTTTTATTTGTTCTAGGTTGAGAGTGTACCTGTGAGTTTACTTGTTTACCTGTTATTTATATGTTATAACCCTTGTAGGATTATTCAGTGACTACATGGGAAGCATTACAGAGAGCCTGCACACCCACAGTCACACCCACAGTCACAGACACCCACAGTCACACACACCCACAGTCACACACACCCACAGTCACACACACCCACAGTCACACACACACACACACTGTCTCTTTACCTCTGCCAGGGATGATAAGCTTGCAGGGCAAAGCCAGTGGTGTGATGGAATGCTGACATACAAGAGCTGTGAGACTACCTGCATACAAAGAAGAAAAAAAAGAAATTCAGAAGTTACTTGGAACAAATGTTTAAACGTGAGACATGAATAGAATTCCTTTAACAGTGACTGAATAGAATTCCTTTAACAGTGACTGAATACACACGCAAGTATGCAACTTGACCACTAGAGGGAGGTGATGGCTTACAAATGAGCTTTTGAGAACAGCCAAAACTCACATCTGAGTCAGAGATGCACTGATTATAGACCGTAATTGTTATAGGCCTAATAATATTTGATCAGTCTAACATTAGGGTATGTATTAGTATTCGGTTGTGTGCAAAGACTTGGGCATCCCTGGTTGAATGACAAAATTAGTCTCCATCCTCAATATGAACACACTTTTTGAATGCACAATTACTGTGAATAGGGAATAGTGTAGAATAAAAAATGGACATTTTCTTTTTATGAGTTCAATTTCTTTGAATATAAATGTCATTGTAACTTTAAAATCTTTTGCATATGACTGTATACTGCCTATGTGCATTGGCCAACTCTTGATGAGCCTGCAATATTTTAACCAAAATTATTTGCTGGATTGAATGTCCTGACACCCACATCTACTACACTTATTTGGAACATGTTATTCTGGTCAGGAGCAAATGCTAAAAAAAAATGTGCAGTAGAATTTTTAAGGTCAATGTTGTGAAAATCAATGTATTGTGCAGCCCTAACACATGCACTTGCACACACTTACCAAAGTAGGGTTCATTAGGACATCCTTTCAGCCTCACTCCTTTCTGTGTGCACTCGATCAGGAAATGTCGCACCAGCTCAGTGGTCAGATCCCCTGCTGCATACAGAGACAGGAAATGACAGAAGAATCTGAGTCACAGCTGTGCCAGGGTTAACATCATGACATAACAAATCATTTTTTGGTCTGGGACTAACCCTTAACTATTTTAATGGCAAAAGTTTGTTTGCATTCCCTGCCCTCTAGACAGCACATGCACACCATTTGAATGAAAAATGTGTGGCACGTGGTGTGTGTCAATAGTGAATTTTGTGGTTTTTTTTCTCTTGCGCAAACTATCATTGGACACACATGCACACACCCTGTGATTGAGACACAGACTTCCCTCAAGGCCCTGCCCCTCCCCAGTTAAGCCCCTAAAATGACTGTACGGAACTCGCAGACTGGGACAAGGATGTGAGTGTGTGTATACACGTGTGTATGCATGTGTGTGTTTGTGCTAGTCCCTTCCTTCCTCTGATTGAAAGAGACGGGCCATTTAAAGAGCTGCCCTGATGTGAGCACACACTCCAGCACTTCAGTCATTATTCTGCACACAATGGCTTTCATCTGTGGGGCAACCAGCTGACCTTCATTCGCAATTCATTCTATACTCATCTGCTCCTTCAGCATTTCCCCAGACACAGCCCATCTTTCTGACTTCACATTCAACCCATATCTGCCACAACAGACTGCTCTAAAACGATCTGCATGCAGGGAACTTCACATACATGATCCCCATGTGACACAAACAGCAACAATAAACATGCCATTGGATCTTTGTATCAATAATACAATGAATAAACAGGCACCACTGCAAAGGTTATTTGCTTTGGAAGTTGGCTGACATCTTTTCTGACTATCATTTCTTTTATGTGTGTTTGCACTGTGTGGCTTAAATGAACACCAGTACTTTCTGGTATCCAGAGTTGCAGTAGGAGTAATATTATCCAATAGGCCAACAGATGTTGTATATTAGTAAATGTAAAAACTAGTTTTTCTATTAAAATAACAGGAAGTAAATAAACAGCTCCAAAAAGGAATATGCAAAAGAGTATTTAGAACAATTGTGCAAAATTATGCTATAAGACTGAGGTATAAGCAGCATCAGCAATCAAATTTAAAGAATGTACTTATATGGACGATGTTACACCACAAAATGGCAAAAAAATCAAGTGGTATTAGATTTTGTTTAGAATCTGAGCATTCTCAGTCAGCCGTGAACTGAATATGTGCAGTCTGGTCTATAACTATATATTTTCATGACATGACAGAAAATGACAAACTGTTGTGAGAATTTTATAATATTATTTAATATATTCCAAGATGGTTTTACTACTTAAATTTGTAAAATTAGTCTCAATTTCCTCCTGCACCAGCAGATAATCTGGTGTATTAAAAGAACTGAGGCAGAAAGAAGTAAAATTATCCATCAGTTTATTAAGCTTAAGTCCCTTGACATGTTCAGTAGATAGCTAGAAAAAAAGACTGTCGTATAATCTTGTATATCCTGTACAATGTTCTTATAATAAGACATTTTAGATGCATCCCCTATATTTATGTAATGTTAATGTAGCCAAGATGCCTGTTTCTTCCCACCATCTGACCTTTTCTGCTCTGCTGCAAGACGGAGGGTGGGGGCGTAGCCACCTTCATGGCCAAGCCGTACGCTCCTCTGAATGAATGACTGTCTCTGACGATGAAAGAGCCAGGCTCTTTATCCTTCAGCACTGCGATAGCTGCAGCACACCAGGAGACAAAAGCAGATTCATGACCCTCGAAGAACCAGCAAAACGTAAAATGTGTGAGAAGCACTTGAGTGAAAATGATGCTCACCTTGCTCTCTAGAGATGTCTGGCTTGTACCAGAACTTTGATGTGTCTTGGACAAACTTTGCAGTGTCAGGCTTACAGGACAATGGATCTGTTCAACGGGTTAACAATGTTTTTTAGCATCAATAATATATGTAATATGCTTTTGCACTGTGAAACAAACTACAGTTTCCATATCTAGACATATTTTATTTTATTTTAAGTAATTTTATCACCTGTCATGGTCTTAATACCTTTGAAGGTAATTTTGTTTATTTAAAAAAATAACACTCTATTAAAGCACAATTATTTTCTAATGCCAGTAGCCTAGTGGTTAGGGTGTTCGCCCAGTGACCAGGAAGTCATGGGTTCAATTCCCAAGACCGCTAGGCACCTCTGAGGTACCCTAAGCAAGGTACCGTCTCCACACACTGCTCCCCGGGAGCCATGGTCCTGGCTGCCCCCTGCTTCACTTGGTGAATGGGTTAAATGCAGAGGAAGAAAATAGATACAGTATAATGACTAAGTTATAGATATAAATCCTAAGTTAAGATTAGTATTTATCTCGCCTTGCAAGATATATTTGAGTGAATATAACAGTTTTCTCCAGTAGGCCCACACTGTTTTAGACAATGGGTTGGATTTTCTTTTTGATTTGTATTTCAAAGGGGAACATTGTAATTGTAGCTTTCTGTATCATGTTTTCTATCATCATATAAGAGAATCAGGATGCTGCCCTTACTGTTGAATGTACTGTGGTAACATCTGAGTAAGAGTGCACATACATTCAGAATCCATTACAGATGTAATATTGCTGATCAGAATAATGATAAAAGGCTGCATTGTTTGGTATAAGATGACAAATAATTAAGTAAAAAGCTTTTTGTGAAAATCAGTACCTGGGCTAGGTGTCGACCCTGTAGGCGAACCGTTACTACTGGAAAATGGTGCGCTGACTGCACTATGGCTGAGCGAGAGGGAGAGCTCTCCTTCTTCCAGCCCTCTCCTTTTCTGAGGTAATAGTGGTGGCTGTATCCCATCCAAGCCCAAAGACTCCAGACCTTCCATAGCCTCCAACAGACTGAGCTCCAAGCTCTCAACACCCAGAGAAGTGGGCAGGCCGCGGGGCCCGCCCCGGGGAGAACTGTAGGCATTGGGGGAAGAAAGGGAGAGTGGAGGGGAGGGCTGGGGTGTGTAGTGACTCAGAGGGGTGTTAGAGCCACTGTCCAACCAAGAGTGAGCTGCATTGGGGCTAAAAGAAGAGACAAGAAAATAGAAGATGTAATCATGGCATATTCTTATACTTTAAGGGGATTCTTTGTCTTTTGTATGTATTTTATGGGCTTATATCCCAAAAATAGTCATCAATTATTATTACAGGACCACTTTCTAACCTATTGCGATTGGCTATCCTATATTTTACCTCATTGAAAAAGTAGTCTGCTACTCAAACAGTTTTATAATATATAAAAAAAAGTCTGATATGGTATTGATAAAAATATTCTGAATGTTTTGAACAGTGATTGCTGATTTGAACAGTAGTGTAGATTGGCTATAGTGGTTGGGGGGTACCTGTCAGTGACGGGGAGGGGGCTGGGGGTGTTGACTGAGCGCATGGACCCAAACATCCTTTGGCAAGAGGCGGGACTTGACGTGACTTCAGAGCAGAACAAGTCGCCATCTGATGAGATTGGAGTGTGTGTCATACTGTCCACATATCCCCGTGACTCTGTCAGAGAATACAACACAACACTTATTTTACTCAAACAGTACTTTTAGTTCATTTGTACATTTAAATTATGCAGATATGACAGCAACATTTAAGGGAACAGTCTTGCTTTTTTGAGTTCTCTTGTGTAAACTTATTTATAGCAAATAATTCCTTTAACATTGTGTGGTTTTACCCAAAACTTGACCAGTTCAGTTGAAGTTAGGAGGTCTCTAACTATGTGATCAATTAAGAATGGTGGGGTGCTGCAAACGCATGTAGAAGCACATGCCCGCCCCCCCCCCCCCACACACACACACACATTCCTGACAGTACAAATAACAAACCACGGAGGAGGATCTGCACCACTTCCAGTGTCTCAGTATTATAACAGTATTATATATAACAATATATATATAATAGCTGGTAGCCTAGTGGTTAGGGCACTCGCCCTGCGACCAGAAAGTCCGGGTTCGATTCCCAAGACCGCTAGGCACAGCTGAGGTACCCTGAGCAAGGTACCGTCCCCACACACTGCTCCCCGGGCGCTGTGTTCATAGCTGCCCCCTGCTTCACTTGGTGAATGGGTTAAATGCAGAGGCTGAATTTCATGCTGTGTGCTGTGGTGTGTTCACGTATGACAAATTGGTCAATTTCACTCACTTTTATTAGAATCTTCACATTGAAAATCTCTCTGAAACAGCATTTTCCATCTGAGTCTTTCGAACTGAAACTTCATAGCAGTATAATTTGATAAGATTACAGAGCCGTGAAAAACACAGTAACAACTGGGAACAGAAGTGGTAGCTAAAATTACAAGCTTTCCCACAGTGATGCACTAGAACGAGGGGAAAAAGTTCAGAAATCTGAACCTCAAAGCTTATTCCCAAAGGGCGGAAACTCTTAAGCCTTATTCCCACAGCGGATTCATGGTCAGTATTCAGCTCAACAAGGAGGCAGGGGAACGTATGTAACCAAAAGAGTGTGAGTGATTCTCGCTGGTTCCTAGCTTGAATTCACTGCTCCAGGAGAAACCTATAAGTGGTAATAGAGCTGGTGTGTGATGGTACATATTCTCAGGTCCAGTGGGCTTTTGAGTTTGGAGATGAAGTTTAAATTAAATTATCAATATTTAGGTGTTATAATGTCTATGGAGTTGTCATTATAAAAGATACATTAAATTTTGATCAGATTTGTTTAGCGAGAAATAACAAAATAAGCCGTGTCTTATATAACCAGTCAGTCCTAGATGACTGGCTCCTGCAGGAACAGAAAGGCATCAGTAGGATCAAGCCATTCCTTAGGGAGGAGGGGTGACTACGATGGCCTTGGGTGCCAGCAGTCCTGGAGCAGATGTGTTTTCCAGAAGAGAAAGGCAAAGATCGAACCCTCCATGAAATAGTATAGCAGACTCAATTTAACACACTGAGCCCAGCAGGTGGACATTTTTGGTGCACAGACATATTTAGACCTTGGCACAGGGGAATTCATAAAAGCAATCTCGGAATTATTAAGTGGATGCCAGAAATAGTCAAGAACATGCAAGTGCTACTGGCCTTTTCAGTTTATGGCATTACACTTGCTTACAAAACACTTCCAAATTTTCCGTGTAATGTTTTACTGTTCATTTTGATTTTGACTGTTAATAAAGTCATTTTAAATGGTAGCATAATGTAGCTACTATCCAATATAGGTTAATAATATAAGCAGCCCTGGTCAAATTACAGGTTCTGTTGAAAATAAGTACTGATTATCTCCAGAAAACACACTTCCATAACATATAGAAGGAAAAAAAAAACCTTAAAAGATCCTCTGCACATTGAAAGGGTTAGTGGATAAGTAATGGCACCTTGTTTAAATGTCTATTTATTTTTTCAGTATGTTATAACAAAAATGTGATATTTAAACTTGTTCTCTGTAGGATTTTGACAAAACATGTAATTTAACCAGGGCATGCAGCTTGCAACACTTGGCTTCATCCATGTTCATAAAAAACATCAAATGTTTTGCCTAAATAATGATTTTTCAGCTTCTGTTCAAAGGTCGTATAAGGAATGATTTGGCAGAAATGCATGTCAAATACCTGAAAGCCTGCACAAAAAACTAAAACATAATGCTGTTGAGTGCCGGAGAGAATTTTAATATTACTTCTAATCAACAACAAAAACCATGTATGTTCGTGTTAAAAACCTTTTGAAATGCTAGATGTGTCCAGAATCTTAACAAGCAGAACTCGCAGATACATTTCACGGTAATAGAAAAGCTCCATGGAGCGCTGGGACCACAGACTGAAAGCTGAGGACAAACAAGATTACTTCAAGAATCTGCCTTGTTTCCTGGAGAAAACTGCTCAGTGGGACATTAAGAACATGAAGGAATCTGTCAGTACTTCAGAAATACAGGTTTGGAGCAGAATGAAAGAGAACAAAGAGTTCTCAGTCCTTCAGAAAATACAGCGCACTCCACCAGCCCCACATACCTAACCCACACTGAGCGAGAGAGAGGGGGAGAGAGAGAGTTTTATTTTGTATTCGTTAGAAAGTGTGCTTGATTCACACAATAATAAAGTGTAATAGACTACAGTGTTTCAGAAGCATTAGAGGATGACATGCTGGGTTAGAAGAGAAAGAGGAGAGTGCGCTGAATGTGTGTTTGTGTGTCACTGCTTTATTCTGACAACCGAGGCTCTGGATTAAATCTCCCACATGCCAGAAAGACAAAGGATGACTTCAGTTTTACAGGCTTAACAAACTCACCATTCAGAGGAGGAATGCGCACACGCACACACGCACACGCACACACACACACACACACACACACACACACACACACACACACACACACACACACACACACAC
>JBBPDC010000156.1:9975883-9991751 GCA_037974485.1 Hemigrammopetersius urotaenia | reverse complement strand
TATATATATATATAACCAAATGTACATATCCAAATATATATTTTATATATGCAAAATTACATGAAAATAAACACACTTGGTGGTATTTAAGGATGATCTTTTTCAAACGTGCATTACACTCCGTGCACACACGCACACACACACACACCTACCTGTTGCTGGACGGTGGTCTGTGGTTGTTTTGGTCTCGTCGTGGTCGTCTTTCTCCCTGTGTTCCTCCGTTCCTCTCACTTTGCCCCCTCTGCCTTCTGGGCTGATCACCCATGGCGAAATTACTGCAGAAAACAACTATGTTGAGCCTCCATGATCAACTTAACCACTATTACACTACTCTAAGCGCAACCTTTGTACCCCTTAAGACAAAGTCACCTCGAAGGAAAACGGTTCGGGAGAGGAAACGTTGAAAATAAAAGTGTTTACTAACCGTGTGGAAAGGCTTACTTAACGTTAAGAGAAGGAAAGTGGACCAGAACTACACTCAAAAGTAAAAGACGAAAGCAGCTTCTGTTCTGGCCATTTTGCTTCGGAAAACATAATATTTGGAAAACCGCATCAGAAAAGCTCACACGCTACAGTGTTACTCCCCTCCTTCAACAAATAATGACCCTCATTAAATACTTTAAACGTGTCGAAATAAAACAGACTCAGAACTTACAGGTTTGAAGTTGATGTTTCTCATTTGTTTCACTCGACCTCTAATCTCGGGCTGTTACGCTTCATGAAGCTCCTCCCCCTCCTCCGCAGTCTCGATCACCTGACACACCTGAAAGGAAGGGCGCGGTTCAGGTGTGCTGAGAAGTACTGAGTGCTTACTGGTTTCTGACACTGGAGCTACGGATATGGAGGCTCTTGAATAGCCTCAGTGTTGGACAGATCCGCCTCCACAGCAGAGACGCTCTCTTTCTTTTGCGTTACGTCAGAGCTGGGGCATCAGCACTGTTGACAAAAGTCAGGGGCTCATTAGTATGCAGATTGTGCAAAACTGAATCACTATGCTGGAACACAAAGCCACAAACACATAACCACTGCAGTGACAGCATTTCGTGTACGCTGCATGGACACAAGTATTGGGACGAACTTGTTTTTTTCAGGGTTTGGACTAGGTACCTTACTTATAGTGAAGGGTAATCTTGCTGCAGACATTTTGGACAACGCCATGCTTCCAACTTTGTGGATGCAGTATAATAATAATACATTTTATTGATATTGCACTTTACATTTTCTTAAAGTGCATACAGACAGAATATTAAAAGAACGTATTAAAAGACAGTTGTACAGTACAGTTGTGGAGCCCTGAAGTGTGTAGGAAGGGCGTTCCATAGTCGTGGGGCAGCGCAGGAGAAGGCCCTATCTCCAGTGGTGCTGGAAGAGAGGAGAAGGTGGGTGTTGTTGGAGTGGAGAGGTCGTGAGTGGCTTTGGGGGCTGAGGAGTTCCTTTAAGTATGACATTACCATGCAGACATTGGAAGGTGAGCAGGGAGATTTTACAGGTGATCCGGGCAGAAACAGGAAGCCAGTGAAGTGAGCGGAACACAGGGGTATGGGGAAAGTCTTTTTCTATTCCAGCATGACTGTGTCCCTGTCCCAAGTAAGGTCCATAAAGACACAGTTGAATGAGTTCAGTGTGGCAGAACTTGACTGGCCCTGCCCTCAACTCCATCCAACAGCTTTGGGATGAACTGGAACAGAGATTGTGAGCCAGGCCTTCTCATCTAACACCAGTGCCTGACCTCATAAATCCTCTACAGAATAAATGGGCACAATTTCCTGCATATATGGGTCATGGGTCAGTTTAAACACCTTTGTTCAAGGCTAGTAAATGAAACAGTAAGCAATAAGGAACATGATGAGCAATAATTATAGACATGGTAAACACCATGTGGCCTTCTTTGTACCCTCAGTTCTTGAAAACATTCACCCCTTCTTCAGCAAAAGATGCCTGGATGAACTTCTATTTTAATTCAAGATGGAACAAAATAGGCTATTTAAATTGTATTAATAATAATATTACACAGATATTCTAACATTGTTTAATTTCAGTTTGCTTCTGTGCTCACTTCTGTGTGACACTGTTTCATTTCAGCTTGCTTCTTATTCTTATATATAGGGTATGGAGGCTTTTACCTAAAGGAAGCTTGGGGAACACTTCATTTTACACAGAACTGTCCCTTTAACTGACTAATTACTAATTGGTTCCCAGCCCTGCAAACTCTCTGATCTAAAACAATGTCTCTCTGAATAATGAGGAACTGTCAAAGCATGTGCTGAGTAAGCTGCGCTCACAGTTGTTCTTATCCATTTTGCTTACTTTTGAATTTCAAACTTATATTCTGGCTGTGGGTGAAAGGTGAGTGTGATTTAAGTTTTCTGTGATTTCCATAATGCATGCAAAAGACATCATTTGATGTTTGTTGAAGCCAGAGGTATGTTATGTAGCCCAAAGCCATACTTGAGTAAATGTATGGTTACCTCAGTGAAATTCTAATTGAAATGTGAATTGTTTGTATTAAAAAAAAAAAAAAAGCTTGAGGAGGAGTAAGAACATTTTGAAATATTGAGTTTCCTATCAAATTAAAATGATATTTCTGTGCATCCAGTATCTGGTAAAAGAGCTGAGGTTTCTTAGGTCCTTTTCTTAAAATACTGTTTGCCTAAAATGCTAAAAGAGCTGAAGAATTATAACGCATCCAAACCCTGTCTTACCAAGTGAAACAGAACTGTATACAAATTGGATGAATGTACACTCATTAAAAAGGTACTAAACTTTCACTGGGGTGATATCTTCAAGGGTGTTACTACATAACCTCTAGTTAGGGGACATAATTATGCCATAATTCATTGCACCTACCCTGAGGTTTTATATCTTTTGTTTTAAAAACATTATGAAAAGGTACCAACAGGGACATGTGGTGGCCTGGTGGCCAGGGAGTTGCCCCACTGATTGTAAGGCCATGGGTTTGAATCCCAGTGGCACCACTGAGTTATGGCTATCTATGTTAGCTCAAGATGAAACACTTTACATACTCTTCTTTTAATTATGCATAGTGTGTACTTCTGGACTGGCTAAGCGTGTTCTGTTGAACCTCTACATAGTTGTAGTATTGTAAGAAGATGGATGGTGGTTTTGAGGACCTTGAGCTGCGAGCAGCTCAGCGAGAATACCTGGACTTTCTTGATGATGATGTGAGTACCCTCCTGTACCTTTGCTAATATTTAATGGTTTATAACTCGAACACAAGCCAATGCTGGATCAAAACGGCGGCAATAAAGTTCTTTTTGTGCTTCCTACATCTGTCTAACAGTGAGAGTAATGACTGTTTGTTGTGGTCTTCTACACAGTTTAATCATGCCACACTGTCATGATCCTGCTTGAACATCATTTGTGTTTTTGACAGCAAGACCAGGGAGTGTATAATGAGAAGGTCAGAAGCATGGTGTCTGAAGGCCAGTCTCGCCTCATCATCAATATAAATGACCTGCGACGGAGGAATGAAAAACGAGCCAAAGAGTTAGTAGCCCTGTCTGAATCGCTGTAAAAGTGTTTGTCTAAATGCAGAATCCTACTGTGTGTTCCAAATGGAGAGGTTCAGGGAACATAGGATGCTGTCAAACCTTTTGGATCTTGCAAACAATCTAGCTAGGATCTAATGATGGCAAAGTTATTACCTAGATAGTAAAGCAAGTTTTGGTATTTGCCTTCTCCCCAATAGACTGCTGACGAATGCCTTTAGTGAGCTGATTGCGTTCCAGCAAGCTCTAAAGGACCTGGTGTCTTCCGTTGATGCAACCTATGCCAAACAATTTGATGAGTTCCATGTTGGGTTCGAGGGAAGCTTTGGGAACAAGCATGTGTCGCCACGTACCCTCAGTGCCAGGTTTTTAGGAAATCTGGTCTGTGTTGAGGGCATTGTGACAAAGTGTAAGTAATGCTTTCCTAAGTATGTGTTTAACTACAAGGTAAGTCAGAAGTCAAGAACCACCAAATCTTTAGGACACTTTAAACTTTGATATAATTTCCATTATATATTTATATGTAGCGGTGATGTTTGCTAATTTACTACCCTGCCAACTCAATGGCCGTCATTTAGAGCAGTGGTCCCCAACCTTATTTCGTCACGGACCGGTTTAATATCAGAAACTATGTTCACGGCCCGGCCTTTAAGGCGTCGCAGATAAATATACGTATACGTATTTATACAAATAAATGATACGCATAAAAATGGGGATACTTTAAAAATATAATAATGGGGTATCTTTAAAATATAATAATAAACGTAAATCCAATGTGTACTCGCAGCTTTATTAATAGCATTTTCATTTTTTTTAATTTTTTTTTTTCTGTGCAGCCTGGTACCGGTCCGCAGCCCGGAGGTTGGGGGCCACTGATTTAGAGTACAACACTGAGCGTCTTATTTGGGATGTTCCCACCCATAACTACCCCTGAAATTTTATAGGAAAACTGATAACATCTGTAAACATTACTTGCAGTGGTAGGTGTCCAAATCTGGTCCTGGACGACCAATGTCCAGAACAATACTGACCGACACACCTGGGGGGTGTTCCATGAAACAGGATTAAGGAAAAGTCTGGCTTATTTCAAAGTAAAGTAAGGGAAAGTAAGTCAGACTTTCCCATAATCCTGTTTCATGGAATACCCGCAAGGTTTAACTCCTCTGTTAACCCTCATCTTTACACACTGACTTGGCTGGACACTGGTCCTTCAGGACCCTTTACCAGAGTGAGAGTTTTTTTTTCACTGTGTCATTGTCACTGGCATTTCGAATCATTGTCCCATTGATTTTTTTGATGACCAGTGTTTGATGACCAAGTTATTTTGGTGTCATTGTTTAGGTCAGTAACTGTCAAGATTGATACTAAAAGATTTTTCCAATGATTGTGTTTGCTTTGTGCATACTGTGTATTGTAGAGAGAGAGCGTTGATGCACCAAAACATGAATCATTGTACTGTTCCAGGTTCACTGGTCAGACCAAAGATCATGCGTAGTGTTCACTACTGTCCAGCCACAAAGAAAACCCTGGAGAGGAAATACACTGATCTAACTTCACTGGATGCTTTCCCATCTAGTGCTATCTATCCCACTAAGGTATTCCTAACTCTGTGGCTTTTAAAAAAGTCTCTTTATCCTGGATTTGATATTCACAGATTCGTGTGTGTATGCAGGATGAAGAGAATAATCCATTAGAAACAGAGTTTGGGCTGTGCTGCTATAAGGATCACCAGACTCTCACTATCCAGGAGATGCCTGAGAAGGCTCCTGCAGGTCAGCTGCCCAGATCTGTTGACATCATTGCTAATGACGACCTTGTAGACAAAGTGAAGCCAGGAGATCGTGTGCAGCTTGTTGGAGTATACCGTTGTTTGCCTGCCAAACAAGGGGGCTTCACCTCAGGCACTTTCAGGTAAGACCTATCAACCCATTGTCCGATTGTTACATTGAGCACAGAATTTTAACATTGCATTTACAGACTTTAACTGGATTTTTTTTTCAGAACTATCCTGCTGGCCAATAATGTGAAGCTAATGAGTAAAGAAATTGTTCCCACATTTTCTGCTGATGATGTAGCCAAGATCAAGAAATTCTGCAAAACCCACTCTAAAGTAAGTAGGCACGAACATTCAAACTGCCTTGTTTGCTTGAATTTACTAAAATAATCCTGGTAGTTGCTCTTCCTTCAGTGAAGTGTCTATATGTGCCTCAGGATGTTTTTGAGCACCTGAGCCGATCACTAGCTCCCAGTATCCATGGCCATGAGTACATAAAGAAGGCCATTCTCTGTCTGCTCCTTGGAGGCAATGAGACCAACCTAGAGAATGGCACCCGCATCAGAGGAGACATCAACATCCTACTCATAGGTTTGATACAAGTGAAAGAATGATCATCACACATACATAGGCTCTAACCAGCACTGTGACCTTCAATTGCAAGACATGACCCAATATCCGTTAGCTTCTGGAGCGCTACCTTTTTGAAGTGTGTTATCTTGTGCTTTGTAGGTGACCCATCGGTGGCCAAATCTCAGCTGCTGAGGTATGTTCTGTTCACAGCACCGAGGGCCATCCCAACCACCGGACGTGGCTCGTCTGGGGTGGGACTTACTGCTGCGGTTACCACTGATCAAGAAACAGGTGACTGAGGTTCAGTAAAATACAAGATCTATAAAAAGACATTTGTGCTTAAAATACTTTGTTCTTTGAGAGGTAAGCCGGATGGATTTTGCATGTATAGTGTATTCAGTACAGAATATTTTCTATTGGATTTGTGTGTCTATGCAGTCATGGCAGAAGTAATTTCCTCTGGGATCAATAAAACAGATAGTGATATGAACTCTACAGAAGGATCTCCAGGAGAAGGAATGATGTTTCTGTAGTTTTTTCTGTTGTTTGATTCTCATTCCTTTCTCTCTCAGGGGAGAGGAGGCTGGAGGCAGGTGCCATGGTTCTTGCAGACAGAGGGGTGGTGTGTATCGATGAGTTTGACAAGATGTCTGACATGGATCGTACAGCCATCCATGAAGTGATGGAGCAGGGGAGAGTTACCATTGCTAAAGCTGGGATCCAGGCCAGGCTCAACGCTCGCTGCAGTGTGTTAGCTGCTGCTAACCCAGTCTATGGAAGGGTAAAATATGCTAACTAGAAAATGTTGTGCCTTATAGGTATCCTATCCATGCTTTACAAATGGGGCTCATTCCATGGGAATGAGTGCTTGGCATGTGACAACAGTGGTTCTTGGTCTTTGATCTTCCACCTCAGTATGACCAGTATAAGACCCCTATGGAGAACATTGGTCTACAAGATTCCCTACTCTCCCGATTTGACCTGCTGTTCATCGTTCTGGATCAGATGGATGCAGACAGTGACCGGGAGATTTCAGAGCATGTGTTGCGAATGCACAGATACAGACCACCTGGGGAGCAAGAGGGAGCAGGTGGGAGGCTGCCACCTAGTGGCAGGAGTAAACAAAAACAAATATGTGAAACGGGAAAGAAAGGGGTGTTAATATGCCAGATGCAGATTTAGTGTGGTACTATATTACAAGATGCGTTATCCCAGTGTTATTTATTCCTGGTCTTAAGCAATATATTGAAATCTAGAGCATGTTGTCGATGTTTTTCCAATTTCAGCTTCTCAATCTACTAAAATGACCATGCCAGTGTCTTAAAATTGACTGGTTTGTCTATGTCATTAGCAATGCCTCTGGGCAGCACAGTGGATATATTTGCCACAGAAGATCCAAACGTCACTGAGGCAGCGGAACAGGAACTGCAGATCTATGAGAAAAAGGACAACATCCTCCATGGCCACAAGAAGAAAAAGTGGGTCTAAAGTACTCATTACTCTTCCACTTCCAGATATTTTCTGGGTTTACAGAACCTGCTGAGCATTTTTGTCCTTTCATTAGATCATTGTAATTTTTTTTTTTTTCAAAATGAAATGAACGTAATTGTACTGATTTGGCTTGCAGGGAAAAGATAGTTACCATGGAGTTCATTAGAAAGTACATCCATGTGGCTAAGCTGGTGAAACCTGTTCTGACCCAGGAGGCTTCAGACTATATAGCAGAAGAGTATTCTAAACTCCGAAGCCATGACCAGGTCAACAGCGACTCAGCGAGGGTGTGTACAAAAAGCCCAATTCTGCATCATTTTTCAGCAACCTATGACTTAAAATGGGGGAAAAAACAAGTTGCTATGTTTAGTGATGGCATTACCCTCCTACAGACGATGCCTGTGACCGCTCGTGCTTTAGAGACCATGATCAGGTTGGCCACAGCCCATGCTAAAGCCCGCATGAGTAAAACGATTGACTTGGGAGATGCAGAGAGCGCTCTAGAGCTCATGCAGTTTGCCTACTTCAAAAAGGTAAACATGAGAATTTCATTAATTCTGAACATCTGGATTAGGAGCAGGGTGCCATGAATGTTATGGGTTTACTTTTTATGTAGATTCTGGAGAAGAACAAAAAGAGGAAGCTTCCTGAGGACAATGTGGACTCTGAAATGAATGGTTCTCAGATTGAGGAGACACAAAGCCAGAGAAGTGTCCGGTATAACATTGGAGACTTTGGAATTGCATACAGTATGTGGAAAATGGATTGAATACATCAGCTGACCTGTTGGTATCCTATACAGGAAACGTTCCCGTGTCTCTAAAGATGACATGGATACAACAATGGCAGAAGACTCTGAAGACCCATATGACTTCACAGAGACTGAAGACAGTGAGTTATTTTGTATGTGGAGTGCTGTCATTCAGTAGCATCCACCTATCCCAAAGAAATCTACAGTCCGTTCATGAACTCTGATTCTGTGAAAAAAATATACATGAGATGTATGAATGTGAATGACTTAAGTTTGAATAATCTCTACATAATGTACAGGTTCAACACCAGTTAAATGTTTTTCCTAGAACTGTATGTTCCACAACAAGAACCCTTTAAGAATCCATAACTGTGTGTGTTTCTCTGTGATCAGCTCAAGCTAGTCAGATGAGCAAACCAGCATCTCAGAGGAGCAGTCAGAGGAAAAAAACTGATATCAGCCAGGACAGGTAAAGTGTTTTAATGGACTTTCTCCACTATCCAGGGTGTAGATATGGTTATTTCCATATTGCTGGTCAAGTACTTGTGTCCCTTCATACAACAGAACTGTAGGGAGACAAAAATATGTAGGCTTGTCTGGCAATTGTGTGGTAGTCACATGACCTCTCAGATGGTGACTGTGTTGACAGTAAACACAAACAGCAGCTTCTGAATTGCTTTTCACTCAGGAATCATGTTTTTTAGAATGGCAGGCATTCAGTTCAGGTGACTTTTGCATTTGACCAATTTGCTTTTGCACTTGTGCTAGCTCGATCTGGGTTTTCAGATGAGAGTTTCAGTACTTTGGGGTCACTTGCCATTGGAAACTGTGTCATCAGTTTAACTATAGTGGTGTATCGCTGTGGGATATTTATGTTGAATCGTCTCTGATGACCTCTTACAGAATGAAGGTTTTCAAGGCTGCCCTGCTGAAAGCCTTCAAAGTGACCAGGTCTCAGTCTGTGGCTGTCCCAGAGCTTCTCACCCATGTTAACAAAGGCCAGGCAGAGGAGTTCGACCAGCAGGAGGTGAACTTATTGCTGGAGCGCATGCAGGAGGATAACCAGGTCATGGTGTCTGAGGATGTGGTCTTCCTTATCTGACGTTGTGAAAGATGATAGCATTGTTGTTTGCTTTGATGTGTTGCTATGTCTTGAAAGACTATCTATAGTGTTTGTTACTAATAAATTGCTTGAGCACTTATATTGTTGTGTTTTTTGTTATCAGAAAGACAGGGGGAAACCGTTCAAAACATTACACAGATTTTTATTTGACTTCAGTTGGATGTTCAGCAGGATTCAGTTTAATATGAAACTCAATTACTCAATATGTGACCCAATTACATGGTGTAGACTGGTCATCATTCCATTGTAGAGTGAACTGAGTGACAGGTTCTGTAAAGGAGGGAACGTGTTGATGTTCAATTTTTCACATATTTAGTCACCTAACGGGGGGTCATTGAGTTACGACAGTCTCGTCATATGACGTTTCGAGTTTACAACACCCACTTTCACTCAACCCGGTTGTGTCTTACGTATGGAGTATGTTGGCAAACTAGTTTGGATGTGTAAGGTGGAAGAATACACAGTAGTGCAGCGTTTTCCTTTTTCTGTGGCTTAGTTTTGTTTTTATGATGTGAGGATAGGGTGTGTTTTGACTAACACTAAAATTCGAGTTAAAGGAAAGAAACATATCTATGGCGTAACTCAAGGACCCCCTGTATTTAATACCAGATACTTACAGCCATCAGATCTCTCTGGCTCTGTCCCCTCTTCGCTGTCCCCTTCTCCTCTTCGTCTTTTCATCTTGTATAACACACTAGCAACCACAAGCAACAACATGACAGCTACTGCAAAAGCACACACCACTGCCACTGCAGTGAGGTTAGTGGTGAAGGTTGCTGTGGTGTCACCAGGCGATGAGCTTCTCTTTAGGCAATTCTTACCACAAGCAACAGGCTGAGTCTCCAAAAGACTGCTTATATCTAGAGAAGACCCAGAAACGAATACAGATTACTATAATTGAATAGAAATCATTCTTGAAACTTTTTGTTCATTTAAAGTGCTATAAATCCACAGAATATTAATAATGTCTTGGTCTAAGACGTTCATTGGTGTAGCATGGTGTGCTTGCCCAGAAGGGGAAACCTATTTTGTGAAGGGCAGTATTTTTCTCCATTGTGCTACACCAACACAAATGATCCTATCACAGCCCCACCAACATCTTGCAAATTGCATGTCTAACTTGTTATAAACTTGCATGAATCCATTTGAAGTTGTCAACTGGCCAGTAGCCAAATAAGGTGTGGTGTGAAATTAGCTTCTCTTACCAAATATCTTCCCTACTCAGAGGTTAACAGGAGAATCATGAAATACATTTTTGGCCATTTATAATATCCACTTAAATGCCTGCTTCAAAGTTACCTTCTAGATTGAAGAGAAAAATTGCATCATCTCCTTTGATGAAGTCACGGCTTTTCAGTCGGTTGTGCGCAATGAAAGAGCTGGTGCCGTAGCCGGGCCCTCTGTAGTATGTAGTACCATCTTGATTCTTTATCAGGCTGCCTACTTTCCGTGGATCATCCCAGAAATATTCCACATTTCCCTGAGCTTTAAAAGCAACAAAAAAAGTATATAGTGTGAACACAATCTCAAATAACATGTTACTACAACAATCGCAGATTAATTTATGATCTATTATATAATTTTTTAATTCCATTTCCTGTGTGCGCTCTTACTCTTTTTATATAGTGTGCTTGAGCTTACAGTTGGTGGAAGTCTTGCTGGGGTCAGTAGTGATCATCCTTTGGTTGTCCATGCGGTGTTGAATATTTGGGTTCTGGTCCATCAGCGCCATTGTTGCTTGTCGCCATGGACAGGGCCATGTCAACTGGCTGTCATGCGGTCCCGAGGTCAGGTGGAAATAGACGGCCATGTTGCCAGGGTTGCTAGTAGCCCCATTGACATAGATGCCAATCTGGAAAGAGTAGCCTTCACGAGATAAGAACGTAGGGCTGTAGATCTTGGAACCAACAGCCGCTGAGGCGAGGAGGCCACTGAAGTTCCGAATGTGCCAGGTATGGTGAGGGCATTGTGTCTCTGAGAGGTTGATGTCGTCCAGAGATAGACCTCCTTTTGATGTGCCCAGGCCCTTCACCCCTTCAAACACCACTCGGAACTTCTGAGACACATCCAGAGTCACATGGTAAAGCTCCCAGGAGTTTCTAAAGCCACCTGTCCCAGAAAACCATGTTAACCATAGTATAACAGTGAACATGCCTGTGCTCAGACATTTTGTGGAGCAGGAGCACAAGGTAAATAGAAAGACTGACCAAAGGGCCCATGTGTAATCTGAAGGCAAGGGGGTCCATTTATACAGGTGCCCAATTATAACATTTTGTAGGAGATACTAGTTGTAGAATGTCTGTGTGCATTATATTTCAAATATTAAAAATCTGATAAGACTTTAAATTACCACTGATTGTCTGAATAAGTCTCAGCACTCCTTTGGGGTTTGCGGTGTTATACTCGCGCACCCACACTTTCAGCTGGTCATCCTCGCCCCCACTGTTGAACAGGTAGAACTGCAGACACTGGAATCCTCTTTTGGGGTAAAAGAACCGACTTTCCAGGTAAGCCTTATCTCCATGACTCCCTGTGGCTGTGCTAAAATGCATAAAGAACCCTACACCTGCAAGAGAAAAGTGAAAGGAAGATTATTGTAATAAAATCATTGCTGCTGTACAATCATACCACATTAGTCAATAAAATTCGGGCAGTAAGAAAATCATAATGCTGGGACGACAACCTCATAAAACACAGTAATGAGGGCATGTTTTTGCTTAGCTCTTATGAGGGCAGAAACAATCAGGAATGGGCTGGATAATGCAGTTCAAGGACTATAGAAATAAGAAGTGTATTAACCTCTTTTCTATTTTCTTGCTTTATTGATCAGTGTTTCCGTTTACCATATAATTTTAACTGTTGCACTGTTACTATTTCATTGCTTGTTATTCATAGGGCTGTTCATACCGTTGCACTGGCCCATGTTGGTGAAGTCAGTGTTTGGGCCTCCCTCCACACTCCTCACCCGCACCCACTTGCCATTTGCATCTTCTCCCTGGATCATACCACAGATATTGGCTTCCTCAAAGCTGCAGGAATCCATGAAGGTGGTAAATGTTGCTAGAAGAGATCACACAATTGAGCAAAAGAGAAAGATCTTTTGCAACCAAATGCAGTGGACCAACAGGACATGAATTTTCCACTTCATAATGGTTGAACCAAAGGTCACGCTCTTACCAAAGGTAAAAGATAAAGTGCGTTATATAATGATACAGTATCATAAACAGTGAATTATGATGCCAGGAACTAAACTCACTGCAGTTATAAAGTGTGTTTAACTTGAGCACATCACTAGAACTGAACTCCATGCGCTGGCCGATCACGTCCATGAACTCCGGGATCTTTGTGACGATGGTCGGCTCAGAGCCCTTGTTGAAGGAGGTCTTGCTGTAGTGCATAACAGAACTGTAGTCGTAGGGCACGCCAAGAGCACTGGACACTGTGTCATCATACGTGTTAAAGTTGTGCTCTTTCCCTAGGAGCAAATCATGGAACAGGAAATTTCTTACAAAAATGTATGCAATGCAGTGTAATAACACAGAGCACATTGAAATATCCTAAAAGCAAAGGAAAATGAGGGATGTCGTGAAGTAAAGCAAAGTATTGCAGAGTCTGATTCTTGAATTGATTGATGGTGTGGATACTGTACCTTCTTCAATCTGGTTCCAAATGATTTTGACATAGTCATCTCGGTCAGCTCGGGACTGCTCATGCCAGAAGCCCAGAGCGTGCAGGAACTCATGCTCCACAGTAGCCAGGCGGTCACAGTTTTTGCCAATTGATAACCTCTGCTTCCCCACCCGACGATTCCCCACAGAGGAAGAACACCTGGCAACGCAGAAAGTGGCACCGTTCAAGATTATCCACATTTGTGTTGCCAGAATGCACCAGAAATGTTACTATGAAAAACGGAATTTACATTTGTCCCTAAGTGCAATTGAACCAATTTACTGTATGTTTGATATCTGTGAGAATAACATTGCTAGCAAGTAATGAAAGCTTGTGTACACTGTTCAGCATCATCATAGCAGACTTGCTTATGTGCTTACACTTGCACATGACACTTTTTGATATAGCACCCCAACTCCCCCCCCTTCTCTACATATTTTCTGGGTTGAGAAGGGTGAGTATGAGCAGAGTATACACTAAACACTAAAATGTGCAGCGCAGGGGGGATCAGGGGCAGGGTTGGGAACCTATGAGCTATAAAAATGGACCAAAATCAATTTATAGTAGCAGAAAGCTTCTCAAGGCTTCATTCTTCTTCAAACTTTAGTCTATTCTGTGTTGGTTGATCGGCTGTATTTTGGGTAGGGGAGAAATTAAATGTCCCATTAAGAGCTTCTTACCCAGATCCTTTGTACACCGAGATGTAGTTCGGCTCTCCACTCCAGGGTTTGAAGTCAAAGCAAGTCTTAAGTCTGTACTGCTCAAACGCCTTCAGTATCAATCCTTTAGCATTGATTTCTGCATGTATGAAGTTGGAATAAGTAAAGTAAGGTCTCTCCTAATAGTCACACAGCAAGAACAATGTGAAATTCTTTCTCTGCATTCAACACATTCACCAAGTGAAGCAGTGGGCTGCCATTAATGGGAGACACCCAGGGCGCAGTGGTGCCACTAGTGGTCCTAGGATGCGAACCCACAACCTTCTGATCACAGGGTTAACCACTAGGTCACCAGCTGCCCCTATCAATGAGTTTGCTTGTGTGATACTGATCCTTAGGCATATCATAGCATATTAGTGCGTGATCTGTTTTTGCCTTTCTTGATGAATACATTCACTCAGGGCTTCTCTGTAGAGTGAAATTATTCTCTTACCCAAGCTGTCCTCAAGATAATATGGCACAGTGGTTGGCCACCGATACTTTTCACCCAGAATAGAGTTAAGGCTCTCCACCTGTTAACCACAAACATTCCTCAGCAGTACTCTCAGCACATTGTCTTTCAGTATTATCAATCATTTATTGGCGTAGACTAATGTACACAAAAGACTCCAGTAAGGACAAACTGAAGTATATGAAGCTCATCATGAATCTCATCAATTACTATTGTGTATATGCATTCTGTTTGCTTGTGTTAGCAGCCTGTAAGTAGCTTAAAAAGTGAAAAAGTAAAACATTTTTCATGAAAATATAATGACAAAAAACTTTGTAACATATAATACACAGTGTTATATGAATACAATGGATAAACAGAAGACAAACGGACCTTGTCAATGACTATGTCTCCCTCTACCAGATCAAGTCCTGCTTCTGTAACACAGTAATCGAGGATGAGCTGTTAGTGTGATTGTGAAAGAAAAAAAGATAAGTGTGGAAAGCATGCACTGAGACATAGTAATATATCGCACAGACCTTCATTTATGTCAAATATATCCCAGTCTTTCCCATGATCCACATCCACTTCTGTAAAGCCTAATGAAGCACATCACAAAAGGTCGAAAATCAAGATGGTATTTTCCTATCATGGCCAAAATCATTTATATATTGCAATATATGGATGAAACATCTTACCTGTGAGGGAGGAAGCTAACTGTAAGAGAAAAACGTTTTTTAGGTTTTTTTGGTTTGCTTTTAAAAGGCAGATCTGTTAACGTGAACATTGTAGATTATTTTAACATAAATGTATGAGTAACGTTAGCATTGTGGACAATTCGGAATATTTTTTAGCAAATTTCATTTGAAAAGATCCTTCCAGAAGCACTAAATCCAGTAAAAATGCATAAAAATCCATTGATTTAATGTGGTTACAAATCCACAGAAATATTGCAAAATTGTGTTGATGCAATACAGTGCATCCATGTGTAAAAAGTGAACACATTTGAATCAAGATAATTCAATGCATTTTTCAATGCATATAGAAACATAAGCTTTTTCCCATTCACTATATAAATAATTATTAAATAATATCCATTTAGGTGTCATTTCTGTTCATAGTTTACATTACATGTCCATTCAGGTGATGCCTTGTGTTGCTGTTCCAAAATTACGACAAATAAAAGAACTGGACTGAAACTCACCAAAAACAGTTCCTCAGTGCAAAAAAGGCAGAGAAGCAGAAACGTCCCATAAGAAGTCATAATTGCAGCCTCTAACCTTCAGCATGCAACTGACTATTCTGAGGCTGAGCTGGCGGTGATAAGAAGAAAATCCTGATAAGCAGTGTGATGACTGATAAAGCTGCAATTGATTAAGCGGTGCAGTAAATGTGGTTAATAATAATGACGCTGTTGACTTCTTCAGATATTTATGTAGTTGATATTATACATACACTCTCACCCCAACACTTTTGACCTCCTTTATTGCACAACAATTCAATAACAGAAAATCATTTCTTGAGCATGCTTAAAAGTACAGTAAGCACTAGTGCAAATATTTTCATCACCCAGGATAATAAAAATCGAGGCATGACAAGAAGTATATAAAAGCATAAAATACAGTTTTTCAGAAGACTGATTTCAAATATCTGTTATCTTCAACCCAAATTACCAAAGTACCATTAAAGTTGGTTAAAGTTATTGATTATGAATGTTCTGCATGATGCATTGCACCTATGCTGTTAAGGATGACACATCTCCTTGTGAGTCATATCATCTGACTGATAAATCATCACACACACACACATATATATATATATATGTATAT
>JBBPDC010000156.1:9950085-9967000 GCA_037974485.1 Hemigrammopetersius urotaenia | reverse complement strand
TAGCGGTCTTGGGGATCGAACCCGGACTTTCTGGTCGCAGGGCGGATGCCTTAACCACTAGGCCACCCAACTGCCCCCAAAGGTGAGGTGAGGTACTGAGGTGCACAGCTTCATGGAATGGGTTCCCCTGGCCGTGCAGCTGCATCCAAGCCATACATCAGTAAAGTGCAATGCAAAGTGTCGGATGTAGTGGGTGTAAATCACGCCGCCACTGGACTCTACAGCAGTGGAGGTGTGTTCTCTGGAGTGATGAATCACGCCTCTCCATTTGGCAATCTGATGGAGGAATCTGGGTTTGGCGGTTGCAAGGAGAACAATACTTGTCTGACTGCATTGTGTCAAGTGTGAAGTTTGGTGGAGGGGGAATTATGGTGTGATGAAATGCGGAAAATAATCCAAATGCAGAGTATCGAAAATGGTAGAATTCATTAATAACAAAGTCCACAAGGTAAAAGGGAAAACCAAGTTCAAACAAAATAAGTCCGGCAAGAAAAAGGGAAAGTCGAAAACTAGAATAGGAATTGAGTAATCAGGCTCAGTAACTACACAAGGCAATTATACTTATACAATTGCCTTGTGTAGTTATACACTAGGTCCTAGTCAGCACCATCTATATATACTTCCTGCCCCCATTCAGATGATGCCGATCTAGACCTAATTGGTCTAGTGGAAGTCCTGGAGTGATGTTCTGTATTGGACTGTTCAGTAGGGCCTGCTTGCCACTCCCCTTCACCTCCTGTGCCAGGCCTCACAGTTGTTTTTCAGGAACTGGTCTTTTCCCCTTAGTTCCAGCGAAAGGAACTCTGAATGCTTCAGCATACCAAGAGATTTTGGACAATTTCATGCTCCCAACTTTGTGGAAACAGTTTGGGGACGGCCCTTCCTGTTCCAACGAGACTCTGCACCAATGCACAAAGCAGTTAATGTGTAGAAAGGTTAACGTTAATTAACGTTTGCAAGTTGCTTGCTAGGTCATGTTTAAATCCCCATCTGAAAGATACTTCTTGTTTGTGAAATGAAGTTTCAGTCATGCCACTGCCATTGGTAAGTAAATGAAAATAATTCTGCATCCCAGATACCTCCAAACTAGGGAATATGTGATCTCCCATTTGAGATGTGTGGTGGAATCATAAACTCAGCATATCACAAATGCTAATCTGTGGAGTAAATGCGTGGTAATTTGCATGTGTTAACCATAATGTTTGGCAGAGATTGAAAATATGAAATGATGGGGCAGATGGATATTCAGCACATTTGGCCAAAAAGACCAGTCTTCCAGACAGTGAAACTGGCTCAGAGTGGGGTGAGAGAGGTGGGAGAGGGCAGCAGACAGACGAGGTGAATCTAGTCAGGGTCAGAACGGGGCAGCTCAGGCACAACAAGATAATGTCAACAGGTAAAAACAATTATGCATCAGGACATATACACCCCTCTGTGTAAAATGTGGCCCCTGATCCAAGATCTGCCTCTGTTTAAATGCATACCAATTTGCAAAGCATATTCACACATTAACAAAGTGAGCGAAAATTTGATTCTTACATTAAAACTCTTTTGAAAATTCCACATCAATGCACAAGATGCCATAAACATACTTAACCATACAGGCTTATGCATAGATTGAAAAAATCAATAGTACTGAACATTTACACAAGGCTTTACTGAATACAGTGTGCTTTAATGAAAAGAAAAGTAAAATGTTGTGTTTGTTTCTTATAGACTTCTTATAGTCTGTGCCATTATAGTTTTGGTATTTTGGTTTTTTTTTGTTTTTTTTTTAGCCTAGTAAATGTGTTACACTACATTAGCCAGAAATTATGAATTGTTAATAATTAATAATTGTGCACATTTGTCCAATTTTAAAAGAAAGCATACGTACACTCGCAATTTGTTAAAAATATCCATAATTTATCACAATGAAATGATCTAAAATGTAAAGAAAGGAAATGGCATAGTTATTTTGTTGTTTTTAATCTGTCTGTGATTACATTAATAAATATTTAACATGATAATGTAATATTCTCTGCTTCGATGAAGGGCGCAGCAACTGAGCTTCTGCATTTCTTTCAAAAATGCACAGAAACGAGTACATGGCAGTCCAGGTGTTGTTATGGAGGTAGTTTGATTAAAGCACATTCTGCCAAACCTCAGGGCCAGATGTACATTTCAGTGCAGGTGCAGCAAAAATATGATGTGCTGCAACTGCAGTGCACCTGAATTTGCCAAGATTACAGCTTGTCATGCAGACTCTGCATAGCCCCACACACTACCTGTGAGGTGTAGGTGTAATGGTGACTGAGACAAGAAAGCAAGATGCAAGTGCAGGATGCAAGTCTTTGATCCGGATCCAGGTTGACAGTACTGGTAAAGTGATCTGCTGAGGCAAGCAAGGTTCAGACATTAATGATGGCAAACGGGTACAAACAAGAAAAACAAAAGGAGGCAAGTAAAGGAATCCACGATGCACAACAGAACGAGCACACTCCGTTCTCTCTAATGCATGCTCCTTTGCATAGAATACAAAAAAATGTATTAAGTTTCTAGTTTGATGCAACAGCAGACCATATACTACAGACCTTATACACACAAACAGCTGGTCATGATTACACATGTAACAAACTGAAACCAGATAAAGGATGTGGTTACTGGTGGAGCTAAGAGGGAGCATAAACATTAAAAACAAAAGCACATGGCAAGTCAAAACAAAACAAGGGAAGCAATACAAGGATGCTACTGCAATTTGGGGTTTACGGCACAGTGAACAAACTATTTTCTTAGCCAGAGTAAAAAATAATAACTTATTTGTTAACACCACTCTCTCATCATCACTGATCTTTCATTTTTGTTTTACGTGGAGCTGGTATAATGATATTTTGCAGCACCTTTTAAACTCTCCTGAATGAGCAATTAGGAGGTGGAGCCGTTGTCACGGTTCGGCCAGTGGCTGTTTTGATTTAGTTTTGGGACTTTAATTTTGATGTTCATGTCTGTTTAGTTCTTTTGTCACGTGTTTTGGTTTTCACCTGTTTGTGTTTTGTTCTTTGATTACTGGTTGTATTTAAGTTCTGTTTGTGTAGCCCACACTTGTCTGTCCATCGCCTCACATTCCCTGGTTTGTTTCCTGGTTTTCATGTTTCCTGTTTGGTAGCGGCCATAGTGCCAGGTTTTTTGATGGAAGGCCAAAATGCAGAGAACCATGTAGGAACAATGATTTTAAAATGTGATATTAACCATGGTAACAACTACTTTAAAAAAATACTACAAAAAATGTCTTATGTGTTTAATTTTAGAGGGTTCTGGTGGAGTTCTAACTTTAAATCCTTTGCTAGCAGCTCTTAATGTAAGTCTGGATATACTAGTGTGAGGACATGTTTTCTTTATAGACTACAAAGCATCCGTGTAGGTCCCACCTGTCTCTGCCAAATGCTGTAAATGTAAAACTTAAATCCACAGTTCAGCCATTGCTGAACTCCTGCTACACATGGAATGTGTTCTCTCAGCTGTGCTGTTGTGCCAGATGAACTCGATTTTACACATCTTAAAAGAAACAGTCTTTGTGTGTGATGTTAAAGCAAAGCTATTTAGGAAATAAAGCAAAGCGCTAAACCTGCATCAGTCTTTCTGAGAAGTGTGTGTTATCTACTTCAATGCCAGGTGTGTCTGTGATGATACTATTTAATTAAGTCAGAAAAAATGCATCATTCTGTCCTTTTTGTTTTCTCACAAATTCATCGTCAGTATATTTGTCAGTGAAAGGATTTCTCATCTTGTTTTTACTACTGACAACATTATGAAAAACCCTGAGAATTTCTGTCAGGAATTCCACTGATGTAATTAACGCTGGCTACTGTTACGTCCCCCTACTCTTTCCCAAAGAGAGCAGGCAGACAGGCAGGTTTCCATGCTTCGTTTCTCTTTTATTTTAAAGAACAGAAACTGCTGCCAGGACCAACATAGACTTTTAAACAAAATGGAACAAGCATACATACAAACACCCAACCCTTGGATAACGGTGGACTGGCAACTCAGGTCCACCTAAACAGAACTTATATCCAATACTCTAAACGTATTCCCACCAATCATCAAACACCCAGTGCTTAACCCCAAACTACACACAGGTGTTTCCCCTAAGCAAATCCCAAACACATTAACAGAACTAAGGACGACCCCTTCCAGACGTCCAGTCCATAACCCCCTGGCCCTTACAGCTACATTCAAATCGTAGCCAACACTAGTCATGACGATGGACAAATCATGAATGTCCTTTGAAATAAAGATAGATATAGAATGGTTTTATACTGTATTGACAAAAGTATGGGGACACAGCTGTTTTGTAGGGATTTAGCTAGACATCTTACTACCAGTAAAGAGCAATCTTAATGCTTCTGCAACAACAACAACGCCATGCCTCCAACTTTTGGACACTGTTTGGAAAAGGCCCTTTTCATTTATTTCATTTATGGCATTTATCAGACGCTTTTATCCAAAGCGACTTCCATTCCCTAACTACAGGGGACAGTCTCCCTGGAGCAACTTGGGGTAAAGGGTCTTGCTCAGGGACCCAATGGTGGTGCTGAAGGTAGGATTTGAACCCATGACCTCTTGGTCCAAAGGCAAGTATCCTACCTCTAGGCCACCACCACCCTTTTCTATTCCAGCATTACTGTGCCCCAGTGCACAAAGCAAGGTCCATAAAGACCTGTGGGATGAACTGGAACGAAGATTATGAGCCAGGATTCCTCAACGTCAGTGTCTGACCTCATAAATGCTCTACAGAATGAATGGGCACAAATTCCCCAAAATCTTGTGGAAAGACTTCCAAGAAAACTGGAAGCTGTTATAGCTGCAAAGAGGACCAGCTCCATATTAAAGTCTCTGTATTTGAATGCATTGAAATTAAAATCCCTGTTGGTGTAATGGTCAGTTGTCCCAATACTAGTCCATATAGTGTATATTAGAATAGAATAGAAATTAGATTGTAAAGCAAAGTACCTAGTGTTCCTCATGTTCCCTGTTCATTAGTATGTGATAGCATATCTCTGTCTCATTCTTAAATCAGTCCCCAGACAACCCTACAATCAGCACAAGCTGAGCAAATCTATGACTGAAAGTTGTACTTAAGTCAGGATTACGTGGCTGAACTCATGTTTCTGTGTGTGTGTTTCAGGTGTGTGTTCTCTGTGTGGGAACACCATGCTGCTCTATGTGTCCCACAGGAGGAAGCATCTGCTGAAGCCAGCCGAGTTCTTCATTGTTAACTTGGCTGTCAGTGATCTATGCATGACCATCAGCCTCTACCCGCTCGCTGTAGCCTCTAGCTTTCAGCACAGGTAGGAGAGAGAGAGTATTTTGCTAAATTAAAAATACTAAATCATTCCATACTTTTGCCCAAAATCACAACATAACATAACAAAATACTTTTTAATGTTTTCTTCAAAATCAGAATCAGACTAATGTACTGATGCCAAAGTAAATTGTTTGCATTCCATGAAGAAATTGCTATTTACTCGGTTTGAAACAGTCTCCCTTTACAATTTCAATCCATCATGGACCAAATCTGAACCAAAAATGATCCTTGTTCTATGACTAAGATCTTGGGCTCAACAATTTGGGAAAAACTGCAGTTTTTCTGTCCAAAATTTCCCTTATGATTTAAAAAGTTTTTTCCCCACCCAGAACGGCACATGCAGTTTTGTTCAGACTAGAATCTTGGATCCTGAACGTAGTGTATCTCTGTGTTATTTGGTTAAATTCCCCACTTAAAACGCACGGCAAAATTGGATAATGTAGGATATAATTATAGTTGCAGCATTTGAAAACAGCACTCATTCAAATTGCTATTTCAGTATAAAAATGAATAAACGTTCAGAAATAATCATCCCACGACCAACATCACACCTCACTCATGCTCCTGTGTGTGAATGCAATCAAATCCCTATTCACATGCACACAATGTAAAGGGTGGCTACTGAGTGTGAATGATGACAAGAAACAAAAATAGAGGCATGGTTTTCTATGGGTAGCGTATATGGGGATGTATGGATTACAGCTGTTCATTTCACTTGAATAAATACGTTAGTGTTGATTGGAAGTACATGATTGCAGTATACAAACCTATCATCATAACGTTAAAGCAACTGAGAAAATGGGTTTTTGCAATCTGTGTTTTCTCCTTGTTCCATTAACTGACATATTTGGACGATGCACCACATTTAAGGTATTAGAACCTGTATTTGATCCTCAGTCAGCATTTGATTTTCTACTCTTTTGCCTTTCTTTATCGTACATGACTGGAAAATCAAAGTTGTCTCAACAGGAGAAGAAAGCATGGATGATATTTCCCTGGTCCAGCTTAGGCATGCTTTCTGTGCTCGCCATATCAAACAGTCTGGTTAAGCTCTCTTTCTTGCTTTCACTTCTGCCCTCATTTGTTCATGGCCAGCCACCGATGCTGATTCAACATGTTCAATAGACCAAAAAAGAGACAAGCAATGACAAGAGGGAACTAGAGCCACTAAAGCGTCATAGCCGCTGCACTGACTACAGGCAATGATCAGCCACCTAAGTCTGACTGCACCTGATAGCTGACAGCTGACTTGGTGTGTCCCAGGTTTTACATCAATATTCACAAGAGCATGCGTTCATTCATTACAGGAAAAAGATTAAACCTCTGAGAGCTCCTCTGGTTCATGATATCCCTGCCCTTCACCTCTTTCAAGGTGCTAATCCTGAAGTTGTAATGGAATGATATGGCATACGCAACCTCTTTCTCTGGGACTGCTAATAGAAGTGCCAAGCAGAACCTCGATGGCCCATTTTGCATCCAGTGCTTTTATTTTAAGTGCATTAGAACGCCATAAAGGCACACACACATGTTCATATTTTCACTTCCTCCTATGATGTTGCCAGTAAATAATTCTGTAATGAACAAGCTTCAGAAAGCAGAGAGGCAGAGAGGCGGAAGCGCCCACACACACACACACACACACGCATGCAATTGAGCTTTCATCTGAGACGTCAGCGCTTTAACTACCCAGCAGTGAGGCAGGGGCTGCACGTGAGATGAACCCCGCAGACTCTCCTGGAGCCTTAATGTCTAAACCTTGACTGTAATCTCAAAGCATCCTTTCACATCTGTGAACATCATGACTGGACTTTTCCCATCTCAACTGATCTGATACCTTATTCTTCGTGTCTATGTCTGTTTTTCTCTTCACCTGCGTGTGTGTGAGTGTGTAGGTGGCTGTATGGAGGGACTTTGTGTATAGTTTATGCCTTCTGCGGCGTTCTCTTTGGCATCTGCTCTCTCACCACTCTAACTATTCTCAGTATCGTCTGCTGCCTCAAAGTGTGCTACCCTCTCTACGGTAAACACACACACGTACACACACACATACACAGACGCACACACACATGCACGCACATAGACCCATCTTTTGGCTGTTTTGTTTGTGAGAATTACCCACTACATACAAAGAATACAAACAGGTTCTGTTAAGTTTGTTATAAGGCAGTTATTTACTATTTTCCCTACACCATGTTGATGTTTGGCACCTTTAAACAAAGGCATAACAGGCTCCCTCACCTCTTCATCCACGGTAATATTGATCTTAGATTGCAATCACTCAGCTGGTGTCCCTGGTATAGAGTGGTTAGTACCTACCAGAAGTATGTCACTTACCTAAGGAAGAATGCACTTTGGGATGAGGGCAAGCTGAGGGAGGCACTGTGATGTTCTGAGGAAAGTTCTGATGTTATTTTGACATCTAGCAAAACCATGTTGCAGATCAAGCGTACCCATTGGCAGCGGTCTCTTTTTGAAACAAATAATGCCACATAACAAAGATTGTTCAGGAATGGTTTGAGAGACCTGACAAAGAGTTGCCTGTGACTTCCTCAGATCTCAATCTAATCAAGCATCTTCAAGGTTTGCTGGACAAACTAGCAAATTAAAGGAGCAATTTCTACTGCCTTGGTCTTGTGGAGTCCAGGATAGATCTGAACTGATTTGGTGGAAGGAGGGGGACCTACACAATATGTTATGGCTGATTGGTATATATTCCAGGTCGCAAGAGATTATGGAATATGACTTTGGCGACACTTCAGATGTTTCTTCCAAACAATACCAAGACTTTTTCCTAGGGCTGACTAGCTAGCTGTAAGAATAGGGTTTCAGGCCTTTACATATTTGCTCTTAACCAAGGCGATTTACGTTGACTCGAGTTATAGAGATAGGCATTGGTGTAACACACACACAGTTAAACCCCAGTCTGCTACATTGGAAGATGCCAGTATCACTCTACACTACACCAACAAGGCAGCATGTTTGCATGTTTAAAATGTTTTCCCATCATCACTGGCAGTATTATAATTTGTCTATGTTAAATGCTGTAAAATACACTCACTTGAAATTTTTTATGTATTTGCAATATGCGTGTAACAGGCAGCCGGCTTGGCCATGAGCATTGCTGTGTGCTGATAGTGTGTGCGTGGGCATATGCACTGGTGTTCGCTTGTTCTCCACTGGTCCACTGGGGGCAGTATGGTCCAGAGCCCTATGGGACAGCCTGCTGCATTGACTGGATCTCATCCAACAGAGACCCCATCGCTCGCTCCTATACCACAGCACTCTTCATCTGCTGCTACCTGCTACCCTGCACTATCATCATCTTCTCCTACACACACATCCTGCTCACTGTGCGAGAGTCCCGCCGAGCCGTTGAGCAGCACGTCTCCCAGGCACGCATGGGCAATATTCAGACCATCATAGTGAAGGTAGGACCCACCACACGCATTCATATAAGTTTTATGCACAAGTTGCTACAAAGGGACACATATAAATATTGCATGAGCAACAGAGCACAGAGGGTAACCACGGTTTTTCAGTCCCAGTCCCAATTAACCCAATGATTCAAGTCATTAACTGATTAATAATCCCCTTGTTGGCTGGATCAAATGTGTAAAAAAAAAAACACCATGCGGCCATCACACCCACATCCCTTTTCAAAATCATGGGCATATGAAGTTGCATCCAGTTTGCAGCTATAACAACCTCCACTGTTCTGGGTAAGCTTCCCACAAGAATCTGAAATGTGTCTGTGGGAATTTGTGGCCATTCTGTGAAAAGAGGTGTTGGATGCTGTCAACTTTCCAGTTCATCACAAAGTTGTTCAGTTGCATTGAGGTCAGCGCTCTGTGCAGGCCACTGGAGTTCTTCCACACCAAACTAATCAAAACACGTCTAATGGGCCATGCTTTGTGAACAGGAACTTCTGTCACAAAATTGGAAGCATGGAAGAAACATCTAATCTAGGTCATCAAAGTCAAAGGAAGGCAGCTTACAGAAATAATTAGGAGAAAGTTGTTGTTTATTTTTCTCCTTCCCTCTATATATACTCCCTCTTTCGTTTTTTTCTTACAGAAGTCGTTTTGACTACATTGTCATTTAGCATAACGATTTGCTAAATCTTTCTCTGTCTTTCTAGCTCAGCGTGGCAGTGTGCATAGGCTTCTTCACAGCATGGAGCCCATATGCATTTGTCTCCATATGGGCTGCGTTTGGAGACATAGACGTCATCCCACCACTGGCCTTCGCTGTCCCGGCCATGTTCTCCAAGTCCTCCACAATCTATAACCCGCTCATCTACCTTCTGCTAAAGCCCAACTTCCGCCATCTCCTCTGCAAGGACATGCTCACACTGCGGCAGGTTTGTGTTCGTGGCTGCCTGGCCGTGTGTGTGCCACAGGACAGCTGCCGACCTGCTCTAGCCCTGGGGCAACACTCAGTGAGGCCACGGGGCCACTTAACAACTGTGAGTCTGGCCCACTGCCCCTGTGAGAAGTGCAATGACCCCTTTGAGCAGTTCAGGAACTACCCCCGCCGCTGCCCCATCAGCGTCAGTACAGTACAGTTCTCCATGCAGGACAGTGGAGAGCCTGAGGCCGACCTGGAGCTGGATCCAGAAGCAGGAATAAGGCATGAGAGCTCAGCAGAGGCCAAGAAGCCAGTGCAAGTGCTTGTTAAACGCAGGAAGAGCTCAGAGATTGACAGTCTGGAGATCACTCTGGAAATGGTCTCTGCTCGCGCTAAAGTAGCCAAAGGAGCCAGGAAGTCCTGAGCTGGGCTCCGAGTTGGAGCCTTCAGTTTGTGTTTGTGTTAATGTTTATATAAAATTGGGCATATTGCCTTGAAGGAGCATGGTAATGAATTTTCTTGCCCGAACTAGACACTACCTTTTGTGAGATTAAAAGTATTGCATGCTTTGTGTTACCCTGTTTCTGATTGAAAAAATGCTATTTTACCTTTGGTACAATGGTTTTTATAAAGTCAAAGAATTTAAAGGAGAATATGTGCATGTGTGAACCTTTAATACTGTATAGATCTTTAATACATACTGTATAGATCACTGAACCATTCAAAATTGAATAACTGGTATTTTTTACCAATGTGCTTCATGTGCTTTCAAATTAACATCAGTTTAATTGCTTTTGAAAATGACTTGTCTATAACTTGTAGTTTACCAAAGAGGTATTACTTTGCTAGTAGCTATGCTCTTGTGTATTCAAACACTACAAGTCTCTGCAAAGAGATTTTTTGTGCAGCTATTTATTCTAGAATTTTGACGTTTATTTATTAATACTATATTTATTCATTTGTTCGATTTTAATTGGACCGTTGTGAGGCTCGTGTATATGTAGGTGTGTGTGTGTGTATACATACATATAGCCAAAAGAGTTTGGTGCAGCAACCAGTCCAAACCTCTCTAAGTGAACCAAGCCGGTAACAATAGGCGTGAATAATTTTATGCAACATAATTTTCTAACTGTATCTGGTAATGCGTTTAAGCCATAAATGATACGTTCTCAGTTGTCCTTAGATTGTCCAGAAAAAAGAACTGACAAACCAAATGAACCAGAGTGAATAAGACAGAACATTCTAAATTATCTCAGCAGGTTTGGTACTCAATCCAGACATTTGTGCTTGTTCATGTTCCTCCACTCCATGAACTTGTTCGAATGATGCAGTTTATTTTCTATTTTATATGAAAAACATTTTCCGGTCCCACTATCTGGTGCTGTCAGTATAAATGTACATAGTTTGTAATTGGTATTGTCCATTGTTTTCTATATGCACATTGTTTTGTGCACATGAAATGTTCTTTTCTATGGTCCTGTGATACACAACAAAGGAAAAAGGAATGCAAATGAAGGAGAAATAAAGTACAGTCTTTGTGTCTGAGTAGTCTGTGAGCTCCCTTACTTGTCAAAGGTCACTGCATTTATAATAGCAAGGACTGTTTCAGCACAGCTGTGATAGTTCCTTCGTATGTGTGTGTTTCCGTTTTGCTTGGTCAGCATTTTGTGTTTTCCCTGTTGTAGATGCAAGATGGTCAGGCCTCATTGTGGAACATCCTGGGATGTAATCTATTCTTAATTACATCTCTTGATTCATGTCACTTTTTCAATAAGGGGCTCAATCTGTATGCTAAGGGCTGGATGAATGGAGAGACCTTGATATGGAAGTCATTTTTAGAAGTAAAAGTAAGTCAGCTCCAGTAGATCATATACCATAACTGGTGTTTCCACCAGTTCTCTGAAATCGCCGTTCATAAACGCATAGAATTACTCTTCATTTTCCAGTACCTTAAAGTAGTTTTCAGTAGTTGTGAGGATGTTTAATCTTGCAGTAATAAGAGTTAGATGAGCAGCCAGAACTTTATGAATGAGTAGCTCAGTAGTATCTTTTCCTGGACTTTTACTGTAGTCTGCTTTATTCACTGCACTTCAGCCCAATGTGCAATCCCACCAATTTTTCAATACATAATTGAATCATTTACATGTAAGACATTAATTGTGTTACATGTAAGACAGTAAAGGGTTCATTGTAGAGAAGCTCACTCTGATTTCTTTGCAGTGGTGGTGTTAGGAAGCAGGCATTGCGATGCCTTGCACAAGTCACCCTTTTGCAATTTGCTATCCATTTAATTTACTATTCAAAACCACCAGTGAGTTGTTCTCAAAATTCTGAGATTTAATAACTTTTTGTAATGTGTCAGATCCCTTACACCACCCAAGACTGGAGTGTTTCACATCAAACCACTCTGAATGACATACAGGTGTTTTAAAAAATTGGTGGAATTCTTTAGCTGGGTTTCCCCTGTAGCTGGGTTTCCCCTTTTTCAATAGCAAAGAAGTTCTACATTGGTAACAGCCACCAGAACTGTATGTGTGTGTGTGTGTGTGTGTGTGTGTGTGTGTGTGTGTGTGTGTTGGGAACATCAGATAAAGAGAAGACACTGAAGCGTGCCTGGTTTAAGGCACCATGGAAACCAGGCTGTTTATTTAAGAGTGACATTTCCTCCTACTACCTAGACACACACTCACACTTTTTGCACACATAAAGCTTACCTGTGTAGCCTCCAAAGAGATTTATTGAGAAAGAAGGCTATTGCTGTGGTGGGGCTGAGAGTTACAAGTAATAATTACTTTCTCATACACGTCTCAGACGTGTATGTGTCTGTATAAAAACTAAAGTGTGCATGGAGTGTTTTAATTGGTATATTTACCGAAGTGAAACAGAGGATGTGTGTGTGTGTGTGTGTGTGTGTGTGACACAGAGAGAGAAAGCGAGAGAGAGAAAGAAAGAGAGAGAGACTGTGTTTCCTAGCTAAGTCTGGAAACGAGACACACTTGCGTCATTTGGTTTTATTGATAAAGGGCCCTATCATACGGCACGTGCCATGAAATCAGCCCACGCACACGATTCATGAATGAACTGGTGGACAAAGAAAACACAAATAAATGACGGACCATTTGCGCAGGGAGAGCTGCTGGTGTGGTGCGATGGCTATACGTTATTCAGACAGACACACTGACTTACATTCGACCGTGGATAATTGTCCTATACATCCACTTGAAAAAGTGGAACCGAGAAAGAGAGAGAAAGAGAGAGAAAGAGAGAGAGAATAAGGAAAAACTAAGGAGTGAAAAGGGTAAATAAGTATGAAATGGGAAAAAAAGACAACAGGGCAGGAAAAATATAAAAAATTGGACAAACCAAGTAAAAGAAAGTGGTGGATATACAGAATATAAGAAAGGAGAAGAATAGTGGGAAATAGAGATGCTCAGAAGGGGAGAAAGGATAGAAGGGCAAGCAAGAGTGAGAGAGAGAGGGGGGATAAAAGAGAAGATACGAAAGAGTTGAGCAAGGGTTATTTTTAGTGCAGCAATACCCTCCTCCGCTGCCCACTCACGTGAGGCTAAATATAGATCCGCTGTTGGCGACCAAGACCAGTGCAGAATACAAAACAGGTTGCACAGATACACCCACTCACCTACACGCACACACACATGTTGTCAATTGCACACACTACTCCTCCACACATATCTCCTCACCTGGCTGAGAAAATGATGCGAGGCTGAAAAGATGCAAAGGGGGATCAAATATCTTTAGGCTCCCCAACGAATATGTGAAATACAATATGAGGTCAGAAGTATGTGGACACCTGACCACTCCACCAATTTGAGCTAAGTGGACATCTCCTTCCAGAAGACTTGGCAACAACGTGGAGTTGCCCCGCATTTGCAGTAATAACAGCCTCCACTAATCTGGAAAGGCTTGTGGCCAGATTTGGGAGTGTTTCAGGGAATTTGTGCCCATTCAGTGAAAAAAAACATTTGTGAAGTCAGGCACCGATGATGGAAAAGAAGGCATGTAATTGTGTCAAATTTCTATGTGTGCTGTAGCATTAATATTACCCTTCTGGGACTAAGAGAGTGGTATAGTGGTGTAGAGGTAAGTACTGTCATAGTGAGACTGGCGTGGATTCAGTCCCTAGCAGGGGTGGCCTTGGTCTTTTTTTAAGGACTTTGCATCTGCATGTGTGTAGAGTACAAGTATTCTAACATAGTCTAAAGATAGGCATGTCAGGTAAACTGCAGATGCTAAATGGCCCTTAGGTGTGAATGTGTGTGTTTGGACGTCTGTCTTGTGATTGACTGTAAACCTGGGGTGTTTCTCAGCCTTTGCCTTCTGCTGAGTGAGGTTCCCATGGCATCTGCCAAACCTTGATTCATCCATCAGACTGGCAGATAGTAAAACATGATGCTCCACTCCAGATAACACAATGCCACTGCTCTAGAGTCCAGTGATAGTATGCTTTACATCGCTTCAGCTGACGCTTGCCCCAAAGTGATTTGAGTCTTGTGTGCAATTGTTTGGCAATGGAAATCCATTTCACAAAGATCTTCATTCACAGTTTGGGTGGTCTACATTTTGTAGCTGAGCTGTTATTACTCCTAGATGCATTCGTTTCACAATACTAGCACTTACAGTTGCCTAGGGCAGGTCTATCAGAGCAGATATTTCACAAACTTACTTGTGACAGAGGTGGCATCCTATGACCCTGCCAGATATACAGTCATTGAGCTCTTTAGGTTGACCCATTCTATTGTTTGGATGTGGAGTTTGGATGTGGATTTTAAACACTTGTTAGCGATCAGTGTGGCTTAAATGTCTTCAACTCCTCATTACGTTCCTCAAAGCATTCCAGAACAATGTGTGCATTGTGGCAGGGTGCATTGCTGAAAGAGACCACAGCCACGAGGGAATACCACTGCCATTAAGGTGTTTATCTGGTTTACGTAGGCGGCACAGTTTAAGTTGATATCCATGTGAATGCCCAGACCCAAGGTTTCACATCAGGACATTTCCCAGAGCAGAATATTCCATCTAATGGTTTGCATTCTAGTGCAATGGTTTGCAGGTAATCTTGGTGCAGTGTTCCAATGTTTGTATTCTGACATGCTCAGCTCCAGTTATCTGGCCATAATGATTTGATATTTGTCAAAAACAAGTCTTTACACCTTTTACATCCATGTCTTTTACACCTTCCCATTTCTCCTACATCCTTCGTGATAATATCAATTGTAACAAAACAACCAACATTGCTACACCTGTTCAAGCTTGTGTGTGTGTTGCTCTTGCAGTCCGTGGAGCTTCATCAACTACATATTTCAGGTTTCCTATAGATATTTGGTGTAGACACAACACCAATGTTTCGTTTGGTATAATGTTATGCTTTAGTAAACTGCAATGTTGCTCCATACACTCATGTTCTATACAACGAGAAAGGTGTTCTTACAGTGAACTAACAGTGAGCACAGGTTAGGCTTCTGATGGGTTTAAAAGTAGACTTGTACCAGCATTGTTATACTAGTCCGCAGAATCAGCCATATTTTTAACTACAGAACCAGGCTATGGAGTGCTCAAAAGGAGTTTGCTCAAAAGGAGTTTTAGGGCCATTCAACATTCAGCTCAATGAGGAATGCCCACAGTTTTGTCTGATGCAAAAATAACGAGACAAAGAACATGATCTGAGCGTTCACACTGACTGGTATGCAATGCCTCCATCTAGTGGAAAAGGGCAAACAATGTAGCTCACAGATTTATATGCTTCTAGTAGAATTGTGTAAGACACTAGTTTCATTAGTAAATTGTGCCACAACTGAAACCAGTCATCACACTAGTCCATCGAATCTGATCACAAAAGAATCACTGTAGCACAAAAAGTTAAGGCTGGTTATGATCGAAACATCCCTGTACAGATCACACAGTAAATGTCACAGCTTGCAGCATATGGCCCTGCATAGTTGCAGACTAGTCAGAGTGCCTATGCTGATGACTATCCACAGCTATAATTGAGCAATAACAGAGTGGCAGAATCACATTTTCTTTTACAGTATGTGGGCGGCAGAGCGCATGTGAATTGCTAACCTGAGGAAGAGATGGCACCAGGATGCACTGTGGGAAGGCAGCAAGCTGGTGGAGGCAGTGTGATACTCCGCCAGGAAACATTGGCTCCTGTTATTCATGTGGATGCTACTTTCGCATGAACCATCTACCTAAACATTGTTCCAGACCAAGTGCGCCTCTTCATGGCAACAGTATTTCCCAAGTGTGGCGGGGCAGTCAGTCTAGTAAGTCAGTTTATGGCAGAAGCTGGCTATAAAATATTTAGGAATGTACCACTACGCTAACCTATCGCAAAACAATCAATATAGTAGGAAAGCAGGAAAGCAGAACTACGCCACCTGGTCAAAAGCACACAGGTCTGTCTACTCTAGGAAGGAGCATGAAGCAAATGACAAATGCATTTTATTATTTGGGGTAGAGGTAGCTCAGTGGGTAAGAGACTTGCCTCAAGACCAAGAGGTCATGGATTTTAATCCTACCTTCAGCACCACCAGTGGGTTCTGAGCAAAACCCTTAACCCTAAGTTGCTCCAGGGAGAGACTGCCCCCTGTAGTTAGGGAATGGAAGTTGCTTTGGATAAAAGCGTCTGAAATGCCGTAAATGTAAATTATTTACAATTCCAATAAAACATGCCAGAACTCGTATCATCCAGAGAAAACTGCAGATCAGATTCTTTACAAAAAAAAGGGAAAAAAGGAAAAATATTGTCATGGATGGCAATGAAGGGGGTCCAAGTAGTTTTGCACAGTCCTCCAAACCGCAATGCTGACAGGTTTTAGCTGCACAGGCAGTTCATGAAGTACAGTAATCCCCCAGTTTTATGCAGACTCGCGGATCCAGTCACGAGCAGATTTTTTTGAGAACGAAACTGATCGTTTAACGCGGAAATCTCCATCCCAGTAAAGATAGTTTGCGGTTAGCGATTCGGCATTCCAATGAATATTACTCTTCGTAGTAGTCACTTAGAGTCTCAAATCGTGAAGCATTGTGTTCGTCGTCATTTTGTCACGAGGGCTGGAAGGAGCCGGCCCTCGTGAGCTACCTCGGAGCATGGAGCAGGCGGAGGATCCATGCTAAACGTGACTTTATTAAGGCAAACAAAAAGACAAAAGAAACAGGCGCGTTGGCCTTCCTGGTAATAACGATGCAAGATACAGACAAGGG
>JBBPDC010000156.1:9921970-9942911 GCA_037974485.1 Hemigrammopetersius urotaenia | reverse complement strand
AAAAAAAAAGGCTATGAATGATGATAGCACAGCTATACACACACATCTGTGTTATCTGTGTTACTGACAGGCCGGGGAAAATAATAATAATAAATAAATAAGTAAATAAATGACTTTCCTTTTTTTTGTCCCTGTCAGGTGGCTATTCTGATCCCCTTTAGGAATCGCCATGAGCATCTTCCCATCCTGTTTCTACACCTTGCCCCTATGCTACAGCGCCAGCGTTTACAATTTGCATTTTATGTCATTGAGCAGGTATTCTTTCACACGCGCATACAGTCTTACAGATTATACACACAAATTCGGCAGCAAATAGTGAATGCTAGCTGCCCTCTACTGGTGTGTGTGGGCACTGTCAATGAAAAAGCCATTGTTCTGTCATTTTCTTGGATTTTATTTTCTCTCCTGAAGTTGACCAATCATAAGTCCAAAACATTCACTATTCACTATATTTCACTATTTCCAACCACTCTTTAACCATTCTAATGAAACAAACTGTTCCTCGTTTGAAATGTGGAATCCTTAGGGACTTCGAAACTGGTGTGAGAGGTGGTTGAGCTTTTTTTCTTGGGTTCTGCAGAAGACTGCAGTGATACATTTGTTTTCCACTTTAGTAAATATGTTTTAGACTGTGTAAAAGCACTCCAATCCGATTTCAGATCTAAACTGTAATCAGAGATATGAGGGAGATTATTGCAAAAATTCGGAGAACATGAAATGTGATTTCTTTTGTCCTTACATTGTCTTAATGATGTGTTCCCATTTGTTGATATAGTAAATGCTATTATTTGTTCATTCTGTAATGCCTCTGTGTACATCACATTGTGTATGGCCTGCAACTCCTAATTGAGTGTGGAGCTAAAACTAAAAAATCACTAATGCAGAATGCCACTAAGAATACAAATAAAGTAATCACCTTTTTTGTTACTTAATGTTATTTCAGTTGTTTCAGTAGAAAGGCTGCAAAGTGCTAAATGCAAAGTGTGGTGGGGTGTTTTTCAGGATTTAAATAACAAATAAATGAACCTAATTTCTTGAAAGTGCAACACATTTATCTGTAATAGCTTGGATACTTTGTGTTTTATTTTTTCAGGCAGGTACACAGCCATTTAATCGTGCCATGCTGTTTAACGTGGGCTTCAAGGAGGCTATGAAAGACCTGGACTGGGACTGTGTGGTGTTCCACGATGTTGATCATATTCCTGAAAATGACCGAAATTATTATGGCTGTGGGCAGATGCCTCGCCACTTCGCTACCAAGCTTGACAAGTATATGTACATGTAAGTGAGGAAAGTGTTTGATTTTATGCTTCATGTATTTTTCCATTCTTGCTTTTGTATTTGAAATTATATTGATAATGGTTTAGTTAACAAGGAAATGAGGAAAACCTGTTAATTATACGTAACACTGGTTGTTGTATTGGGATATAAAGGAAACTGCAGGGCTCGGTTTCTTCTAGTATGAAATAAGCTCAATAGCACTAATAACAGTGAATGATTGACAGATAAACGATACACACCCTTCTGAGTAAAGATGCACAAAAGTGACCGTATTTGTCCTATAAGCTGCTTTGTTTTTAATGTGTGGTTGTGCTTGCTAAATGAATGCTGTAGCCTAAAACACACTGACCACCACCTTTCATAAAACATGAATAGGAGCTTAAAAACGTAATTCACTCTTATTAAAACCCATAATAATGAATCTGTTAACATTAATTGTAATCGTCTACAGTAACAGGAACCTTTTGCCTTTACTGTGAATTAGTGGATTACACTTTAGCCATGCTATTACTTGAACAAGACGAGAGTTTAAAGTCTGTAAATTTAGAGCAAAATCTACCAAATCATATTAGCTCATTGGGTGTTGGTATATTCCAAGCCTAAGATTGTAACTATTTGTTTCATGGTGCTTTAAAGTAATACTTAATGTCAGAAATGGAATTTATTTGTACTCCTACTTGCCTGAGAGTCGTGTGTGTGTGTGTGTGTGTGTGTGTGTGTGTGTGTGTGTGTGTGTGTGTGTGTTTAGCCTGCCCTACAGTGAGTTCTTTGGAGGAGTGAGTGGACTTACAGCGGGTCAGTTCCGCAAAACCAACGGTTTTCCCAATGCATTCTGGGGATGGGGAGGGGAGGACGATGACCTCTGGAACAGGTAAGCGCATTGGCCCTTTAAGGATTTTTGATCACTGGCACCAAATTTCATTCGAATGAATGCGGTCAGTGGGCACTAAAGCCCAGCTGTCTGTACTCTTATCGAGTAGATGTGATTTCTGATAGTATTTAACACAATCTTTAGTTTAAAATCCCATGCTTTGTGGAGCAAGCACTATGGAGCTGTGACTGCACATCACATTTTAACTGTGCAGCAGAAAACAAATGGAAGTAAATAAAAAGAATTAAGTGAAGGGCTACTGTGTGAATAGTATCACACGTGGATTGGTCATGTGTGACCAGTTCTGAAGCTGTTTTAATAACGTCTGTATCAGTGGTGATACTGATTCAGTATGTCGGATCCATGTATCAGTTATTCTATGTGTAAAAGATAAGACGTTATGAATGTATTGTGATCTTCAATGTTTATCTGCGCATGCCTACTGTGTATTTTCCAGGGTGCACTACGCAGGATTTAATGTGACCAGACCTGAGGGTGAAATTGGCAAATACAAATCAATTCCTCATCACCATCGAGGAGAAGTTCAGTTTCTTGGACGGTTAGTTTTCTTCATTTTCTTTGCTACTTTCTGCTCTTTTTTTCCTTCTCAAACACATGATTGTATGTCTTGCACAATGAAAATATAAAAACCTGTTTCCTAAAAATGCTGTTTCCTAAAAATGAGCTGAACTGAAAATGAACTCGAGACGGGTATAGCTGTGAAAGCAGTAGAAATGGATGATGCATTCAGTGGAGTTATATTTGTTTTAGGCTTAATATGCTTTAACCTTAAACTGTGTGTACCTGTGTGTAATTGTGTACCTTTCCATGCTTAAGTGTGTGTAACCTGCAGTGCACCGACCCACTGTTGACAGACCTTATTTGCAGTAGTGAGTGCAGTGCTCTGTACATACAGTTTCTCATCCTATATGTACAGAATAAACTGACTTGTTTTCTCTCTCTCTCTCTCTTGCTCTCTCTCTTTCTCGCTCTCTCTCTCTCTCACAGGTATAAGTTACTAAGGTATTCTAAAGAGAGGCAGCATCTAGACGGCCTGAATAATCTTCAGTATTCTCCGGAAATTTCCTTAAGTAATCTGTATAAGAACATTACGGTTAACCTGAGCCCTGAGCTGGCCCCCATAGCAGAGTACTGACCACCCCTCCTCCATTCACCTGTCTTTCACCGGTCCCCTGTTACCTGAATATGATCCGGCACCCGTGGAGTAGAGAGGGGTGTGTGACACAACATGACATACTGCTGCCGAGTAACCTTAAAACCGAGAGACGAGGTTAAAGGCCTGAATACTCGAACAACTGATTGTGTGTGTGCTCGTTTGTATGTTGGGTCATACCCATGTTTTTGTAAGCGTGTGTGTCCCATTGCATGTTTCTATGTTCATACTGGCTTTAGCTATTCAAATGGCATCACGCTACCAAAAACGGGGAAGGGAAAACAAGCAAAAAAAACAAAAGAATGGGAGAAAGAAAAAGGCAGGGAGTGCCAGCGTCAACAAATCAGATGTTTACTGCAAAGCCTTAACTGATTTTCATTGGCTATTATCACTCTGCGTCTCTGTTTATGTCTGTGCTGACAATGTAGAAAGCTCAGTTTTACAATTCAGCATCACACTCGGCGCCAATAGACGTTTTATGGCACGTTTTGTATCATACTGTAGTAAGACCTAGTATTTTTTCTGCAGATGAATTCTGTGGAATTTATGATGTGTACGTACTGTAAATTCTTTTTCTTTCTTTTTTCCTTTTTTTTTTCTTGTATTTGTCTTTTCTCGAGATGCGTTTGGGAGCACTCCAGTTGTGTGTCATGTGAGTTATTTTCGCATTTCCGTTTGACTGTGCAGAGGACTGCTGTGAGTACTTGCATGATCCAGGCTGGTCTGTAAATACCCTCCTCTTTGATGCTGTCGCTTAGTCTTTTAACGACACTCATCATTCCAGTGCACACACTTACTTTTGGCAGCTAAGTGTATTTATTTCTTTCTTCTCTGTCTGTCTTTTTTTTTTTTTTTTTTTTTTTTTTTTTTAAGACAATTGGGCACCTTTTTAATCAAGGACTCATAAAACGGAAGCAGATACATTTGGGAGGTACTGAATATATGAACATATATATATATATACACATATAAAAGCAAAACACTAATATCAACTGCATGCCTTACTCTTTTGTTGCCAGATTTTTTTAAGCACTTTTTTAGTTTTGTATCATTTCATGTTTTTGTTCTTGCTTATGTGTAATTTATGAGTCTTATTTGTTAAACAGGGGGTGGGGAGTAAAGGAAAAAGGTGTTTTTTGCTGGTTCACAAGAAGACCTGCAGGTCAGTGGGGTTCACAGCTGCTAAAAGCCAAAACGCCCATCGCTGGGTTTGGCTTCTTTGTATATGAGTTTGACTGTGTGTGTGTGTGTGTGTGTGCGCATGTGAATGAGTGACTGAATGATGCTCTAACTTTGTGTAATGAGATATCATTTGATGTTGCACTGTAGTCTGACCGCAAGTTGGGCCTGGATGAGAGAGTAACGTCAATATTACTCTTGAAAGGCATCAGAAGTGAGTTTGGGACATGAAGACTTTACATTTTGAGCACTCAAAGCTTGGGAAAAACAGACTGTAGGCTGTGCTTTTGTACATTTTGTTTGCCTTTGTATATATTCTTACGTTGGAGATGTTGATACACCATGTTGCTTTATTTTTTATCATTTTCTTTTGCTTGTGATTTTTAAAAAAAATCGTGTGCGTGTGTGCGTGTGTGTGTGTCTGGCTTCTACAGAGGTCAGGCCATATCAGCAGTGCAGTCTGTGGCACTGGCTTAAGTGTCCCTGTAGCCGAGGCACGCTTGTAGCCCTAATTTTGAAGTGCTAGAATAAGTTTCAGAATGCTGGCTAAATACGTCCCACAGCCTGTGTTGGGTGATCTAGGTCAGTGGCTCTCAGCCTTGGTTATTATTTTGTTCTTCAGTTGATTAGCTGGGAAGTTGAAATTGATTGGGTATTTAAGTTAAGTTGGCTAAAGAGCAATATGTTAAGAGCAGGGAGCCTTCTGGACCAGAATTGAAACCTGTGATCTAGTGCAGCTGAAAATGTTCCGAGGCTGTAGTCTGTGGGAGACGCTCTCGTATTGGTCCTCACTGTGCACCAGGCTGAGCCGCTGGGCTGAAGCATGGGCTCCGAGTCAAAGTATTCCATAGTGCTGAGTCTCTTGTTGTTTACAGATTTATTTTTTTCCTCTAAACCTGCAGACTAAAGTTGGTGTGTGTTTAAACCCAGTTATTAGGGTTAGGTTTCATGAACCATAAATGCTTAACTAGTGGGAACAAAGAATTTGCACGCCCATTCTGTCACTCTAGAAATGAAGGAGATTGCTAGTGCCAAAGTCCTCTTTTTCCCACGTTTCCCTCTTGCTTATTTCTTTCTGTCTGTTCCTTTACTTTTTGCCTTTGAAAACCTTTTCTGCTACATTTCTGTTAGAATCTGAAGGCACTAACTAGAAGGAAAATGATTGGCTAGTCAAGGTACATGGCTAAAATAACCACATCAAACTGCATGCAAATTATTCTATGAAGCTGGCTCCTTTGAACAGTGGTGACTTCACCCCTGTTAGGTTTACTTTAGTGTACAAGCAAGCGTTCTTCTCACCCTTTTACAAGTAGACGAAGGGATGGAGACGAAGACCAGACTGTGATTCACGTGGTTAAAGGAAAGATGTTTTTAAAATATAGGCAGATACTTTGTCCTCACAATAGAAGCAGCTGTAACCTTATTTCTAGTTGAGTAGGGCACAGTATTCTATGATCTGTAGGCACTGATTTAACAGTATTTTGTGGCAGTACTATCAGATCTTGTGTTCTTGCATTGCAATACATTGAGTGCATTTACAGAACTTAAACTGGGGGTATTTGTTCATCAGACATTTTATGTAATTCGGGTCACCTTTTATCTAACATTCAAAACCCTGACCTGAAAACGACAGAATCCAAACCATGCTAGACAAAGTACAGGCCTTTCTTAATGAAGATGTCTGCAATGTGCATGTTGCAGAATCTTCTGTTAGTAAGCTAGTAGTAAACTATATTCTCATCCGCCTTATTATTATTATTATTATGAACATTATGGCTTCACAACTGAGTAGGTGTTCCTCCTGTCTTATCCCTGTATTTCTAATTTGGCTCATGCCCACAGTGTTTTATGCATAAATGTCTTATTGGGAGGAATGGTTTGATCCTTCGGTGATTTAACCTGTTTTTACTTGGTTGTAGCTGTGAAGGACGTTGTTTTCGATGCTGTTCTGTCTGCAGGTTTAAATCGATTTCATCTCAATTTCATTGCCCTCCCCTAAAAACTAAAGAAAGAAACTGTACCTCATCCCTTTTTTTAAAATGCAGAATTTAAGATGTGTTCACAGATTTGTAACATAGTGTTACAACTTTTGCAGTATTCATATTTGTGCCTTTTTTTCATTTACATTCTTGAGTGAGAGATGCAGTGAGGTTGTTGTGGATAATACTTTAGAGTGCACCTTTTTTTTTCTTTTTTTTACTTTTTACTTTTTTTTTTTGTTTTAATTTGAATCTGGAGCTATGTATGTAGGCCTCTGAAGTGTCCGATTGATGAACTGGAGCAGAAAGTCGGGAGGGTCCTTTTCTTCTGTGTCTGTTACTCCATTGCTGAGGGTCCACTTTCGCTGAAACGGTTTCAGAAGCGGAATGGCGAGTGCTACGACTGACGTACAGATTTTTCTGTTCTGCCAGTCTTCTCACTGCGTTGCTGGTTTGTTCACTGCATTACGCTCTGTAATGATCATTAAAAGAGTTTATAGTTGAAAAGCTGTTTGTCTTTCTTTTCCAGTTTTGCGTTTTGAAGTCCTGCTGTGGTTGTGTGGAGGTGTGTACCTCATTTGTATGACTACCTGTAATTGTGTGTGTGTCTCTGTGTGTGTCTCTGTGTCTTCAGTCATGTGCTTTGACCACTACAGCTGTTGTGGTGTAGGAGAAGGGGCTCAGTAGTAAGGCCAGAGTGTAGTGGCGATGTCCCTCTGTGTGAGCCTCAAACACCACCTGCAGTCGAATGGGGGGTAAAAAAAAACAACAAAAGCAATTACACTTTGACAGGCAGGAAACGTTTCATAGTCCGCACACATGTTGCTTGAACTGTGTCCAAGTTTATGTGTTGTGTATAGTCCCATTGAGGGCTTATCTACAGCTGTAGAATTTATCTAAGGATATGTGTCCATAAGAAACATATATGTTCTTAAATATTTACTCTTTCTTTAGGAAAAATGCAGCAATTGGTCGCCATCCAGGACAGGGTTCATTTTGGAACCCTGCCAGTATTTACTGAATGAGTTTTGTTAAGTGTCAGAGTCCAGTTTACACATATATACATTCAGGAGCTGCTACTGATGTCTATATTTCATATATTTTTTTCCACAAAAACAAACTTTCTGACTGTTTGTGGACTATTTTTTCCATAAATGTAAGTGCACAAACTTTCAGAACAATTATAAAGAGTAGTGTTGAAGCTTCTATTGGGCTAATTAATAAAGGCCAGTTTTTTTAATAAGTAAAGCTAATAAAGGCCCATAATAAACAATATAATAATGCATTTCTGTAAGGTAAACAGGGGACTGCTACTTTTACTGGTGAAAAGAATACCAACTCACTTCAGCAACCTCGTGGAATGGTGTACGGCCTTCTGCTTTCCAGTAGCTTTTAGTGTCAAACTCCACACGGTACACACCAGGTGTGAAGTCCTGGTCTGTGAGAAGTTCATGGACTTCACCAGTGATATCTGTTGTCCTAGGACAGGTGGACATTGAGATTAATGAGATCATAGAAGGCATATAAACTACTGAACAAGTTTTCAAATAACCCAAGGGAAGCATTAACAGACCATTATCTAGAGATAGACATTAAAAAAATACAGGATTCTTTACAAGATGCAACAGAAGAGCCACTTATTCCATAAGCCACTTTATTTAGAGAACTAGTTTGGTCAATGAGAAGCATTAAAGCATGGTGTACTCTTTAAATTTCACAGGAAATTCCACATAACATAAAGGTTCTTAAAATACGTTTTGGTGAAGAACCCTTATGTGAAGTTTCTACTAGGTTTCTTTATCAAACACGATTCTTCGGGGAACCAAATGTATGCTACGGGTAATTGCTTCAAAAAGCTTCAAGGTGATGGTGCAATCATAATTATTATGGATTAAATCTTTATTAAGGATTAAATCACTCCATAATTCCTTTCCTATCACATTCCATAATTGTGATATTTGTGCTATCATCCAGCTTTCTACAGGCATTTTTATGTTTTCCTGCTAAGTGCTGTTTTTGCGTATAGCATCTTACCCGCTGCTGATCTTCTCCCATGTCCCATCTGTGCCCTTGCGGGAGACCTGAAGTGTCACATTTCCAGCAGGAACACCTTTCACTGCGTCTAGGATCTTTACTGTCAGTGGACAATGAGTATCTGAACCACCATGCAGTTCCTGGATCAATCAAACAAATACAATTCTAAGGTTTATAATCAAAACATCTATGCCATGCTCATTCGGAAGATTAAACCAGAGTGTCCAAATCCGGACCACAGCATATCACAGTAGTGTTTTTCTTGCTTGAACATGCCCAGTGGGTTTCCTGACAAGCTTGTTAATTAGTTGATTTCAATCATTGATCGTTGTGTTTTGTAGTCCTGTGCACTAATACGTAGTTTACATTGCAACATCATGCTTCTTGTTTCCATGCCCTGAAAATAGCTTAAACTGACCAGCTGATTGGCCACATTTGTTCCAAATAGCCAAAAGGTTAGTTGGCGATTTCACCAAGTGTTGGCAGCAGGTTCTCGTTAAGCTAATCTGACACAGTCAGCTGTTCTGTTCTAGTGGAGTTGAATCAAACTAATGCGTTCTTTCATTCGGCCTTCCTTAAATTACGACAAATGAATAAATTAACAAACGGATCAGTAATCCATGAAATCCGGATTACCTACTACCCTTCTTTGACCTCTGCTTACACAACCCATAAGACAGAATCGATTAACAATTATATGTTACAATAATATTTTTCGTCAAATTCAAATAAAAGTAAATAGCTTTTTTATCTTTGCTTCAAAGAATCATCTAAAAAGAAACAAAGTTGGATAACTAAGTAGGCAGCAGCGATGCAATGCAAGAAACCATGCTCTATAATGTAATACACCTAACTTTTGTCACTTTTATAATGTCATATCTACGCACTGAGTATTCTCACCACTTCCCTTTGGCATTTAGATGGTTGCGGTAACATGCAACAGTCCACAACCTGACATCGCGTGCAGTTTTTGCAATAATCCTGTACTTATATTGCTAAAATACATATTATTGTATCATAATAATTCCATTTGCTTTATTGAATGTCCTACTTTCAATGTAATCTAGAATTCAGAGGCCCAGTATCAGCACCCAGCAACTGGTTCCATAACTTACCGCTGGAGCAGCCTGGCAGAAGACAAGCGTTGTGGCAAGAAATACAAAAAGGCTGGCTTTGGCCATGGTGGAAGAGACTGTAGGGCAGTCTGTGTGACAAATTCTGTCTTATATACTGGAATTGCTGGTTGTTGTGTGGTCAGGTGACTACAGGGGTTTCTGGGCCACTCTGTTGACACAGTAAATAACAGGGGAATGTGTAACTCCAAACAAAACGACCTTTGTGGCAATTTCAGTTATTAATCCCCAGAAATATTTGTTGGCACTTTGGCTGTGTCCTCAGTTTTAAGGTTCAGGAGAGAAACGTAATACCATGGTGGTCACATTTGTTTTGTTTCTTCAGTTCTTTACCAAAGGTCTTCTTGTCTCTCATGGTCTACAGATCAGAGGCATGCCCCTTCTTTCTTGTAATGTTTGTTCTGTCAACTTAACTGATTGATGGCTTTTCCCACGAAATAACAATTCTGAGCATCAGGCCAGAGGCACTGATTGTTCCAAGAATATTTTATTGCGCCTGTCTGGAATAAAAGTCGGGTCACTGCTGCAGGTATTAAATAACAATGTGCCAAACAGCGATTAGTATAATACAAAGTTCATCTGGGCTTTGGCTCATACACTGTTCCTTTGCCTCTGGATGGTGCTCATGGTTTTACTTTAAAAATGAAATGGATTATGATTATTTGATTATGAAAATGTGTCATAGCTCAAAAAGTGTTATGTCCTTAAAAAGACTTGCTTTACCATAATGGCCTTTGGAGAACAGCCTGCATTGTTAGGCTCTTGTACATTGTTTTAAATTCTGTTGTTAAAATCTCTTCTTGGAAGGCTTTACATAAGATTTTGGAGATTCTACGACAATTTTGTGCCCATTTATGGGGTCAGGGACTGATGTTGGACAAGAAGGCCTGACTCACAATCTCCATTCCAGTTCATCGCAAAGGTGTTGAGATCTGTGTGGTTCAGTCAATTCTTCCCCACCTGGGGCACAGTCATGCTGGAATATGACTGCATGTGTTCTCAAAGTAGGAAGCATGGTGTTGTCCAAAATGTCTTGGTATGGTGAAGCATTAAGATTACCCTTCACTGGAAGTAAGGGGCCTAGCTCAGACCCAGAAAAACAGGTGTGACCCAAAACTTTTGTGCATATGGTGTATACTGACATCCCACCGCATCAGGGACACCTACCTTGTCTCTACAGTAGCTGTCCATTTTATTAGCTCCACTGACCACTTAAAGTTTGAAATTTCAGACTAAAGTCCATTCGTTTCCCTTTATCTTTTGTAAACCTCCTTTACCAGATTCATCAGTGGTGAATCACTCCTGCAAGTCCACCAATAAGCAGGTATTCATTCACACAGCATGCAGATGTAATTATATTCTATCTGTCCTATGTTCAGTGCAGTTGTCAACACATTTCCTACATATTATGTTTACCACTGAGTTGATAAAAGTAATATGAATTAATACTTAAAGGGGAAAGATGATAATTTGGAGAGTGGGATTTGCTGGACTGGAGGTGAGGAGAAGTCCTCACAGAGAAGCTATATAATATTTAAAGCAGTTCCATAGATGTCTAAGAGCAGCTTAGTCTAATCTGACAACAGCACATCAAATAATGGCCTCAGCAAACCTAAAGAAACAATGCAGAATTCTTGGAGCTGATGTGTAAAAGAGTGCAAACAAAGGTGGAAAAGATTAGCTGCTAAATGAAACGTTGTTTGTTTAAAGGAGATATTCATATGCTGTTGAAAATCAAGGAGCCAAATTTCCCAATTACTTTATTTAAGATGCAGCAAAGATAATCATTTGCTATGCAAAATTAGCTATGCATACACAGATGATGCAATACCAGAAGTAGAAAATAGCAGCGTGAATCTAGTGAGAGCATATATGCAGAAAATAAGCAATAACCAACATAAGTGATTATCTTGTAAAGCCTAATGACAGACATCTCACTGGGATTTGCATTTACCCACCGGACTTTTGGGACTGATTCCCTTTTTTGATGACTTTTTACTGTTCCTGTGTATATTTTTAGTGGCCATAGTAGCTTCCTGATCTGATTTCTCCTGAAAATCTTCTCTTCCTGATGATGACGTGCTTCTGGCTGTTGACAAAACCTGCTCCATAACCTCTGAGAACATATCAGGTGCCTTTTCTCCTAAAGCGTCCTGCTCTTGTGAATAACCTTCTGAAATGTTTGATGGACCTTCCTCTGACATTGATAGCAAAGTGAGGGCTTTTGGGTCGTCTGTAACTGCTTCTTCAGTTTGTGGTAAAATCTGCTGTATTTCCTTATTATCATGCTCTAGCCAACCCTGCTCTGTATTTTTATTTTTTGATGGGTCTGCACTTTCTTCAGAGTCTTTACCTGAACGTCTACACTCTCCTACTTCTTTTTTGAAAACCTGGGTTATGTCATTTATACCTGAAGACACATAAGCCTCCTCAGTATACCCACTTCCGTTTTCCACAGTATTTAATGCCATTTCACTATTAGCTTGAGCAACAGAGATGTCTACATTTTGCTCCTCTTCATTTCTCTCTTGATCTGAAAGATCTTCATCTTCTTCAGAATTCCATTTGTGACATCTCAGTGCATCGACTTCACCTTGGTCTGTGTTTTCCATTGCATCTCCAGTTTGTTCTTGCCTTAGATTCAGTGCTTCTGTCTCCTCATCTGTAAGTAAAGTGAGCTCATGTCCAGGAAATCCTTCAGTTCCCATTTCTACCTGCATCCCCACAGCGTCCTCTGGGCCGTCTACATCTTCACAAACCACTAGTTCAGCTCGCAGGGTCTGCCAATCAGATACCTTATCAGCACTTTCCTTCTTGACATGTTCTTCGTTCATATTATCTAATTCTGAGGATTCTCTAAAGGCCAGTGGGTCAAACTGAATGTTGCAGTGCACTGTTTCTTGAAGAATCGTTTGGTCTGAAGTAAACTGCCCCTGAAATTCTTCTACAGTGTCCAACTCTGATGTATCAACATACTGCGGTGTCTCCAGCACATGCTCCAGACTGATAGATAGGTAAGACTCCGAAGAAACTAAATCGGTTTCATTATCACTCTTGGGATCAGCCAGCAGTGACTGCTGTATATTTGCAGGGTGTTGTTGGTTTGAATTGGTTTCCATAAGTTTTTGGTCTAATTCATTATTCATCTCTAGTCTTTCCATCACAAGGTTGTCCTCTGCCATCTGTATGCTTGACTGAAGTTGTTCCCCAACATCCCTCTCTAACATAGAGTCAATCCATTCAAATTCTTCCTCAGGGTGAACTGTAAAGAGACTTTGTTCAGGAAGGGTCTCTTGTGCCATTGTTAAGTTTCTTTCTTCCACTGTCACACTCGCATTAACCTGATTACAGCCATCCTCATTTATATCCTGTTGCTCTGGCTTTAGTAGTTCTTTTCCTTCATCAGTAACTAATTCTATGTCTACCGCCAAAGTCCTCCCTGATATGTCTTGGGGTGTCTCAAGATTAATATCTACAGCTTCCACATGTTCCAGGATTTGTTTATCTTTCAGCAATACTATTCCATTCTCTATCACAGATGTGTCCCCTGACAGTTCTATGCCCGACTGAAGCCCACCCTCAACATCTTCCCTTTTTGAGTCCCCACAAGCCAACTTTGCATCCTCTTTAGAGTAAAGACTAAAAAGACTTTGTTTAGAAATGACTTCCTTATGGAAACTCACATCAAACAGATTGTGACCATCTTCAAGATTCATTACTTCCTTTAAGTTCTGTTGCTCTGGCTGTAGGTTTTCCTTTACGTCCGCTGTAAGCAAAGTTACTTGAAGGTTAGTGGCTGCCCCTGCTTCTGTGTCTACCTCCAAAGCCACCCGTGAAATATCTTCTGGTGTCTGGTGATCAGAGGCATCTGCAAGTTCTTGCTCTAATTTATCTTTCAGTTCTACTGCTGCAGTTTCTGCTTGTTCTGTGACAGAGTCTTCTCCCACTGACTGAGGAGCAATCATATCTATTCTTTCCTCAAGCTGATAAACAGGACCTTCTTCAGAAATGATTTCTTGGGCTGTTGCAGAGGTAGTGTCTTCCATTATCACACTATCGTCCGTATCATTAAGATTGATCCTTTCTGTCTCACCGGATATAACACTACTTTCTAGAGAATCATTCATAGAGTCTATGAATGACTGAGCAATACTTGACACATTTTCCTCCAATACATTTTTTTGAACAGAGACAAATGAAGCCTCTTCAGCTTCACTACCCTGACATTTAGAGTATTGTGCCTCTTTTTTCTCTTCTTGATCTTTTGCTGTATGATCTACTGTTTCCATTGCACTGCGGTAATCATTTTTTGGACTAACATCTACTGATTTGTTTTCTTGCTTGGAAGATGATGCACTTGTGCTGAGGCCCTCAATAAGCATAGTTAACTCAAGCTCTTTTCTTATAGCTTCAGCCTTGGCTAGTGCATGTGCAGAGGTGGATTTCACTAGTGGAAATTCAGGGCAAATGGAATGCATTGCAGTGGGTATACTGTTTTGGGCCTCGTCAGCAGTGTAGGTTGTGGGAACCTGTTTTAATAATTGCTCTTCATTATCTTGTCTTTTGGCAAGCAGAGGGGCAAGTCTAAACTGAGATGTATCTTGTTTTGTGTTCAGCTGTGCCTGTGCTTCCTCTGACTGGCTGATACTCACCAAAGCTGCACTAAGCTTCAAAGTGCTCTCTTGTGCCTGTAACTCTGCTTGGTCTTGGGTTAGAGCCTGGATTGACCCTCCAGGGTCAACATTCTCCATTCCTACAGGATGACCAGAACCCGACCCTTGAGAGACCAAATAATAGTGTTGGAAACAGGTTTGGTTTCCCAAAACCCAGACTGTTGGGGGAACTGGGCTTCCAGGGCTGGAAGGACTGGAGGGACTGTCTATTCTTAAAGGTTCTTGCAGAATAGTTTCATTAATGAGATCTGCCCCTTGCTGCACTGTGTTAGGTAAGGCCTGTCCTGTATTACTGTCTTTGGGAAACACTCCCCTGGTCACTGCTGGCACATTTATTAAATATGTAGGACTTTCAGCAAGAATAACAGACCTTGGCAAATGACTTTCCACCAAATAGTACAAAGGCTGCTGGTGCTGCACAAGCTGACGAGTACTGATGGTGGAAAGAGTGTCTGAACTATTGAGTTCTTTGCTTTTAACTTTGCTTTGCTGTACCCCAGGTGGAGAAGTTTCAGAACTGGTAGTTTCAGAGCTCTCACTTTGGGTGGTGGCGTCTAATTCCTCAATGGTGTGTTCAACTTTGGAGGATGGTAAACAAGGAATCGGGGAAGTGCAAATACTTGCTAATGTCATAAATTGTGGCCCCAACTCATTGAGGAATGTCAAATCATTGCTTGACTCAAGGAGACTACAGCAGCCCAATGAGCCAGCAGGAGAATCTTGACCTTCAAAGTCGAACACCAGCGGATTGTCCTTGACAATAGGGTTCTCAGCTGCATGCCTTGCTTTCTGCAAAAAAGTGGGTTATGACTTTTACAATAATTTAAATGAAAACACACATAACTTGCATTGCTGTCCTTCAATCTTTACCTGAGTGAAGTATTTATACAGATAATCATCTGGCAATGCCATCCCTCCATACATGTCCTGCATCACAGGCCTGAATGATGAGGAGTAAAGGTTGCTTCCATGATGTCCAGTGGACAAATTGTTGGTTTGGCACCCATACATTCTGTCAATCACCATAGTCTGTCCATGGACTGGATTAGAAAGCATCGTGGAGACCTTGCTACCAGAATTACTGGCTGGTTTTCTGGGTCGTTGGTCTGGAACACGGAGACGAGGCACCTCCTACAAAAGGTGTTGACAAAAAATATGTTTTGTCATTATTTTAACACGTTGTTTACCCCATATTGTTACCAAAACAAGTGCATGCTTTAAAATGATTTCTCAGGAACCCTACTCTGAATGAGGCCAATGTTTGTTTTGTTCATTACATGAAATAGAAATGATTAACGTATTAGTTTGTAGACACATAACATAATATTAAGTGAGAGGTATTGCCAGAACTGTATGAATCTCAACTTATGTGTTTTCTTGGATGCGCTAATCGTGAAAATGAATGTTAAGAAATAGATGTACTGCACCTTGTCTTCTCCCTTGCCTTCAGTATGATACGAGATGAGACGATCTTTTGCATCAAATGGCAGCGCTGTGAATTTGCTTGATAAGCCACACTGGCAGAACAAAAGGAACATGGGAACCACTGGGAAAGACCCCAAAAAGACAGAAGGATGGAACCTTAAAAATAATTTTAAAACATCCCAAAGCACCAGGAACTGCAATGTCTATTTGTAACTCACACATGAGCAGGGCTAGGCCTGTCATAAGTAGTCCAAAGGCTGGAGCTCCAAGTTTGCCTGAGGCTGCAGGTTGTTGGACTGCCCTGTGTGCCATAATGCAAGTGTCGCTCTCTTCACAGGTGCACACCTCCACTCGAAGCTTCTGTTTATCCTCACAGCCCAAACCCTGCATGTCAAAGATCTCCACTGTCAGCTCATAAAAGCCTGGCCACAGCAACTCCTTGGCATGGAAGCTCACTGTAGTCCCTTGGAGTGAATAAACAGACATATAGACGTATATAAATATATCTTTGTGTGCATTTATGAATAATGCTGTGTGCTGTCTATAATGCTCAATATGCATAGAGACATATATGTCCAAAAATCTGTAGACACATGCTTATCCAATGTTTCTTCTGAAATCAATGAGATTTGGAGGGAGTATGTCCTGCTTTGGCTAGTAACAGCTTTGACTCTTCTGGGAATGCTTTGCACTAGATGTTGAAACATTGCTGTAAGAATTTGATAGCATTTAATCACAAGAACATCAGTTAGACCAGAGAGTGATGATGGACGATCGATTCTGAATCAGAAACACCACCCCAGCTCTTCCACACGGAGAGTGACTCATGTGTGCTGTCATTCTATTCTTAGTAACTTTACGATTGTATGGAAATGATACATGCTACAAGTATACAGTTGATCACCACTGACAGCAGTATACTATAAATTGTCTGAATTCACTGTGTAGAAAGCAGTTTCTGTATATATTTGGATATATAGTATAAATTACACAGGTCAGCAGGTCAAAATCATCAGAGATAAGTTTAGGTGGGTTTTGTAGTGTTTTTCATGCTGATTTCAAATCTGTGTTTCTCCCGTTTTTGTGATGAAGCTAGTTTCTATACTGTATGATAGTTGGTATAATGATCATCTAATAATCAGATGTTGAGAGTTTGTGAAGAAACAGTGGGAGCCGACTGACACTGATCATTATATCTATGCCACAGTGTGGCCTGTCTGACCTCACACTGAAAATATTGAAACTTGATTGGTGCCTGCGGTTTAATTAAAATGTCTTTTGCAAATAGACTAATTCAAAAAGTTGATGTGACTGAAAAAAATCTGAAAGCAGATCTGAAATCAGTATGAAAAACTGGATTAGAAAAATATGTTGTGGGTTCGGATTATTTTTTTTTTTGTTGACCTGTGATTATGTAAATAGGATTGTCTGTTCTTTACCATTTACAGGAACCATTTCCCATTCTCCACGAGTCTCCTGTTCTCTCAGCACAAATTTAAAAGGCTCCCCATTTGGATAGACATCCTCATCAAATGCTGTAACGTTTATGTCTTTTGTATCAGAACAGACACTCTCATACGTGCTGGTCAGTTTGGGACAGTGGTCATTTGAGTCTTCCACCTTTAACGCTATCGTTCCAGTTGCTGTCTTGGGTGGAACGTCTAAATAAAAAGATACATTTTTACTTCAGAATCATCCAAAGAACAGTCAAAGAAATCTCTTTCTGCATGTTTTGTCAACAGGTATCATTTTTTTGTGTTTCTGAAATAAATTATAATGCTTGCCTTGGATCAAGCAGAGGATCTTGGCAAAGTAGGTCCCATTGACCAGAAACTTCGACTCTCGGTCTGGAATCTTTATGAGTTTAATTTCTGATGTCTTCTCATTTATGAACAGCCAGTTGTCAGGATCGTATCCTTTCGCATATCTACATTTGGGAAGTTATTTGTGTTTGCTGGTTAAATTACATTTCTTCTTAACTATATTTAATTTTTTTTAATGTTGCTTGCAATAGAACTTACCTCACATTTCCAGTTGTTCTGTTATCTCTGTTCATAGCAGGAAAAGAGCCAAGACTCTTAGGAACCTGAGTACTCCTTGGGTCCTCTGACACAGGAAACTCCTTTACAGATGGTGAAAAAGCTAGGCCTTTGGGTAAATTGTTCACAGTTATTTTAACTGAGTATCTTTTTCCTTCTGTAGTCAGTGGGTCTTTGGCTGGTTTGAGATCAGGTCTGGTGTTAGGTTTAGGATCTAATATAACAACAGATTGTCCTCCTGGCCCAGCTCCTGCCCCAGCTCCTGCCCCAGCTCCAGCTCCTGCCCCAGCCCCAGCCCCAGCTCCTGCCCCAGCCCCAGCCCCAGCCCCAGCCCCAGTCTCTCCGCTGGTGCCAGCCCCAAAGCCTGTTCCAGCTCCAGTTCCTTCCAACTTTCCACCTGAATCCTGAGATGCTGCTCCGTCAGTGAAAGGTGCTACATTTGAAATGGCCAGGGCCAGATTCAGCTCTTTGACCTTCTCATAATCCGCAGGCTTCGGACACGATGAGCAGTAAAAGAAACAAGAAAAATGTAACAGCCAAAGTTCACCTCCAAAAACATTATTTTTGTGGCAAACCTGTAGAAATTTACCTTGACCAGTTTAAGAACGCCCTCGTTGGTTTTAGGATCCGTCTCTATAGTAAACAGTTCATCTTCATTTCCTTCGATGATTTTAAAGAGCACCAGCCAGTTGTCAGTGTTCTCCAAGTCTTTATCCACAGCTTTGATTCTCATCACATCCACACCAACTAAACCTTCATCAATATTTCCTGTGTACTGAAAACACAGCAAGGATCAAATATCTTGTTTGGGGCGATTAGCAACAATATTTGAAGTAAGCTTTTATTTATTACCTCATCTTTTTCAAGAGTGGGAACATTGTCGTTTAAATCCAAAACCTTAATCTCCACTGTACCCGTCCCTGTGTTGCCACCTGGGGCTCCATCCATATCCACACCCCACACTATTAAAGTGTAGGAGTCGAGTGCCTACAGAGAAAATACTTTTTCAGGGTTTTTTTAAATTTGTTACAATCAAATGTATTTTTAATAATTTTGCTTATAGTCTACTCCCTTTGAAAAGCTTTTTATTATGATCAAATGATTAATATACTACACATGTTTAATGAATCTGAGGTATGACTATTATTTAAGTCTTTTTGTTACTATTTGTGTATTTGATTTTGTATTTTTGGACAATATACCTCTCTGTCCAAGTTGTGGTTTTTAACATGGATGTCCCCGGTGTCTCTGTCGATGGAGAACATGGGACCCGACCCCTCGGGTATTTGCTTCACTATACTGTAGGCAATTTTTGCATTCATTGTTCCTGCCTCATCTGCATCCTCAGCTCTTATCCTCATGACATGAGTTCCTGCAGTGGTGTTGGAAACATGTTCTCAGATATTTATCAGATAACCAACAGAGGTCAGTGTGCTCACATATTTGAAGAAAATGCCACCCAGTGCTTGAAATAACCCATTATAGTGATTAGCCTGAGTTTGAAGGCTTGGGTTAAGGATTTATGTTACATACCTGTTTTGCTGCATTCTTTCACAGACCCTTTAGAGAAGTTGAACTTTGGTGGATTGTCATTCTGATCCACAACCCGTATTCTCAGCTGGACCTCTCCTTCTGCCAGACTGCGATTTCTGTATCTTGCTAGTCCTTTCAACTAATAGAACAGCATAATGTTTTTACTATTAGTTAAGAACTGCAAAAAATAAGAGACCACTGCAGAAATGTTCTGGTTCAGTTCAGGGTTTTTTTAACAATACGTCTCCAAATTTCCAAAATAAAGATATACATTTGAAAGGAAATGACAATACATCAGAATAAGAGAAATGGTGCAGTGTTTACAGAACTTGAATAATTAAAAATAAACATTTTTTGTTCACTTAAACAAAATGGCAATAATTGCATTTGACACACTTCTAGTGTTTTGCTATCAAGCTGGCCCCACTGCGAGTGGAGAGCGTTGGTTAGAGCAGTGGGTTTTATGCTTTTTCCTTTTTAAATAGGATTTGATCCCTAATCAGCACCTCATGAAGCAGAATGAGGTGCTTGTGTAGGAATTTAACAGATGCTGGCATGGAATGATTGTCTTACTCATAGAGATGCTGATTTACAAATAAACTGCAGTGGTCTCTTTTTTCCTGGAGCTGTATATCTATTATTTTAGCTACAATGTGTAATGTGTGGACAACTCTGAGAACCTACATTGTACTCTGATATTTCCTCTCTGTCCAATATTCCTGTTATTCTGACAAAGCCATTTTGGGGATTGACCAAAAAGAGGTTAAATGGCTCCTTGTCTGCACCGTGTCCCGTCAGGCTGTACTCCATCGGCTCGCCTTGTGTATGTTTATCAGACCATATCTGGGGAGCAGTTAAGATATAATAATAAATGAATATCTGTCATTGTTGAGATAACTTTAATGCATTTTCAATTATTGATCAGAACAGAAATTATTATAGCCTGAATAGAATAATTATAACAATTATAATTAGAATAGCAGAAAATAGTACTTTGGTCAAAATATGTACTCAAAGATAGCCATACATAATGTAAGAAATCCATAGTTTGTCATTTTCTTAGCAGTCAATAATTGCCTTGTCTTGTCAGTCTTATAATTTTATCAAAGCAGATCATGCTAGTCATTTTTACTAAAGGTTTTAAAAGGCCTTTCTTGTGAATGCCTGTATTTGTGTTTACAAAATAAGCTGCATCAGCATTGCATTTTGAAATACTGCTTTTGTGATTAATTGAAAACCAACACGTTTTCATGTTTTCACCTGTCCATGCTCAAGTACAGGGCAGCCAATGAGAACAAAGGTTATTTACATATATCTGCATTTAAGGCTCAGTAACATAAATAGCCTGTTTAATTCTAAAAGATAAAAAGCAGCTGGAAAATGGTAATGGAGGAAAGAAGTACACAAAAAGGTTGTTTGTGATTAGAGGTGGGCATAGATTTTTAACGCCGTTAATCTCATTGGAATCTTGGCGTTAACGGCTGTTAACGGCGATATTTTTTTTATCGCGCGATAAGAATCTCGCGCCGTTAACGGCCCAGCACCAGTGCCGTATCTACCATTGAGGACACCGAGGTCATGTCCTCGGTATTTTTTCCCGAAATTTCAAATTAGTCAAAG
>JBBPDC010000156.1:9896988-9912403 GCA_037974485.1 Hemigrammopetersius urotaenia | reverse complement strand
CAAACCACTGCAGGTCAGTTCTGTAGCTATCATACTATGTCTGGACCTGATATAGAGATTTTTTACTGTGGCATTTTACTGTGGGGGGCGGGATTTGAAAAAATGACCTTGGTATTTGAAAAATCCTGGCTACGGCCCTGCCCAGCACTATTTGTGATACACATAAAAGGAGGAAATGTTATAATCATTTTTAATGAAACTGCTCTACAAGCATCAATGTTTTATTTACTTGCAATAAGTATTTAACCATGATTATAATATGTGGACACTTGACAAGCTGTCACTTTAATTCCACTCTCGTTTCCAGGCCATTTCTCTCCACCATAGACCTCTGCACAAACAAGCCTTGAGCTTAACACCACCCAACTCAGCCATGTGAAAAACATCCTTAGCTTGTGTTTCTGGGACTTGAACTGGCATAAACCTACTTTGATGTTTAACAAGCATTTCTTACTTTGGCTATGAACTCCTTTTTGGTGTAGTCAACATTCTCTGTAAGTTTCATCGGAGGAAATATCCATTCCCGCTTTCTTCGCCTGGATCCTGCAGCACTTTCTGATACCTAAGAGATAAGAAGCGGTTTCAATGCAGTATGGGCTCAGCATTTTGAGCATTAAAGACCTCTAGCCTTGGTTGTGAAAAAAATGACAAAAGATTTGCAAGCATTTATTCTTTGTTTTTGTTGTTTTTCATGGCATTTTAATCTTTCATTTTGTGATGCTATTCCTATATAGTGCTGCTGTATATTGTTTTTTTTTGCCCTTCAGAAATATACTTATACATACCCACATTATGGTGGTAGTACCTATAAGGCGAATTAAAGCCTGGATTTAATATATTTGTTATGGTTGTTGTAGTAACTATTGTTGATTTTAGAAATAACACTTGTCCAATGGCTGATGTCACTTTATGTTGAAACCTATAAATATCTTTCAAACAGGTGCTAAATGTTGTTGCTAGCTTTTGGCTAAAGGCATTTAAAGTACTGTGCAAAAGTCTTGATCCACCCCTCATTTCTTTATATTTTTCTTTGAATCACCTCACTGGTGCAAAAATACTCTTTATGCCTCTTAAACTATCTTATCGTTGGCACATTGAGTCAAATAAATGAAAGAAATGCGAACAAATATTTTACTGTGACAGGCTACAAAGTGCCTAAAGGTGTTCCAACCACTCAGCATTCAGCAACACCAGTATACTGATCACCGCCTGATGATCTGGAATCTTCTGCTCCTGTATCTTCACTGGTTCAGGGCTTCAGTTAGATGCTTTGTTTTGCTTGAATGATTCATCCATACGTTATTGTGTGTCTTAACAAACAAAAATCATTCCCCTGTAACTGGTCAGGTTCTGAAAATGAGAGCCTTTGAAAGTCCATCAGGAACCCTGGAGAACTGTTCCTCAAGACTGCAGTAAAATCAGAGAAGAAAGTCTGTACCTTTGGAAGCAATATGTAAAGCACTGAGGGGTGGCTCAAGACTTCTACACAGTGCTGTATTCAGTACAAAACAACCACACTCAAAATGCTTCAATCTGTTTAAGAATTTCTACACAGGAGCTGAAAGAGGGCACTTCATTTCGGTTTGAAAAGTATTCCTCATTTCCTGACAGAGGCATCAGTAAGATATTCCTCATTTCCTGACTGGACTGAAAGCCAAAGCTGTTGAGTGATAGTGCCAACTCACTAACATGTTACGTTTGGGGAACATCCTGACCCTCAATCCTATTCCTGTAAAGCTGAAGGAGTTTTTAAGCACAATTTTACAAAAATACAACACAAACTGTGCAAACATTCAAAATGTCAAAACTGGCTACAAATATGTTATTAGTTATACATTATGCCCTTCTTGTCACGGTGGCCAGTAGGGCCACGGCTTTTCTGTTGAGGTTTTGGGGCTTTTATTTTGATGTGTCTGGTTTTTTGCTTTGGTCACGTGTTCTTGTTGTCATGTGGGTTTCTGTCCTTGTCATGTGTTCCTTAGTTCCACCTGCCTTGTGTTTTACCTTGTGATTATACTGTGTATTTAAACCTGTTTCAGTTAGTCTATCCTCATGTGTCCATCGCCTCATATTCCAGATTGTGTTTCCCCCTGTTCCTGTACTCTGTCCTCACGTTTTACGATTCGGGAGGCCCGTGTGCCTATTTATGTTTTTTCTTTTCATTTTTGAATAAAGAACCACAGCATGGACGTCTGTCTGCCAGCCTGTTCTTTTCCCAGAGGTAGTTCAGAGTGTGGGCTTCGCGGCCCCCACTCTGACACTTCTTGGGTTCTAAAATACTTATTGAATTGAGCTGAAATATTAACAGGTTATACATACATGCAAAGGATACATTTTAAATTGAATCACATAGTTTCGCTAGATTACAATGATCTAGTTAATTCATTAGAAATTTATATCCGGAGCATTTTTTGCCAGGTGCAATGTAATATTTCTGTATTTCAAGAAAGTCTATACATTTTTTGCAATATTCAATATTTAGAGTTCCACAACTAAACCTTTTTTCCCTCCATATGAAATAAACATTATTACAGTATGTAGACCTACTTTATGGATGATGTTCAGCTTTTTGTAGCAAAATCGAATTTTTTAATATAATTTTATGTCCATTTAATATAATTTTGCTAGGAATACAATTTCAAACAGACTAACATTACTCACCATTGTTGAGCACAAGAGTAGGAACAAACAGACTCTTCCAAGCCAGAGAGGAGCCATGTCCAAACTCTGATTGCTGCCCCTCTTCTCTTTCTTCCACGTACTTTCCCACTATTTTCCTTCTGTACTGGAGTGCATGTATATTAGTGGAGTAATGTGTGTGTGTGTGTGTGTGTGTTTTCTGCTGGAGCCACGGCCACACCCCTAAACTCTCTTTAACCAGTGAATAGGCTGAGTTGGATGAAATGGAGCAGCATGTTTTCTTTATGGGATTCACCTTCAGTTGATATTACAATCACATAAAAAACAAGCCATTCTAGCTTGTGGTCGGATGTGGTCATTTTTGTTAAAAGAAAATCAGTGCTGAGAGACAACAAATGATAAAATTATCTCAAAAAGAAACCGCTGTGGTACGAACTATGCTTTCTCATCTGCTAGCTTCACTAGCTTCACTATTTAGACTCAGAAAGTAATAACTCTACTCATTCTTTCAAATCTGTCTGAAGAAAATCTTTCTGAAATAGTACATTTACAGAAAGAAAAAAAACTGTGTCGACATGCAAACACCTTTTGGGGGTACAGTCTCTCACAGGCCTCTTCACTGCCAGGACATCTAGGACTGGCAGCAGCTTTCCCAGGATTTAATAGCCCAGGAATGTGTCAGTATGCCTAACCCATTACTGCCTGCCAGGCAAACACTGCCATCAGCACTGAACTAGAAGAATCCAGCTGACAGGGCAATTCACTGGCAAAAATAAATAAAAACACTGGTGCATGGATAGGCTTTACTGAACAGCAAGCATATGCTGACAGTACAGGATCTTCCATTAGAAAGAAAAACTGATTGTAATTACAATCTAATCGTCTTGCATCTATTTGTACATGCTGATTAGATATGACCAAATTAAGCATCTGAAACTCTCAGCAAAACTATCCAGACAAACCACATCTGTATATAACATACAGCACATCTCATTTATACCAATAATAACCACAGAAGGCCACTTCTTTGTGGAATATGTTAGTTTCTGTCGCATAAAATGAGATTTTATTGTGCTGGGCACTGATTACAACTACACTTGAAGAACACAGTGACATGCACATGAGTCTGAAGAATGGGTTTATTCATTTTTATTAATCTGTTGATGTAGTTGTAAAAGTAAACCAAATGTAATATCAAACAGAGGCATCATTAAGATGACATCGTATTAAATTTCAACAAATATATGCCAGCCATTACCAAACAAAGAAGGGAAAAAGACAAAGAGAATACATGTGAATCATATGATAACACTGTATATCCCTTTCAGCCCCATTATCTCCAGAACATGGGTTCTGCCGCACCCCTTAACTATGCAGATGAATAAAACAAACAAACAAAAAAACCTAATTTTGTGATAGAACAGAAAGTATCATCAATGTTTTCATATGTTGAAACAATTCACATTCAAATTTTAGGCAAACAAGTAAAACACACTGTACGTTACACATAATTACACGTAATGCTTCATTTTATATGCTTTGGTGTAATTCACATTCCAATGCACAATGTATATATATACATTTTATGTATGTGTGTGTGTGTGTCTATATATATAAGCACAAATAAACCCTGTTCCTAACCCTGTTCCTATACAGCATTATGGTAAATACATAGTGGAAAAATATCATTATTATAACCTTATAACCTGGGTAGAGGACCAACTGGGACAGGGCAATACACATGTTTACAATATTAACTCATGATATCCAAAGGTCATAACAAAATCCTAATAAATGTGCCTTCTGCATATATATTTAACCTGCAGTAGGATTCTCCACATTATTCTACTCTGTCCATTCATACCAAGTGCAATTTGACTTACCAGAGGCAGTACTTATTACTTTAAATGTTCCCAGAGTCATCCAGCAAATGCAGGCATTTATACATTCACTGACTACTAAACAACTGCTTAGCAGTCATAAACATGTGTAACATGCTGAGCTCTTGCATCACTTGCTGGTCCATCTTAAGTTTGTTACCACACCATAGTGACTTTCTGAGCTCATGAGAGATTCTGGGATTTGCAAAGTAGCTCAAAGTCTCGATGTCATGGTGAAGGTGCATGAAAAATTCTAGGACAGTCATGAGATGCTCCATTTGCATTCAAACCATATAGACAAAGTATTTACATTCTGGTTTGCTGAAATCTGGTTGGTTTAAAATCCATGGGCCAGTTCCTAGGGGTGGCTAGGACAAATGGAACTACAAACCACAGCAACACCCAAAAGGTTGTTTAGATGGAGCTTTAGATTAAGCCAGCCTAGCTGTGAACTGAGCTGTGATGTATTATACGTAGTGAAATACACCCTAGACTGGTTTACACTGGATTTTAAACCCACAGTGTCCAGTTCCTGCAGTCTGTAGTGAGTACTGCAAGTTCAAATTCAACTGATTGAGCAACCATCCAGTCAATCACAGCCAGTATATCAGATACAGAGAAGGATTTCAAAGAAACTAACACTACATGTTTGAGATAAGGGCTTCTGGAGCTGCCAGCAAATCTGAGGCATGAAATGATTTTGTATTAGGCTGTGGAGATCATGCGACTGTTCTTCTTGTTCTACAAGATCAATAGGATACACAGATGTACAAAAGGAAATGGCAGAAGATAACTCACTCATCTTTCAAGTCAAATCATATTACAACTCATATGTTATGAGATGAGGTTGCTATACTGAAAATGTAAGGGATAATGAGTGACAAAGATAAGAAAACAATACACTTTACAGAACAGAAAATTGTGCATGTTCGACATCCGTCTTGTTATTGTATACAATGTATGATTTTATACGAATGTTTTACAGGCTCTGAAAAGTCTAAAGTCAATGCTTTGTACTAGGAGATGGTATGTAATGGTGTACATTTAAACCAGATATCATTACCATACTGTTGGTGTAAAGGAAATGAAAATACAAATGTTTAATTATTATTTGGATATATTAAGATATACACTACCAGTTAAAAGTTTGGACACACCTTCTCATTCAACGATTTTCTTTGTTTTTATTATTGGCTACATTGTAGACTAATATTGAAAACATCACCCATTGCTCTGATGACAACTTTGCACAATCAAATTCATGAGGGATCGACCTGGAATGGTATGTAATTAACAGGAGCTCTTCATCAAGAGTTCATTAGTGGAGTTTCTCTCCTCCTTATTGTGTTTGGGATCATCAGTTGTGATGTTCGGGTTGGTACACAGTTAGTGAAAGTGAAGTGAAAGTGAACAGCGGTCTTGGGAATCGAACCCGGACTTTCTGGTCACAGAACGAATGCCTTAACCACTAGGCTACCAGCTGCCCCAGTGATCCTATTCCACTACGGTTCTACTCCACATTATGGCAAGCATTAACTAAGTAAAAATAAACAACTGTTCATTACAAAACATATTCTGGTTTGTTCAACTCACTTTTGTTTACTGCATAATTCCATGTGTTCCTTCATTTTGCTTGTTTTCAATATGAATCGACAGTGTACAAAATAATAAAAACAAAGAAAACACTGAATGAGAAGGTGCGGTAGTCTACCTTTTTCCAAACTTTTGACCGGTAGTCTACCTTTTCCAGAATCCTTTTCCAGAAACACTTTTAAAAAACTTATAACAAACTGTAACAGACATTTAAGTTAAGATTTTTTACTTTGTATATTGCTGGTTTTATTACAGAGTCCTTTAACAAGCCCTCCCATCCAATATTCGAACCAACCAGTCGTAGCTAAGACTATTTTACAGAGAGCACCTACCACCTGAACACATGTATTTGCAGTGTGAGTGTCAAGTGAATACGTGATGACAGTTGCCTTCGTTACTAAGGAAAACTGCTAAGTGTGTTCCTACTGCTGGCAGGAAAAAAATACACATCCCCAGCAGAGAAACTAACATTTAAATTCTGCATTTAAAGCCACACAGATGGATAAATGTAACAGCAAAAAGAAACAGAAAAGAAAATATGGTCGCTGTGGGTGCACACAGAAGCCTTCTCAACCTTTTTTAGCCACAAACTTTCAAAGATGGTCCATGACTCCCTGTTCAGCTGCGAATACATGCAACATTGCCAGTTCTGTGTCACATAGTCTGTTCAAGGTGAGGACGTTTTATACAGAACGGATAATAAATGCACAGAAAGCAATGGCCACAAATAAACAAAACAAACTAAAGACTAAGAGAGATTTTAAATGTGTATTACGCCTAATTTCAGCAGACTTAGGACCGTTCTTTTTAAAACTCTCTCAATCCGAATGAGGCCGTATGATAACTTTGTAAAACTGTTTGCATGAAATTAATTGTCATTGAAAGTTACACCCACTATGGTGAAAATTCAGCTTGTAGCCAGCTGGTCTTAATTACATAGAGAACACTTTGACCAACTTAGCATACAATAACATCCAGTTGGGACAACAGTGTACCCTAGATGCATAATACCACTGTTATAGAATCAGCTCTCACATGGTCATCTACCAAGTCACTGTGGCACATGTCAGGACAGCCTCAAATTCACTTCTTAATAGTGATCATTGCTGAGAAAAATGTAAGAATTAGCTGTGAGTTTTAAATGTACATTTACCAAGATGTCTGGTACTGAGACCTAAACTGAACATTTCACTGTGTTTTTGAGATTACTGTAATGTTCTTCTATAGTTAGAATCTATAGTTAGACTCTGCCTCAAAATCATTCTCCCTCATAATCCCACCATTGTTAGATCATTTTAATCTACTTGAGTTCATTTCTGGACCAGAACCAGTGGAGTCTAAATACGCCTTACATTACTCTGACTTTTCACCAGTCCCTTTATCTGAGTCCCCTGGGGGAGACACACGAGGTAAAGTACCCTGCAATACTTTCTTGCCTCCCTGGAATAATACAGTGGGAAGAGTTAAGCTGCCTGCACTGGTAGAATTTGTACAGTTGCCTAACATCATATTCCCTTGTAGCATAGAAGCTCCATCAATCAGGTACATTCCTTGTTGTTCTAGAGTGTCTTGTGCTATCTTACCACCCTGGAGAATCAGCCCATTATTTCCCGTCGGCCCATTGATCAAATACGTCCCGTGAGCAGATCTCTCGGCAAGAATCATGGTGCTTGGTACTTGCTGTTCCACCAAATAGTACAGAGGCTTCTGTTGCACAAGGAATGTCTGACTAGTATTCATCATGGAAATGTCACTTGATTGGTTAATGGTCTTGGTAACACTGGTGACCGAGCTTTGCTGTGCTGGTGGTGGAGGCTGTGGTGGAGGTGCAACAGATTCTGAAATCTGAACTGTGCTGGTGGTGACAGAACTCTCACTTTTTATGGTGGTATCCACTGACTTGATGATCTGTTCGATCTTGTGGGGTGGTGGAGAAGGTCTTGGGGGAATGCAAATCTCTGCCAAAGTCATGAATTTTGGTCCCAAATTATTGAGAAACTCCAGGTCATTCTCTGACTCCAGAAGACTGCAGCAGCCCATTGAGCCAACAGGAGAGTCTTGACCTTCAAAGTCATACACCAACAGACTGTCTTTGGTAGGAGGGTGACCACAACTCGCTTTCTGCAATGAAAGGTTCAAAATCGTTGTGTGTAAGTACATGAATGTGTTTTTGTATAGAATATTTGCATGCAACATGCATATTGCTGTCCTTGATTTCCTACCTGAGCGAAGTAGTCATGTAAATAGTAATCCGGTAGCGCTATTCCTTCATAAATATCGTGAATCCTGTGCCTAAATGATGTAGAGCGTAGAGTGCTCCCATAATGCTCAGCTGAGAGAGTGTTGTGCTGGCATTCAGACATGCTGTCCATCTCCATAACCCCTCCAACTTGTTTCTGACTGAAGATTGCCCTGCCATCGGCCTGTTTAGCGATCATCATGCTGGCCTTGCTGGCACCATTGCCAGCCATAGTCATAAGGCTTTGTTCTGCCACAAATGGAGTGCTGAGAAGAGGAACCTCCTGCAAATGCATAGGGAACACAGAGCTAGAAAGATACTTGGATTTAAAATGCTGGAAGACTTTATTCTGTTTGTACCAAACTGGACCGCATCTATAGTGCCATGAGCAAGTATTTATGAAGTGAGTACATTGCTATGAAAAATTCTGTCCACAAGTGGGCACTACATGCTTTATGAAGGAACCTTCAACAACAGCAAAGAGTCAAAAACATGTGTTCAGGCTAGTTCACATGATGTAGACTCATTTTTTATTGTGACTTTCCAAATCACAATAATGGGCAGCTGGCTGAGTATTAAGATTTGTGCACAATCTAACACTTCAGGCAAGTTGGAGAAAAAAATATAATCTAGCAGAGGATCGCTGTTCCTGCCTACTACAGTCCTTGAGAAAGTTTAGACCAGGGTTTACAAAGCTTCAGAGGCCATTTTTTTATTTGTCTAATGTGAGACAGTTAATGTTGTATGTTATTTTGGATATATCACGGCTGTTCTGACCAAGACTTTTTCCTTCTGTAAATACCTTTCTTGTATCATTTATCCATAATGAATTAAATCCATATGATTAAAAATATTAACATGCACTGGAAATACAAACAAAACTAAACTAGAACAGTTTTTTTTCCAGACCTGTTTTTGCAGATAATATTTAATAATGTATTATAACATTAGTCACATTTCAAATTTTGTTAGATTATACAACCACATTCTAACTCATGTTCAACAGTAGTTCCACCATGGCTCAAGGTTTGCAGGTACTGGTTTAGACCATAGGTCAACAATCAGTTCACAGTTTTCAAACAGCTAAATTGTTCTATTAGGTATCCTGCTACTTGCTTGTAATGAAAACGTGTAGCCATGATCAGCTATATGTGGCTTAGACAACTAAAATGAAGTAAAGTGGCCCCTTATTGTCATGCGTGAACACACCACAGCACACAGTTTGAATAATGCAAAATTCTTTCTCTGCATTTAACCCATTCACCAATGAAGCAGTGGGCTGCCCCAATGAGGGTCGCTTGGGGTGCAGGCCTTCTGATCTCAGGGAGAACTCCATAACATCTAGGCCACCAGCTGCCCCAAGTAGTAAGCTGGAACCAGCTAGTATATGCTCCAGACAAGTGCTACAAATACATGTTTATTTTTTAGATTTTTTAGACATCATGAAGGCATTTTATAGAAATAAGTACCTTGTCTTCTCCTTTGCCTTCAGTGTGGTATGTGATAAGGTATTCTTTAGTATCAAAAGGCAGATCTGTGAATTCACCCATGGACTTACACTTGCAGAACAGGAGGAGTAATGGAACCACTGAAAACACAACCAAAAGACCAAACATGCCATTACTATCATAGACAAGTCTCCGGAGATGCACATATGGTTAATATACATGTGTAGAAGCAATTTGACTCACTCATTAACAGGGCTAAACCCATAATGAGTGGTCCAATAGCTGGAAGTCCTACGGTGGGCGAGGAACCATGTTGATGGGCTAGTCTGGCACCGCAAGTGCCACCGTGATCACAGGTGCACACTTCCACTTGAAGCTTCTGTTTGTCCTCACAGCCCAAACCCTGTGCGTCAAAGACCTCCACTGTCAGCTCATAAAAGCCTGGCCACAGCAACTCTTTAGCATGGAAGCTCACTGTTGTCCCTTGAAAAGATTAAATAGGCACAAATAGATAAATGTACAAAAATTGTGTACATGTGTGACAGAATTTGTAAAGTGTGCTTGGCTGCCCTTTACCATTTACAGGAACCATTTCCCATTTTCCATGAGTCTCTGCTTCTATCAGCACAAATTTATAAGGGTCTCCATTTGGATAGACATCCTCATCAAATGCTGTAACGTTTATGACTTTTGTATCGGAACAGACACTCTCATACGTGCTGGTCAGTACGGGACAGTGGTCATTTGAGTCTTGCACCTTTAGGGCTATTGTCCCAGTTGCTGTCTTGGGTGGTACATCTATCCAAGAAATATCCAGTAAATGCAGTTAGAGTTCAGAACCAGGGCTAATATTATAATCAAAATCTTATTGAGACTTATGATTTTGAGACTGTGTGTTTTCTGAAATAAAATGTGCTTTAAAATATTCATGCATCTTGCCTTTGGTCATGCACAGGATCTTTGCAAAGTAAGTTCCATTGACCAGGAACTTTGATTCTCGATCTGGAATCTTCACAAGCTTAATTTCTGAAGTTTCCTCATCGATGGCTAGCCAGTTGTCTGGATCAAATGCTTTGGCATACCTGCATTATCAAACACATGTTGGTAAAGACACAGAATCTTTACAAAAAAAAAGTTTAAAAATATTTGATTTATCTGGACTTGCCTGACATCTTTAATAACTTCTCCAGTATCACCATCCAAAGCAGGAAAAGAACCAATGACCACTGGAACATGTAAGTCTTTTGGGTCCTCTGACACAGGGAAGTCCTTTTCCATTGGTGAAAAATCTGGGCCTTCAGGTAGGTTGTTTACAGCGATTTTTATTGGGTAGCTCTTTCCTCCTGGAGATGGCTTTTTGTCTGGTTTAGTTCCTGGTTTAGTGCCTGGTTTGGTGTCAGGTTTGGTGTTGGGTTTAACACCAGGTTTGAGATCTGGTTTAGTGTCAGGTTTTACTCCTGGTTTAACTCCAGGCTTAACTCCTGCACCTGCGCCTGCACCTGCGCCTGCACCTGCACCTGCTTCTACTCCAACATCAGCTCCTGCATCCACATCTACTCCTACATCTACCCCAACATCCACACCCACTCCAACTCCCACTCCACTTCCTACTCCCCCTCCTACACCTGCACCTGCACCTGCACCTACACCGACCCCTACTCCAGCTCCTGCTCCAGCCCCAGCCCCAGCCCCAGGCCCAGCCCCAGCCCCAGCCCCAGTCCCAGCCCCAGCCCCAGCCCCAGCCCCAGCCCCAGCTCCTGGTCTATCAGGGATGTTTAAATCCAGACCCAGAGCTAGAGCAGTTCCATTTATAAAAGGAGCTACATTTGAAATGACCAAGCCAAGATCCAGCGATTTAACCTTTTCATAATCCACAGGCTTCATGCGGGAAACAAAATGGAAGAGTGCAATTAAAAATATGTGGGAATATGCATGAGACAATTGAAATGAAACATTTGAAACTGTAACGAATACAAGTTTAATTGAGCATGCATACCTTGACCAGCTTTAGAATGCCCTCATTGGTTTTAGGATCTGTTTCTATAGTGAAGAGTTCTTCTTCATTTCCCTTGACAATTTCAAACAGGGCCAGCCAGTTATCCGTGCTCTCCAAGTCTTTATCCAGAGCTTTGATTCTCATTACAACCACATCGACTGAACCTTCATCGATATTACCAGTGTACTAATATAGGAGAGACAAAATCGTCGAGTGTGGTAAGACTATAACATTAATTTAGAATAAAATTCACATATAACATCATATATGCAAGACATTGTTTTATGTCGTCCAGTGTCACAATACAATACCAAACGTCATGTGAAGGAACTGTATTTTGACACAAATTTGAAAAAACAAATCTAAAAAAATCGAATTAAGTTATGTATACTGAGTGATGATCTTTAAAATTCTTTTAACTCTTTATTTCATGAGTGATACTGATCAAATTCTGTCCCACTAAAGTAAGCAAAATGAGGGAAAGTGGCCTCATTTCAAGGTGATGACCTTTACTACTACCTATAAAACCTTTCATAGTTAAACGATGAAAGCATTTTTAACTACGTTTTTATCAATCAGAAGAATTTCTTCAAATGTGTATTCCAGCAAGCACAGAGAACATAAATGGCCACTGTTTTATTATAAATGTACACATTTCACATCAGTTAGTGGTTTATTTGATAAAAAAAACCTTTATATTAATAATTAAATAGATGTAAATGTAAATATATTTACTTTACCTCATCTTTTTCAAGAGTAGGGACATTGTCATTGATGTCCAAGACCTTAATCTCAACTGTACCCGTCCCTGCGTTGCCACCTGGGGCTCCGTCCATATCCACACCCTGCACTATTAAAGTGTAGGAGTCGAGAGTCTATAAGAGAGAGCACATATATTCATATTAATCACAGTTTACTTCTGTCTGCTGCATATATTTAGAAATGAGCAAGGGACTGCAGGGGACAACCTAACACATTTTTGCATATGTGTAATTATTTTCTTATTTACTTTTAGTACAAGAAATCCAGTCCCACTTTATACTGTCAACAATAACTGCAGAATTATACATTAAAAGTAGAGGCAACAGCAATATAAGTACAGGGGGTCCTTATGTTACAACAGTCTTAACATACAACATTTCGAGTTAACGACACTCGCTCCCACTCCCATTATTATATTGAATTATACCAACTATTCTAACGGAATTACATGTAGCAAAATATTGAAGTTTTATGTGTAACATGTGTAACTAACAGTAAATACATCACTAATAGCAACTCTGTCAGTGCTAGAGAGGCTTAGTTGCAACACAATTGTCAGAGTGCGGGCCGCAAAGCCCACACTCTGATTTACCTCGGAGCGACCAGGAACGAGGCAGGCAGGCTTCCATACTTGTGCTCAGTTTTATTAACAGAAAGAAAACAAAACAGGAACTCAAATAGGCACTTGGCCTCCAGAAAACGAGAACGGGAAACAGGAACGAGAAACAGAAACGAGACACACGCAACATGAGGCGATGGAGACATGAGGAACACAGACAGACACAGGCTTATATACATGATGACATCACGGGAAACACAAGGCAGCTGGGGAGCACATAAACAGAAACCAGGTGCGGACAGAAACACGTGACACAGGCAGAACCAAACAGAACAGGGCAAAAGCAGGACACAAACATGAACCAAAAAGCAGTGGCCCTAACCGGCCACTGACCTAGCCGTGACAACAATGTTAAAATCTAACCCTGTCAAAGTACTTTTGCATGATTTGCCCACTGATGCATGTAAGTTTCTTATACGCATCAGAATGCTTCTATACTACACCCACCAAAAAAGAAAATAAAATCAAATAGATTCATTAAGCAATGTATAGAATCAGAATAAAAACAATTCAGTGATTTAAACAAAATAAATTTTCTCAGCTCTGAACACAGCTGACCTCTCTGTCCAGATTGTGGTTTTTAACGTAGATGTCCCCGGTGTCTCTGTCGATGGAAAACATGGGACCCGACCCCTCGGGTATTTGCTTCACTATACTGTAGGCAATTTTTGCATTGATTGTTCCTGCCTCATCTGCATCGTCAGCTCTTATCCTCATGGTGTGTGTTCCTGCAGTGGTGTTGGAAATGTGTTCAGATTATTAATCCACCTACTCAGATATCCAACAGAGGTCAGTGTGCTCACATGATTGAAAGCTCCATTCATTTAAAGATGAGATTCTTTTTATATACTTTTGGTGATATAAAGTATGGGTTAAGGTAATAATACAGCTATAGGATCAACATCACATACCTATTTTGCTGCATTCGGTCACAGACCCTTTAAAAAGCTTGAACTCTGGTGGATTGTCGTTCTGATCCACAACCTGTATTTTCAACCCTATGTCCGTTTCTGCCAAAGTGCCATTTTTGTACCTAGCCACACCAGTCAGCTGTTTACAAAAAATATCTTGAGTTATTGACAAGACACAAAACCAACAGCTGTGTAACAAGTTTGTTAGCACTGTCAGAAAAAGTCCAAGTAACTTCTATGCTGCCCCAAAAATTCAAACAATGTCAATGCACCGTCAATATGTAGTTAACAGCAATAGTCGAAAAGTCCAAAAGTGTGCCTGTAGTGAGAGATAAAGGGTGGAGGAGCATATTTGTACCATTTCATGACTAGAATATTAAGATACAATGTCTGGGGTGAGGACAAGGTATATGGTATCAATACAACTCAAAAACAAAGTTATGTTCCCAAATAAAATGTACTGAACATGTATCCTTGAGGTACAACAACACAATTACAGCTTTAAAGGTAGTATTTTTGTCTGAAAGTGCTCTTCCCCTGTTCAGTGAAGGCAGTACTCTTCAACAAAATTCCTCAAGCAGCAGTGAGAGTAAATATGTCAGAATTATTAGGCTAAGTTTTTCATAACCCTGGCTCTGGAAACACCCTGCACTGCCTGTTTTAGTGTCAGTTGTGTTGCACTTGCGTAGCAGTCATCATATGATTGAGTATCTCTTAAATTAAAATGTTCTGCTCATTTGAGTCAAAACAGAATGGATAGACAGATTAAGGGACAGAACTTACATTGTACTGTGATATTTCTTCTCTGTCCAATATGCCCGTTATTCTGACATTGCCATTTTGGGGATTGACCATAAAAAGGTTAAATGGCTCCTTGTCAACACCATGTCCTGAAAGACTGTACTCCAATTCCTTGCCTTCCAAATCTTTGTCAGACCGGATCTGGAAAAAGACCAGTGGTGTAAAGTATTTGAGTAAATGGACTTCGTTACTGTACTTAAGTATTTGTTTGGCTACTTTGTACTTGTACTGAGTATCAAAAATATAAGCAACTTTTAATCTCTACTCAACTACAGTGAATGTACTCTTTACTCCACTACATCTGAACTTTTAGTTATACTTTTGTAAAATGTATGTTTAAATGTTAAATGTCATAAATGTCAGGGAATACATTACAGACAGTCATTAGATTAGTTAGCCACATGTTTAATAACTTAGTTGGGTGCATACTAAATGTCTTTTATCATTAATACATCTATCTATCTATCTATCTATCTATCTATCTATCTATCTATCTATCTATCTATCTATCTATCTATCTATCTAT
>JBBPDC010000156.1:9881036-9893482 GCA_037974485.1 Hemigrammopetersius urotaenia | reverse complement strand
GATGGGGTTGAGATCAGAGCTCTGTCTTCCACACTGAACTCATCCAACTATTTCGTAATGGAGCTTGCTTTGTGCACTGGGGTACAGTCATGCTGTAATAGAAAAAGTTTTTCCCCAAACACTGTTAGAAGGTTAGAAGCATGGCATTGTAATAAAAATGTCTTGTTATGCTGAAGCATTAAGAGCATTAAGCCCTTTACTGGAAGTAAGGGGTCTAGCCTTTTCAGAGGTGTGACCCAATACTTTTGTCCATATAATATGGAGAGAGAGAGAGAGAGAGAGAGAGAGAAAGAGAGAAGAGAATGTGTAATGTATGCTAAATAAAGAGAAAACAATAATGCATTGTCTTCACAGATCGCTGAATGGAAAGACTATACAACCTCCAGGTTAGGTTACTCTCACACGTTCAAATGCTATTGTCATTCTCTCTCTCTCTCTCTCTCTCTCTCTCTCTCTCTCTCTCTCTCTCTCTTTCTCTCTCTGCCTGTGTCTTTGCTAGAAGACATCTTCCTTTGTGTCTGTTCTGTGAGTTTTCAGCTTTCCAGAAATACTGAGAGAGATAGAAGTGTAAAATAACATCTCTATAAATAAATGTGCATTCCTAACACTCCTGGTGAGCAGTGCAGGCGTGACAGTGACATTCCTCCACATCAGGATTAAAACAGAGGCTGTATAGCACTTACCTGCAGAGAGGCCACCGCTTTCCCCCTCACACATCCACCTCAAACATCTGCAGAAATAATAACACCACCTGCTTCACTTGTGGTTGTGGGCATTCCCGAAGAAACAGAAGAATCAACAACTTCCATGTGTCTTCAACCATGAGCATCTTCATTATTTGCTAAAGTGAAGAATGTTTTTAGCTGATATTTGATTCCTTTCAACTGCATGTATCTATGGATTATCTGGAACATCTGTGGTTACTTTGTAGAAAAGGCCGTCTACATCATAGAGCTGATTGTGAGATTCTTGTCAAGGTCTTTCTTAACTCCCAGAGTTTGTTTGCTTGAAATAGAAGTTCTGATAAATCTAATAACAAAGAGGAAACAGTGTGATCAACAGCTCTACAAAACAATGAGAAACCTACCACAAAGTGCATTCCACCTTTGAAGCCCGCCAGCTTCGGAATCTCGTAATTAAGTAACGCTCGGAGAAAACAGAGTTTGGAGAGAGACGAGCGTAGGCGTATACGGTTCTAAAACTTGATGGACAGAACTAGATACGGCAGAGGAAAGAAAGAGCTTTTGATACCGGCTGATGCTTTCGTGTTTTGCTAGCTGCATTTCCACAGTAATCTATCTTTTATCTATATTCAGATGTCTCTGTACCCCACTCACAATTTCCGTTCACTCACTCAGTTTTTGATTTGCCCTTCCCATCTTTTTCTCAGCTTTTCTCTAAACATCGCTAACTTCTTCCTTCAGAGTCCCCTTTGACAGACATTCATATTAATTTCGGTGGTAATTTGTTTTCTTTCGGAGCTGGAGAGTGTTTTTGTGATACAACACACCAGGCTAATAGCTTTCTGTTACCTGTCAATCATTTCAGGGCCTCTGAGGAGTTCATGGGAGAAAGGTTTTACAGCTTGAAAAATACGGAAAAAAAAAATATAAACAAACTCTTATTCACTACAGAAAACATAAACATACTGTGAGCAGAGGAAATATTATAACACAGCCCAAAGCTTGGCTTCGGCTCTTCCTAACGAGCCAAAAGAAGTGTATTTGGGATAGAGCAGTGAATCAGTTTTTTGACCTATCGATTGTGTTGCAAGTTGGGTTAAAACAAATATTTGGATCATCTTAGGACCTTTGAGAAATGGTGAAAAGGTTCCTACATGCTTTTTGGCTAAATGGAAGGGTTTAGGAAAGACCTTGAGTTCGAATAAACATTCACATTGTGTTAAATTCATTAAAAAAAAAACTCTTCCCACTTGCACATGTTGTTTATAAAATTGTTTCTTTAATAACATTCTTTGAAAAGAAGAAGTTTTCTATCTGTGGATTGTGGGACATTGTTATACAAAATATATAGACATTTAACCAAATTAATCTTTTAATTTAATTTAACTTCATTTTTGGAAACTCATTCTTCCACTTACGTCCCTGCGACTCTCCATTTATTGCTTATGCAATTGAATCATTCTCTCTAATATCCAAAGTAATCTCTCCTTTGGTCATTTAGATATATGAGGCAGCTGAGGTGTGTGGGGGTAGTCGTTTGCGTGAATGTCTTTTTGAAGAGTAACAAAATGTGAGGGTTTTGGGAGCAGGATTTAATGGGGCAACACCATTGAAACCTGTTGGGGTAATGATTGGAAAAATGGCAGCGGACTGCAGAAAATAATAGATAAATCAAATACAGATTTGATCAAATCAGTTGGAGTTTTTGTGTCATTTTCTGTTTTTACGTTTCCTACTTTTTCAGCATTTCAGCACTTTTGAAAGAAAAAGTAAACAAACAAACAAAAAAGAAAAAAGAAAAATGTCTCTTAGTTCTGCACAGTACTCTAAATTCCCATCATAATTGAATGTTACTTTCTTTAACCAAAAAAGTTTCTGGATGGTTGGACTGATTCTGTCATCAAATTTATTTCATTAGATATGCCAAAATACTCTTTAAAATATGTGGATGTAAGTTTGCTAAAGAGTAAAAAGTCTCATATTAACACATTTTCTGTTTACTTTTTATTTGCTTTGCCAGGAACCTATGTTGATGTAGCACATTTTATTCTTTGAAAGCTTAAATCAAAACACTGGGGCAACTGTATTAATACCTGTATTGCTCCAGCTGTAGAGTCAATTGAAGTGCACCTCACATAGAATGCATGCGCTATTGCAGACTGTTACACTGCAGGAGGAAAGAAAACAAGATATTTCCCTTCTGACTTCTCTTAGAATGTTCACTGGAAGTACTATAATAAACCCCACGTGGGACTCAAATTTCTCCTTTTTCCAGAGTGTGCTTGCTAAGTCTTTTCAGTAGTTTCTCTTGAAAAAAAATCTCCCATTATATCAAAGAAATGGTTGAAATTCTAACAAAATGTGATCAATATTAGTGGTAACAGAAGCTCTAGATGAAGTCTAGAGTTAGGAATAACATGACGTCTCTCCTGGACTGTGTTTGGGCTGAGGGCAGTCTGGATGGTCTGCTCCCTTCACTCTGATGCTGCCATCCATTCTCTCCACATTCACACCCACTTTTCTTTGAGAAAATGTTTTGCCCCTGTTCCTTTATACTGGATGTCCAGGGGGATGTAAATGCATGCACAACACACAAATGCAATTCACTTAAAGCAATTCTGCTCAGATGAAATATCAACCAAGTAATGTTGCATTTAGTTACATTCAATTTAACGACTTCATAAATATCAGATTTAATAGAATCCACGTTCTTTAATGAGAACTTTGAGTTGCTTTCAAAATAGCTGGCATAACCACCAGATCAAATATGAATTGGGACAGTAATTGAAATATTGTTTCATTTCTCATACAAAATTTTTAAAGATTATGATCATGCCTCTGCACATTTTACATGATTTCTTTATGAAACTCCTGAGTATGCTTTGTTTATATAATGATATTTGATCATTATATTCTAATTCAATTATTCTTCTTAAGACATTGTGAGCCATGTATTAGTGCAAAGTAACGTTAGTCCTAGGAGGCATAACTGAATCATAAGCTTGGTATTAAACTGTCCACATTACAGCACAACATTCTTTCTCCGCATATAACCTAGCGCCCAGGGAGCAGTGTTTGGGAATGGCACCTTGCTCAAGGGTACCTCAGGGTGGTGCCACTAACAGTGCTGGATTCAAACCCACGGCTTTTTGATTGCAGGGGCAACTCCCTAACCACTAGACCATTAGAGCGGGGATGTGAACTGTGAGCCTACACATGGTTGGGGGTTTTAGCTAATTGTTTAGTAGTTTTTAAGAAGCAGAATCATGCATTGGTGGTTATGGGATGCGGGTGGTGCTGAGATATTTCTCTAAACTGTTTCTACAGGATTGACCTTAGAAGTGCAAAATCAATTGAGAAAATAGTGGATTTGATTTCTCTTTGTGTTAAGCATGATATGGTTGGAATTTCAAACATGACATTTGGTGGAATACAGCAGTAAAGTACACAAAGAAAAAAAAAACAATCGAGTAATTTCTGGAACAATTAGAGTGGATCTGAGAGAACTTATTTACACTCGAGTCCCAACGCTATCTGATAATGGCTCGCCCTCCATTCATGCTTAACGAGCACGCCAACCAATTAGGCACAATGCAGAGATTAATTACACCAGCAGAGTGATTCATGCGTTCAGCCTGGAGTATCAACCACTCCGGCTGTGTGTGTACCCATGGGCACAACTGTGTGTTTGGTATTTGTGCATGTGTTTGAGAATCTAATTAAAAAAAAAACATAAATAAATGATAGTTTTAAAAAACTCTTTTATCCTAGAGGACAATCGTATGATGTGATAATATGAAGATGTGAATTCATTGACTGTTCAAGCACATTTAGTGCAGGCAATAAATATTGCTCTTTGTGTCTGTTTGACCCATTTATTGCTGCCAAGATCTTCATCACTGCTCCTCCTACTGAATACAGACGTGGCTAGGGGCTAAGGAAGATTTCTACTCCGTCAAGCCCTGGAGATGCCGCTTTAAGGATAATAGCTTGTTTACGTTCCTGTTTACAGCATTTAGCAGACGCTCTAATCCAGAGTGATGTACAGCAGTGCTTAGGTAGTTTACGTCTGTTTAACAAACCCTGTCAAAAAGATAAAAACATCAGAGGTTAATACACAAACAAGGAAACAGTTAAGAAGGTAAGTGCCCAAAGTTTCTTTAATATATAGAAAATGATATGAGATGAAAAATGTCTTTTCACTCAGAAATCCATTTGTATCACAAGTTCTGGTTTTTATATCATATTATCGTGAAAGACAGCTACTCATTAATAATTTCTTCTGAAATCAAGAGAATTACTAGAGAGTTTGTCGTCACTTTGCTGCAGGAACATTGTTGTGAGGATTTGACTGGATTCAACCTCAAGAGCTTTAGTGAGGCCAGGCATTGACGTTGGATGATTAGTTCTTGTGATCACAAACAAAATACTCCAATGCATCCCTTCAGTGGTGCCCCATCAGTGCAGAGAGCACAGTTCCACTGCCCAATATACCCCTATAGCCAATGCATTGCATTGGGAATAGTTACTTTATGACATTACTCACAGTCGTTCCTTTCCCTTGACTTCTCTATGACTTATGTTCTTCTCTAGGGCTTATGTATTGTTGGGTTAGGTGTTGGCTAATTATTATTTGACAGTTGTTGTATAGGTGCTCTGACTGCAGTATCTTCGTTAAATAGTTGACATTGATTTAGGCTGTTTTTCGGGTAAGAAACAGTTGTGGACTTCTTAAGCACTGATGTACGTCACTCTGGATAAGAGTGTCAGTCAAATGCCGTAAATGTAAATGTAAATGTAGTTGAGCACAATCAATTAAACACCTTCTTCAGCAATGAATGCACCTTGAATGAATGCACCCTCTGATTAGAGGGTTCTCTGGATCCTTTTAAGTGTATTAACCTTCAATAAAGAGTTTTTAGTTGCACAGACAAGATGTAGGTTCTTCAAAATGTAGTGATGTCTCTGCAGGTTTGTTTATTTTATGTGTGTGGGTGGGAAGTGTCAGATTTAGCATGTAGTGAAGTAAAGAAAAAAAAGAAGTTGGTGTTTATACTGAAGTTAATTAATATGCTGTTGAAAACACTTGCTGTTGGAAGCTCACCGGAGCACACTTCACTGTCCTTGCAGCGTTGATCTTCAAAGGGGCTAAATGTCAGTGAGCACAGTAGCTAGCTACATTAACTACATTACCCAAAGCCCCTTGTGTGGCTCATACCGAAGCAACCAGCGATGTGTCACTGGGTCTGTAATATTTAATCTAAATCTCTGGGCTTGCCGTGGCCTTATAAAAAAGGCACATGTCAGCTGCGTAAACAAACCCCACTCAGTGTTTCGTTCCTTTCGTTTTTCTTTACGCCGTTCTTTGGCAGCTCACAGGCACAGCAGGACGCTCCAGTTCTCCTCCTCACAGAAAACAAGGCATCTTCAGCATTCAGTGATCAGCTCATGTTCTCACAGATGCAGATGTGAGAAAACATGTCAGAGGTCATGAGCTTGAAAGAAGGTAGACTGGTGAAGAGAAAGGAAAATAATCACAAGAGAAGAAGCTGGGGGGTCTAGCATGAACACTTTGGTTAAAATCGAAATCTATCGGAACCGGGCACCGGGCACCGGAAATGACTGCACAGCAGGTATAAAAGTAGGAAGCAGGTGTGTGATCCTCGCACAGACATTGAAGTGACATGCTTGAGTCATTACGTGTCCCTAAAACCCTATCTCTCCAGTACTGTGGGTACTCAAGCTCAGAGGAGCTACCCACATCTGTCCATGTGTGTGTGAGTGAGAACGAGGACCTGTTTTGGCGCGGGTCTCTACTCTTTACAGAGCGTTCTCAGAGTAAACAGCGTGGTTCACCCGCTCCCTCGTGCCATCCGTGTTGGGGCTCTTCCGCCACGCAACAAGGTTGTGTTTTGGTGTGTCTTGGTCCTGCATTCCTGAGCTCTTGTGACAATCTGTCTGTCTGTCTGTCTGTCTGTCTGTCTGTCTATCTGTCTATCTATCTACCTATGCATCCAGCCATCCATGTAACTGTCTGCCCATTAGTCCATCCGTCCATCCATTCATCCACCCATCTATCTATCCATCCTCCTGTCTGTCTTTCAGTCTGCCCCTCAATCCATCCAATAGTAATAATAAATATCTTTCTTTTTGGAATACACCCCTGGTATACTTTGAGGTGGAAAGGAATATGGAAAACTGAAGGATGAAAAGTTTCTAAATCTGTTTCAACTGTTCCCCTGTCCTGCTGATAAAGTGGCCCCATCTCTCTCTCACACACACACACATACACGCCCACCCACCCCACTCCGATCCGGTCGTACGCATGAGCGCCTCTTGACATGAGCACTGTGTGCGGCGAAGGCCCAGTGACAGCAGATTTAAGTGCAGAGCTAATTAAAGCACTAAAAATAGAGAATGTGATGAATGTGCTGTCAAAAGTTTGTGTGTAAGAAAGAGAGAGAGAGCACACGGAGGGGAGAGTGAGAGGCTGGGGGCGTACATGATGCAGAAGTGTGCGGTAACGATCGAGGCAGTGTGTGTGAGTCCGGGAGCGGGTTTGAGGGTGTTACTGGGCTGTGTGTGTGTGTGTGTACGCGTGCAGGGTAGCAGCAGTGATCAATAGCACCAGGAGCGCGACATGGCGTTTTTCAGTAATGAAGCGGACAATTTTATCAGTTTAATTAACTGCAGGCTCGCTGCTGCTATTCCTGTGAATTAGAGTTCAGTCCTTTTATCCTGACCCAAATACACACACGCACACACACACAGACACACACACACACAGCAACCACACACAAACACAATCTACACGCACAGCAACCACACATGAAACAGCAAAAACATGAGGTCTTCAAAAGACGTGGCAAAGCAGGCAAACTTCAATTTCAAAAGGTTTTTGTAATGAACGGTGCGCTCCTATTCAACCAGTTAACACTTTTATTTCTTTTCTTCTCTTCTTACAGCGTTATCTGCTCCGCATGCTTACACCACACTCTAAAGGTCCAGAACAGGGAGCAGTATTTGACATAAGGCCTTTTAGTTCAGATTGCTTTTTAGAAAGTTACAATTTCATTCGGACCGACTGCTGATAAATAACAATTTAAAGTCCCGCAGAGAAACTTGTTCTTGTTTTCTTTCTAATTATGTCTCTTGTTGGTACACAATATACACTATAGGGACAAAAGTATTGGGACACGCCTGTTTTTCATGGTTTGGCTTAGGCCCTCTACTTTCAGTGAAGGGCTTAATCCTGATGCTTCAGCAGACCAAGATATTTTGGACAACGCCATGCCTCTAACTCGGTGGGCACAGTTTGGGCACGAACCTTTTCTCTTCCAGTGACTGTGCCCCAGTGAACAAGGCAAGATCTACTTATATTATTTAAACCAACTGCTTACTTATTCTCCTGTTTGGTGTAAACTGGATGCTCCTAATTTTGGATAAAATTGGCTTCCATGTCTCTTGCATGGCCTGTTCTACTCATACAACTTTTACAATACTATACAGTCTCTACAAACTCCCCCCTTCTCTGCTTCTACACTGTTACACACCGATGGGACACATTTCACCCCTTTTCTCTGGGTACATGATTCTTGTGTAAGACACAAGAATCATGTACAAATTATACTGTGGTGACATTTTTACTCATTAAACTTGAAACTATGACACTGTGAATAGAAAAATACTGCAAAAACATTGTATTTTGCTTGCTGTAGTCAAGACATCATTGTTTTCCGGCTCACACACGAGCCTTCCTAGTAATTTGGCAGGTACCGCATTCAGTCTCATGCAGCTAAACTGTTCTGTTGGTCTTACTGGTATTTTGGTGATGGCTTTTGTTCACGTGTGTCCCCTTCCCAATTACCATTAAACCCCAGTGTGAATTCAATTGATTTTGTAGATTGACAGTGAACTTGCTTGTGTGGAAAGGACTCTTAAAATGGACTTATTCATTGTGTGCAATCAAAAAAAAATTGTCTCTGGAAATTCTGGAATTGAACCACCCTACAGTTTAACTTTTTTTTAGTCACATGAATGCTGTTTTGAATAAAGAGCAATACAGAGCAACCAATTAGAATAGAGGTCTTGGCACTATAATAACTTAAGAGAAAATGAGATAATAGTTACAGCTGGTGGTCCTATAATCAGAAGGCTGTGGGTTTAAATCCCAGGAGTGATAGTGGCATCACTGGGGTTCTCTTGAGCAAGTTGCTGTCCCCACACACTGATCCCTGGGTGCTGTTTTCCTGGCTGCCCACTTCTTCACTTGGTTGAATGGGTTAAATGCAGAGAAAGGATTTTATGCTGTTCATTATGTGCCGTGGTGTGTTCACATATGACAAACTGACCACCTTATACACTCACACAAATGTCATAGGTTGTGTAGCATTGTGATGGAATCTGTACTCCCGTGCAATCAAGCTATGAATCACATGTTCTGAAAGGATTCATATTTATGGAAGATTAACAATTTAGGAAAAAAAATTAAACACATGTTTTGAAACTGGTCTGCAATTTCGTGCTCTGTAAGGTTCTCTGCGTTTAAGATCCAGTAGCTTTTTATTCCTAGAGCAAAATGACAGTGATATCTGCATGTGAACACTAAAGCCCTGCTCTATTTGGTAGGTTACTATGGGATGGCTGGGATTTTATTTTCTCTTTTCTGAAAGGCTGGCTGCTAGAGCCTTGTAGTCTGTGGTCATTTTTGACTGGTCAAGGCAGCCAACCTCTGTTTAATACTCCATGAAGCAGAGCACAATTTTGTTCAGAGCAGAGACTTTGTGGTCCAGGGAGATGTCAAAGCTATGGAGCTACAGAGAAATATAAGCTATTTTCTTGCTCTCTCTCTCTCTCTCTTTCTCTCTCTCTCTCTCTTCCTCTGATTCTCACAAATGTCCATTCTTTACCAACCGTTTCCATTTCTTTTCCATTTAGCTGACACTCTTATTCAAAGCGAGTCCACATCTGTTACTCAAACCTGTAAAGCAACATAAATCAACATCCACTATTCAACCAAGTTACTGCCTGCTAAGCACACCTAAACAACACCTGCCAAAGAAAAGTCAGAATATAAGGCAAAGTTAGGAAGGCATGGCAAATGTTGGGGGGGGGGGGGGTGATGGGGAAGAAGAGATACATGAACAGAAACGAGAGGCATGGTTAGTCACCAAGGTGCTCCATGAAGAGGATGATGGGACAGCGAGGGACTCCGCAGATCTGATCAGAAGAGGGAGTTCGTTCCACCACTGGGGGTTTAAGATGGAGAGGAGTCTTGATGCATGCCTTACTCTTCTTTTGAGCAGCAGAGGCTCAAGACAAGCCATACTTGATGCCCTGAGAGGATGAGAAGTGACACGCTGTTTGATTAATGCTGATATGTATTGCAAGTCCAATCGTAGCCTTGAAAGCACTGCTTCACTACTTCACTTTTATGCTGTCCATTACAGATATCATCCATCCATTACTCGGTATTGTCAGCACATTGATAAGTGCAGAACATGCTGTTTTCGGATATTAGAAGAAAAAAAAAGAAAAAAAATTGAATTATACACAATAATTGTAATCCTGCTGATCCTAATCCTGCACACATTTAGTGCTTTGGCTTGTCTAGCACACCTTTATATCTCATATATCAGTCAAAAAAGTGAGATTCATGAAAAGTCAAGTATTTGTTGTTTTATTATCCTAACACGAGGCTTGAGAACTGCAGTTTTGTTACAGTCATGTGTGGTTCAATAGTGGCATTAGATTCAGTTTGATGTTTCATAGCAATCCTTTCATTACAAAACCATTAGTCTGATGCTGAGAGCAAAGAATTAGCTGTTTGTTTATTTGTCATACAGGTTCTGCAGTGAAAGGATGCAGATTCAAGATTTGGCTTGAAATCGCACCCTCGAGACTCAAGACTTAACTTGGACTCGTACTCAACAGACTCAAGACTCAACTTGGACTTTTACACCAGAGACCTGAGTTTCAACTCGGACTTGTACTCCAGAGACTCATGACTTGAATTTGACTCGCCAACCTCCATCTCTGCTGCTTAACAGAATATTAATGAAATTGACTAATGTTGGCTGTTTGGTGGTGTTATCTACTCATCTACTGTTAAAAGCTCACCTACACTAATGAGTGACAAATATTGTCTTCCTGTCCCTTTCACTGTAAATAATGCAACACACTGAGCTGTGCTTTAGATTGGTCCTGGTGCACGTTTATTTGGAGTGTACCCACTGTTCTGCCCAGCATATTTGGAAGTGTATCCACACACATGCCCTGGATTGTAATGTTATTGATGGGGTAGGTGCTGGAGGAATAGTGAGTTTGAGCTTAGCTAAACTGCATTCCATTTGAAGTCACAAACTGCATACTGTGCTACTTGAGTTTATAGACCACATATTTAATCTTTGGGAATAATGGAGGAGGGCACTGGAATAGTAACTAGACTTCTTTTATTCCAGCACTACACACAAGATTAAGTGACTTGAAGTTGTACATGCAAAAACAGATCACAAATTTGTTGGAGCTGTCAGAATTAATCTTTAAATATGAATAAATAACGTACCAAGGGAAACGAAGCAATAAACATGGTACGTGGTACACTACAAATATTTTACTCTAAAGAGAACAAGGCAATTTTATGCAGATGATCTACATGAGGGTGACAAAAGTATACAAAAATGACAGTTGTTAGAATCATCTGTTATAATATATTCCACAAATATACCAACTCTGTTTATTAGTACAAAATTGAAAGACACCATGCGTTAAAATAAAAAAAAATTATAATTTGGATGTACTGGAAAGGTATACAATAACAAAAGTTGTTTGAATTAATTAACAAGATTGGATGTGAATCTACAGTATATACAATAATGCATGTAACAAGTCATTTCAGATGCTTGAACAGTAGTGTATTGTCTAAAATGAAATCATTCATATTTGTACAGTATTTACTGGAGATTAAACACTTTAGTTTGCGTTCGCAAGATATGCAAGTTAGTACAATTTAGATTTTGTGAAGAGATATTTTATCCGCAACAAATGCTCTTTTCTTGATTCAATAAGGGGTAAAGACATTTATAAATATGACCCTATCAATCATGTTTTGTTGAGAACTAGGCTGGTAGGGCTTTGAAGAAGGAAATTTCTGAAAAAGGTGTGATATTAACTGTTGTTTAGTGACACTCGTGCTCAGTGATCAAACAAACTGATGTTTATTGAAGAAACATCTGCAGCTTTTAAAAAGGCTTGTATTTATTCGTTTAAAACTGCTTTAGTCTGCAATAACCATTAACAGCGGGATCCCTGTAGACACAGCATGCTGTGACACTTTGGAGCTATGCCGGAGAAGAAGGGCGCTTCAAACCAGCCAAATGTTTCATAAATAAGACCGTAGTGGTTATATTCTTGCAAGAGCTGGACCACTTAAGGTACCAGGAAGGTATTTTAACCATATGTTCAAGTCAGCAACTGTTAAGGTGTCAAAAAGACACTTTCTCTGCCAGCGCATATGGACTGTGAAGATGGATGAAAAGAGGGTGAGTCAAACTGCTTACTCCTTAATATTACTTAGTGTGTGTGTGTGTGTGTGTGCGCGCGTTTGGTTGGGTGAGTGGGCGTGAGTGTGCACAGCTAGTCTTTTTAACTTGGGTTTCTATAATATTTTAAACATAAAATGTTGACGCACCTGCACGCACACACACACACACACACACACACACACACACACACACACACACACACACACACACACACACACAC
>JBBPDC010000156.1:9860041-9873979 GCA_037974485.1 Hemigrammopetersius urotaenia | reverse complement strand
CACACACACACACACACACACACACACACACACACACACACACACACACACACAGACACACACACACACACACACACTTACTACAGCAAAATATGCTTCTCCTTTTGGCATTATTTGAACAACTTGCTTACCTGAGAGTCTCATTCATTCATTCATTCATTCATTCATTCATTCATTCATTCATTCATTTTTTCTTTCCTTCTCCAACACTTTTAGCCGGAAGAAATGCTCAGAAATGCTGAAATATATAATTACTTTGTATTTTGCACAGGATTTCACTGGACAACATTGGACCTATTAGCAAAACGACTGCACAACAGACATGGCATCAGTGTTATTTCGGATTGGATACATCAATTTTGCTGCTGGGATGAACCCTACATTTCTCCTCACAGTAGCTATCATGACTATGAACTGTCTACTGTGCATCAACATCAGAACAGGAAAAATATGAAATACATGAAACAAAACATTTCTGCTATTATTCTGTCATTCAGGCCTATAGATTAGTGAGCCACAATTAGTTTGTCCTGTCCTTTACTTCTTTCTATTCCGTATTTGTGCTCTTTCTCAGAGCCACATCCTAATGCCAGGCAATGAATATATAATTCCTCCAAACTGTATCTGACTGTTTCTGTCTCTATTCGGCTGCACGTCACACTGCTTGTTTGGAAATCTTTGGATGAACCTACATTATTGCAGACGATTTAACACATACACGCACACACACACGTGCGCACACACAACGAAGCTATTGCTTTGTCCTTATTGAACTGTGTCTGTGTGATCATCTGTCTTGAAGTTATTTTCTAAGGAGTGCAGTGATGTGAGTTTGACTGCAGGCAGAGAAAGTTATGCCACTTCTCTGCTGCACTGCATTTCTCTCTTCTCACGTCCCCTCTCATCATATTCTCCAACGCCTTCATTTCTCTCCAACTTCCCAGCTCCTAATTTCATTGCGCTATCATATATCCTCAGGTCTTCTTCACTGCTCTTCACTGGCAATGGTGAAAAAAAACAAAGCTGTAATCTGCTAATAATCATTTCTCATTCTCATTCATAGAATAGAAGAAGAGAAGAAGAGGTATTTTATCATTGTTCTGGCATATTTTAATGGACAGTTTCTAATGCACAGTTTAATACATCAACCCCCCACCAAGAAAAACAACATATAACGTGTGCACATGCTGCCATTCTTTTAATTTAATGTGTTCAAATTCAACAAATAAACAGTAACTGCACATTCAAATGTGCACAAGTGTGTTTTCTTTAAGGAATGTGCACTTATTCTCATGCAGGAAACCAACAAAATATATGATTTGACCAGGGATGCCCAAGCTTCTGCAAGTGACTGTGTGTGAAAAGTCTTGTTTTGAAACATTTTTACTATGTTTCTTTTGTTTCTTGGCAGAAAATATCAGAATCTGTGGATCCATAATGTAGACCAGATGTCATTGTGATTCCAGCTGGTGGTCTAGTAGTTTGGGAGCCGCCCCTGCGATCAGAAGGTTGTGGGTTTGAATCCCAGGACTGCTTGTGGCACCACTAAGGTAAACACTGCTCCCCAGGCGCATCCCGTTGGCGGCTGCCCACTGTTTCAGTTGTTGATTAAATGCAGAGAGAGAATTTCACACTGTTCACACTGTGTGCTGTGCTGAGGTTCACACATGACTATGAGGGGACACTTTACTTTAACTATATAATTAAATTTGAAGTTCCATAATTACATTTAAATTGTACATCAGCGAACATATTTACACTAAATTACTCTTGAGAGTAAAAAGAAACATCTCCTTGATTGTGTCATGCTCTAAGGCCATAGGTTGATCTTAGACCTCTGTGATCTGTGAGTAATCTACAAGTCTACCACAAAGTGTAATTATGTCTACGCTGATGTCACAGCGGTGGAACAACTTTTCAAGCCCCCTCCTCCATGCGAGCACACACACACACATTCAGACTGAGCCAAAACCAAGCTGATTTAGTCTATTAGCTCCTTCATGGTGCTCTCCAAATTAAAATCTAATTTAAGAGGCCACTAAATTAAAAGTGCATTTCATTTTTTTCTGTCCTCCGTAGAAAGCTTCCATTCCATTAGGCATCTCATTTCTACCTGTCAGAAATCAAGCAATATAATCTCCCCAAGGAGTGCATTTACATGGCCCCATAATTAGGCTGGGAGGACTGGGATGTTTGTGTGTGCGGGTGGCTATGTGAGAGCGAGAGAAAGATCCAGAAAGTACATGTTCACATGTGTGCACGGATCACTGAGATTTTGTAAAGTATTTTTTTGTGTTTTAAGGCATATTTATGCTGTGGAGAGAGTCAACTGGTTACATTTCTTGTCTTTCATTTGAGCTGTGTAATGATATTTAACCACTGACTTTAAATCCCTTTGTAGCACTGTTCAAATTCAATGACTGACTTTGTCTATGTTCCAAAGGCAATATGTTGAAGAACAATTTCTAAAACCACCAATTTTCTCTCAAAATTTCCTCACAATTTATAGTTTCTGTCTGTGCACTGCAGTATCTGTGTACACTCATGATCTCTGTCCACACTGTTATTGTAACGTCCAGGGTCAGCCATTGTTTAATTGTATGTGTTGAACTCTTATTTTGAAGTGTTTTCTTTGTGTCTGTGTCATGGTGTCTAAGCTCATGTTTTTACAGCTGTATAGTGTTTTAGGTAAAGTGATTGTCTGTTCTGATTTTTTCTTGTCTTAGTCTTGTTCATATTTAGTTTGCCTTGTTTTATGCACTGGTTTCGGTCAACCATCAGCCATCATCGTTATCTCTTGGTTACTTCTGTCTCCTTTTGCTTGAAGTAAACTACAGTTTTGAGTCTGGCTCTCATGCCAGTTGTTGTTTTTGAAAATAAAGCATGGATTTCTCTGAATTGGAGGTCTGCGAGTGCGCCTCTTTGATGTACCAGGAGAAGGAGGAGGAACGTGACAATTATTGGGATGGTCATCTTCACACATGCAGCCCTTACACCGCTTTTAACCAGGGTACATGCATCCAAACATACAATCTCAATATATAAATCATAAACAAAAAAGCATTTTTCTCTCATAAAAACGAACTTGACTCTAGAAACCATTGCATTGCTGGTCATTCTGCACCTCTTGTGCACTGAAGTATGAGCATTTTTTGCTGCTTCTCTGTACAATTATGTCCAAAATGTACTTTCCATGTTTAAAGGTCCTGTTAGTGCTGTCAACAGAAGCACACTGATTTACAATATTTCACTCTTTAATATACTCATTATTATGCATCATTGGACTATGTGCCATTTGTGTCTCAGTTGGTGATGGGATGGGTGTCTTTTGTCACTGTCATCTTTAAGCACACTGCAATGCGTCACAACCTGCTTCCACCTTACCAGTATTATCATTGGAAGTTTACACATCATGCTCTGGGATTAGCTGGGGCAGCTGGTGGCCTAGTGATTAGAGAGTTGCCCCTGCTATCAGAAGTTTGTGGGTTGGAATCCCAGGACTGTTAGTGGCACCACTGAGGGTACCCTTGAGCAAGATACTGTCCCCACACACTGCTCCCCGGGCGCTTCCTGGACTGTCCACTGTTTCACTTGGTGAATGGGTTAAACGCAGGGACGAATTTCATGCTGTTCATACTGCGTGCTGTGTTGTATTCATATGTGAGGATTATACACTTTACTATGTACTGTTCTGGATGTGTTTAAGCCTCATCAGTCTACACTCCTGCCTAAACTATTGCCTTTACTTTGTCCCATGTAACCTTATTTCTTCTATGTATGATCTTCTCTGTGTTGTTGACTTTGTGTTTAGTCTCTTTGGGTTGAGTATTTCCACTGTATATATCCTGTAACTACCCGGTCTCATAACTTTTTTTGCAGCTATCATGAAATACAATTTATTCAAAATATGTGCTGTGATCACGATTTAGGGCTTTTTTTCATGCTATGACAACGGTTCACTACCCAATGTATTTTAATGTGCAGTGCGTAACATCACCAGTATTTGTGCTACTGGTGGAGGTAGCTCAGTGGGTAGGATACTTGCCTCCAGACCATGAGGTCATGGGTTCGAATCCTACCCTTAGCATACCACCACTGGGTCCCTGAGCAAGACCCTTAAACCCAAGTTGATCCAGAGAGACTGTCCCCTGTAGTTAGGGAATGAAAGTTGCTTTGGTAAATGCCGTAAATGTAATGTGACTGTTGGTAAGGGTTAAAGTTAAGGTTAAGGTTAGGTTAAGATAAGGAATCAACTCTTCTACTGTCCCTAAGTCACCAGTTACCACTGATACTGGTGGTGTTAAGCAGTGTGTATTAAAATACAAAGTGTAGTGAAGCATTGTTCTTGCATGAGACTGGGCTCCCTGTAAATAGCATTCAGAGACTACCAGCATTTGTAAATAGCATGCTATAGAACACCATTTATGTTTAATCTGTATTCTCTTGGGTTTGGGTTCTCTAGAAAGTAAGGAAAGATATTGTACTTTTGTTTCTTTCTTTTGCATAAGGTTAGCTAGGTTTACTATGGGTAGGGTTGTATTTGGGTTGTTAGATGTATTTTATTACTTTAACATAGTTAGCTTCTGAAGGTTTGACCATTAAAAAAGAAGAATAAAGGTTAAAATAAATACAGAGCAAACTAAATTTTGCCCAACATAGACAGTCATTAAATATCACCAAAAGTGTGTTATTGCAGAAATGTGTAAATGATCACTACATCTAATATAGATTCTGCAAATTTCATAGAGGCGCAGAGCTAACATACCGCGGGCACTTAAATGTGAAGGTTGTGCTCCGTGCCCAGAAATAGCCTGGGCTGTAATGAGGGTTAACTTGCTGAATGTGATCCTCTAATGATAAGCCTTCTATTTAAACAGTAAGATTGGCCTGTTCCAGTAGACCAGGGGGGAAGAAAAACACATTTTAAAAAGATATATTTTTAGAAGTGCACTTTGTAGTACATACTTTTAATGCTTACACATACTTATACATACTTATATGCATACAAAACTCCTTACTACCTTAAATGTATTTAGTTCTGCATTTAATGCTATTATTTTATTAACATTTTACAGTTAATATACTGTAAATGTAAGTATAATGCTGAACATATTTGTTTAGGATATTCTTTGGTACAGTGCATCTCCATCTGTAATACTAATAATTCAAAACAATTCCCACTCTCGAGCTAAATCACCCCTTATCACATGCTGCTACCAAGCTGGGAGGGTGACGATTTAAGTGTATTTCCTGACATTATACATAGTTATACATTATACATACACTATGTAGACAAAAGTATTGGGACACATGTTTTTCAGGGTTTGGGCTTGGCACTACTTCTGAGGGAAGGTCTCGATCTTAATGCTCCAGCATACCAAGACAGTTTGGACAACGCCATGCTTTCAACTTTGTGGACGCAGTTTGGAGAAGCACCTTTTCTATTCCCAGTGCACAAAGCAAGATCCATAAAGTCATGGTTGGATGAGTTCAGTGTGGAAGACCTTGACTGGCTGCACAGAGCCCTGACCTCAACCCCATTAAGCACCTTTGGGATGAACTGGAACTGAGATTGTGAGTCAGGCCTTCTCGCCCAACATCAGAGAGCATAAATGCTCTACAGAATGAATGGATTTATTCTTCACAGTTCCAGTCCCTTTCAAAACAAGCCGTTTCAGGGCTCTGTCCCTTTTATGCAATAAGCTGTTGCCACAAACCTAGTATAACTAAAGTGAGTTTCGCATAATATGTCCCCTTTAAAGTCTATGAAATTGAATGCAATTAAAGTCCCTGTTGATGTAATGCTCAGGTGTCCTGACACCTTTGTCCATATAGTGTGTAACATAAAATGTACTTTTTAAATAATGTGCTTAATTTGAAATGACAGTTCTGTACAACATTGTTTGAATATTGTGTTAAAATAAATGCATGGATTCAGGAATACTTCCTTAAAGCATAATATTTATGTATTTGCGTATAAAGTATAATGTAAATGAGTTTTTGAAAGTACATCAAATTGAAAAATGAACTTTTAGAACTTTTTAGATACTTCAACTCACCATTCATGTACAAAAATATAGTCTTTTTGTCACTAAGGGATTCCTGAATGACATGGGATCTGTGCCACAGCACCACGATTTGTGTTGACCTCTATCAAGCCTGTTACATCAAGCTAAGTCTCTCATTTTCCTTCTGTACCATGACTGGCTTTATTACCAATTTTATGAAAGCTCCTTCTCCTTTGTAGAACATCTCTCTTGTTCTCTTTCCCTCTCTCTCACTCCCTCTGTCTCTCACACACAATCACAAGCAAGTGCCCATTCCGTGGGCTCCGTCTCTTTGATATTTTCCTTTTCCGTGTCAGAAGAGTGAAAACAGGCTCTTAACCCCGCATTGAACTGAAGCATGAATCGGAAATCCAATCGGGTCTTTGACAACACATGTTCTCCGCAATATTGAGAACGCGTTCCCTCCCACTTGAATCAACCGCTTGCCACAGATCACAGCCTTCAGAGTTCACTAAGCTGACCTCCTTCATTTCATAAGCCATGACTGAATTCATTAATACCAGAAAGTACCGAACTAAAACGGGGGAAAAATCTAAATCCTAACCTTGATGTCACTTATTCAGATGCTTCTGTCTTCTTTTTCTCCTTTCTGTGTTTTTCTCCCTACTTTTTCATCACAGGCCTATAATTGACCTCTGATTGTTGCACGTTTAATTGGATTTCTCTCAGTTTGGAGGTGGGAACAATAGCTTGGTGAGGAAGGAGAATATTTTTTCAAAGCCCCGTGTTGACCTTCAGGGATATTTAAATTGTATTATGTCCTCATTAGGAGCATGTGCCGAGTCCCTGCACGCTGCACTGCCTTCCAATAAAAGCAGCTCTGGACCTTACTACTCTCCTTCAGGTCCTCTCTGACCTTCGCTTTGCCTCTTTATGCTGCGTCGCTCCAATGCTAATTACAGAGCATAATCGCAGATGAATTATTGAATAATCCATTATAGATATGCAGGAGGGGCTTATTTGTTGTTTTAATTGGTCCACTGTTGTTTTAGGGGGGTAAGGAGAGCATTTCTTGCCAAAAGAAACAGACACTTTTGAGGCTGTGGGTGGCATTTGGCATGGCAGGCCCTGGCCGGAGTGTTTGTGTGGGGGGATTTGCGACGAGTGTGTTTAGAATTGAGGCTTGAGTGGGATTTGGGGCATTGATCAATAATCGACGGTCAGCCCAGCAAAGAGCCTTTTGAATGAAAAACAATTTTCTAAGGCTGTAACCAAGGTAACAAGCTTGACAGCAGGTTTATCAAGGATGAAATGTGGGCTTGTAGTCTGAGGAATGGAGCGAAAATGCGCTGAAAAATGGCATGATTAATGTAATTACTGAAATTAAGGAAATGCTTGTAGGCGCCGGAACAGCTTAGATAAATTGAAATGAAATGCATATGCAAAGTGTATGTGTATAATGCAAGCATTATTCATTCCTTCTTTTTTTCCCCACTAGTGAAAAATCCTCATGGTAGGCAGGATTTCAGATTCTAATGCTTTTAAAAACCCTGCCGAACGCAGACACAACAGAAAATCAGTGCGAGAACCCCCTACCACCCTAAAATTAGAGCAGAGCTATCTATCATAATTAATGCAGTCAGAAACAAAGGATTATGCTGTGTCTGTGGAAGAGAGAGCAGGGGGGGTTGGTGGGATGGGGGATGGAGGGGGTTTAGGGGATTAAGCTGTGCATACATTTGTTATTAAGGGAAAAGGTCACAGAATGATATCACCCAAAACCTGATTAGCAAACGGGCTTCATGCCCGGTGAATCAATGCCTACTTTTACTGCAACACACACACACACACACACAAACACACACACACACACACACACACACACACACACAACAAGAAAAGAGTGCCTCAAGGGAGCAGAGGAGTGAACTGTGTGTGTGGGTGTGGGTGTGTGTACGTCTGCTGGGAATCACTGGTCGCTCTTGACAGTCTTTACAGATCAATTACCTCTTTGCCAGCCATGTTAAAGGCCGAGGCCTGAGGCTGCATTAGTTAAATTTGACACCAAGGGAGGCAGACAAGTTCACTGTCGTGCCAAAGCAACCCCTGCCCTGTGTCCAGCCTGCATGAGATATTGCAGTCTACTCCCCAGACACCAGGCTCTTGCTAAGCTGACAGAAATGAAGCTGCCAACCTCCTCATTTACAATGACTCTGCTTAGAGTCTCTGCACTGTGATGGCATGGCTAGAAGTGCTGTGAAGTCAACAGGTACAGCCTGCAAGAAGTTGTAGCTATTGCCAGTGATAATAAAAGTGTGGATACAGATCCCAGTCCCATTATTTTAAGCAATTACTTACTATGACTATTCGTGAGTACATGCATTTCATATGCAGCCAAGCTTTGTGAGACCCCCTCATTAATACTTGAGACCCCCCTCGCGGCTCTACAGCAAAGTATAGGGAGATGAAATGAGTCTTTTTGAGTCTCCTCATCTCTCCATTAACAAATGTTTCCTCATTCCACCAAAGCTATTTTGAACACTGAGCATTAATAAAGGCTAGTAAATGCTAGTGATATGAAATTTATGTATAAACCAAAACATATTCTAAACTTTTGACTCATCAAAGTAGCCAACTTTTGTAGATATATCAGCTGCACACACTCGTGGCATTCTTTCTACAACCGAAATCTATATTCTGCAAAAAAGTTCTGTTGCAGAAGTTCCCATAAATGTGTGGCACTTGTCAGTTGATTTGCTTTCACTTTTCTGTTCAGTTCATCCCAAAGCAGCTCAATGGGGTTTAAGTCTGGAGATTGTGCTGTCCACTCCAGATTTTCAAGCTTACCACCTTGTTCTTTTTTCCTAAGGTTCTAGGATAGCTTGGACTTATGTTTTGGGTCATTTTCTTACCTTAGGATGAACCCCTGACCAACTAGGTGCATACCAGAGGGTACTGCATGGCACTGCATAATGCTGTGACAGCTGTTTGGTTCAGGGTGCTACTCACTCTGTACAAGTCACCGACCCTGGATCCAGCAAAACAGCCCCAGAGCATCACGTTTTTTTCCTCCTCCATGTTTGACAGTTGATATCGCACCACCATCATTTCTCCTACTCCACGGCATACAAAAATCCTACGTGATGAACCGAAGGTTTTGATTTATCAGTCCATAACACCTTCTTTCAGTTTTCATTAGTCCATTGGTGGTGTTTCCTGGTCCAGGCAAGACTCCTTTTCTTATTCTGACATCTTATCAATGACTTTCTTGCTGCAACTCGACCTGTCAAACCTGCAACCCGAAGTCTTCTCTTTCCAGTTAAAAATGAGACTTCCTTACTACGAAGAACAAATATTGATGGAAAAGAAACCCAGCATTCTCCTTTACAGATTCCTCATGATGTGTGTCTTTCTCTTGATCTTTCAGACGGCAGTGTTTTCGGTCAGTTGAATGTCTGTCCCTGTTGACTCTTGTGACTAAGGCTTGTCGCCGTAACAGACAAAAATCAAAGTTCACGGTGGGTGGGCACTGGTTTCTTCACTAACAAGTAGCAGCGGCACCTTAAATCATATAGAATTCCAAGCTTAAAACCGGGGCCTGTCCTTACCATTAGCGATGGCTAAATCTCCCCTCCTTTTTCATTTCTTCTCTCTCGCTCCCCTCCTCTCCCAATCGCTGCTTCTCTCGCAATCAGATGTGGATTCTGACCCAGTTCTATCTCCCCAGCTTTGTTCAGACGTCCATCGAATGTGCCGTCTTCGTTTGCAGACAGACAGAAGGACTTTATAAAACTTTTATTCCAGCTGCAAGAGGAGAGAACAAACAGCAACGACAAAGCAAAGCCACCAAAGGGAATAACAGACAAAGGAGAGATTGCATGAGTGGAGAGACAGCATGCTCTCCTTAATGCCAGAATGATGGGCTGTCCAATGAAGCCGTTCAGCACTCAGCTTCTGAGTAGAATTGTCACAAGCCTTATTTCATTTATTAGTTATGAGTTAGATGCTGTGAGGTTTACCACCTTACAGAGATCCACTCTTCGTTTGAAGTTTCGAAGCTTGAAATAACTCTGAGTTGGTAAGTGGAGCAGGCTCCCACAATTTTCCTTCTGACTGCTTTCCTTCTGGCTGATTGACATTATATAGTTTATCATATTCATAAGACAAAACAAGGACTTTTCTTAGTCATTTAGCAACAGAGTGCCAAGGATTCACAAACAGTCACAATTACAAAGTTCAACAAACTGCTCTATGAATATTCAGGGCTGCTTTTATTTAATAATTAACATGCAAATGATTAGTCGACGGCTGCATTTAATCTCCTCAGGGTTCTCTCAAAGTGCTTTCATCAGGATATTTTATCATATCCTCAAGATGCCTAAATCACAAAAAAAAGACATGGAATGAAGATATTATTTAACAAGTTTGGGTGTATCGCATTGTGCACTTCACAAGAGATATCTGTCTTGGTCTTCCCCACACTGGCCACTGTTTACTACCTAGATAGTATTTTAATGATATTTGCCATTCCCAGGCACTGACACTGTCACCAAAAATATCTGGCTGGCAACAGTCTAACTGTGCGTTTCTGATAAAGCGGGTTTAGTAAGTCTTCTATGCCTGTTTACATGTGAATGCAGTGATGTGTGAGTTAGCAGGCACACACACACAGTAGGTTTGAAAGGACCCTCCCCCCTGAACTTAAAGTGATGACTGTCTAAGGCTGAGGACACAAATATTGGAAAAGAGAGCCACAACATCACAAAAAGAGAACATTCTCATAAAATGAAAGATAAATTTGGTCGCTTTTTCTCATTATCCAGAGTAATCCTCCAGGGAAATAATGAGATTTAATGAGCCATGTTTAGATGTGTGAAGAAAGGGGCTGCACTTTTTTCTCATTTAAAAATAGATCCATTGGATTTTAAAAGTTCCTTCTCTCCCCCAAAAGTGGCAATGAAATGAGCCCTGTTCATTTTTTTAAGGCACAGTAAAACTCAGTGAAGGCTTTGGTGCAGCAGAGAATATAAATGCCACCGTGGCCTACTGATCCAGGCTGAAATGTCTTTGCCTCAGGGCAATGCTTACCTTTCACTTTATGTTCTTTTTGCCCCTTCATTATTATGGACAAAGCCCATGACTGAACTTCCATACCTAACACTTCCTACTGCAACATTTCGTAAAGGCATTTTTAGCATGTTTTCAGTTTTTTTTTGACCCATCAGACCAACTATGCCCCCTGTCAGGTGATACAATGCTCCATTTGGTTAACTTACACACGTGGTTCGATATCTGGCTACTTTAAATTCCATAACCAAACCTTTGCTGGCCCTCTTTACTGATGCAAGCGCTCATTGTTTTCCCCTTTTATGCATGCCCCCCTCAATTTGTCCATGTTCAAGCATGCCCAGTTGTTCAATTCCTCAGGGATTCTACTTCATATTAATGATTCCTCTTAATCCCAAGTTACCTTTCCCTTTTTCTGATACCTGGCACTCCTCCCACAACTAGCAAGACACACTCAATGCCTCATGACCACTAAAGGACTTCAACTACACAGGACACAATTCATCACCACAATCAGCACAATACAAACATACATACCAACTAAACATTACCCCACTAACTAAGCATATAGAAGTATAGACGCTTTAAGGTTAGACCCATTGTTTATACAGGTGTTCATTTCTGCACATACACATTTAATGTCTCAATAGTTAAACACAGTCAGTAGAACAGAAAGCTCTGGCAAAACTGCACATATGCCTATGGCTAACATGCTCAATGCCAGACGTCACCTAGAGGAGTAGAAAGCATCCTAGCGGTGGACTGCCATGTTCTCTGGAGTGATGAATCATCACTGAATATTTTGGGACGAGTTTGAGTGGTGCTTATGATTCAATACCATCATTCGACATCTGTACCGAACCACAAAAATGGGCTTTTAATTAATCACAATAATAGCAATGTTCCAAACAGATGTCCCATTAATACTTTTGATTTCAGAAATATTAGACGATCAGATGTCTACAGACTTTTGGGCATAAAAGGTTGGTTTGCCAGATGTGGATTTAACCTTAAAAAAAAGTGCCGCAGTTTGAGTAATACCAGTTTCACTTTTGTTGACTGACAGTTTAGTGTAACTTCAGTCAAAACTAAAGTTAATTTTACTCATTTACATATGCAACTGAGATGGACTCTGGTACTATGGGCTGTTAAAGACACTATGCTCCCTATTGGTGGTGTAAAACTGTAAGAACATTTAGCAGGTGGAGAGGAAGAAAAGTCCAGTAGGCTAAGTGTAAAGTTCAGTAAAGTTATTTTAGAGTTTGTTCATCTCCTTTGTTTCATTCACCAAAAATAACAAACTGGTGACAAGTATGAGTCCCTTGGCACTTGGTCCACCACCCTTTCTTCCTCATACTATTGAGCTGTTGATACAGTTCATGAGGCAGAAGATTTTTGTCAACTACATGTTAGTAGTAAACGTTGCCTGAGGCACTTGACCAGGAGATATTGTCACGGCTGAAGAGACAATGTCTGTTTTGAAACAAGGAACATATAAGGAGGCCATGGCAATCCTTGGGAAACAGTGTGGTAACCTAAAGACACACATTCAAACAGCATGCCCAACCAGCTGATGAAATTGCATCTCAGTATGTGCCTGCTTTAAGAGTCTTAGCTACATGGTGTGGTTTTCGACAAATGGGGAGTGAGATGATGATATGATATCATTTCAAATGCTTATTTCAGAGCTGTAAAGGACAAGTTACTACTGGAACAAAATATCACTCTGGACCAAGCCCAGACAATCATAGACCAGGTGGAGGCAGCAGTTAAAATGCCACAATACTTTCTTCAAGCAGAGCATCCCGACTGCCACAGTACAGGCTGCTGAAAGAGTAAATATACAGTGTTTTTAGGGAAAAGAGAGATATGAACTGCTACGTTTCTGGTTTCTGGCACCAAGCCACTGCAAAGTGACATGCTCTAACCAATGTAAAGGCTTCAGATATGGATCCAAACAAGCACTTGCCTAATGATAAAAAACTGCCCAGCTGCTTCAGTAAAAAGCTGCTGGATAAAAGCACAATTCTTTAAAGCATGTGAAGTCAGGTTAGAGAAGTCCCAAAGCAAGCTGTGCTCTGAGCAGATTGTGTTAACTTTGTGGCAGCAGCTTATGATAAGATCATCTGCCCTGTTGACATTGAAACACCAGTGGGAAATTCTCACGCCCTAGAGCTAATTGTAGATACTGCAGCTTCTGTATCTGTTCTGCCAGAGACAATGTGCAAGCAATATTTTGCAAACTGCTTGCTCAGAGTTAAATTAGTGAGTTATGCTAAAAGTGTGTCACCGGTTACAGACTGTCTACCAGCTGCAGCTGCCATTGTGGATCTAAGCAACAAATTTCCAGCCTCTTTTTCCAGCCTCCTTCTGCAAGGCCTGGAATATATTAAAACACTCAAAATCAGCATCACTGGATGGAAGGTGAATTATATTATGTAAGATGATGCAAATGCTTTCATGCTTTCTTACTACACACTCTGTATAATATCAGTTCTGCTCCACATCATCAAGGTAGAGACACCATTGAAGAAATGTAAGAAAGGGTTAGCAGAGCTCAACAGTCTACAACAAGCAGGCTCTATACAATGAGTGTATCTGAATGGGTGAAACCTCTAGTGGTGTAATTACACTCTCTGTCAAGTGGCGATCTCTTTTACCAGCAGGTACTGCACACGACAGGCAGTCTGACTTGAGTTCAGCTTACCACCAACTATCTTTGCACCAAGAGCCACAAGCTAACTGCTTTCATAGCCCATAACAGCATCTTCCAACTGAGTTCCAATTAGAGCTGAGCGATTCACGACTCATCCGGGTGAATCACCCGGATCCATTAAATAACTCACAAATCACGAATCCGAGG
>JBBPDC010000156.1:9838306-9859995 GCA_037974485.1 Hemigrammopetersius urotaenia | reverse complement strand
GCAGATCCGGATCACTTTACTGAGTGACTCAGAGGGAGTCGGATCCGAAAAAGGATCCGAGTATCCCAGCTCTAGTTCCAATTGGCCTGCCATCAGCACCATCTGCTTTCCAGAAATTGATACAGATAATCCTGAAGGATCTGCTTGGAGTATAGCACTACTTAGATGCCATAATAGTCTATGCGAGACAGACACCTGCAAGCTATCCTTCAGTGTCTTCAGGGATGCTGGCCTTCAGATGAACTTTGACAGAAGCTCATGTCTGGGGTTTGTGTGTAAACCTGGATGATCTGACAAAAGCTTCACCTAAACTTAAAACAATGCCTCTGAAAGGTAAACATAGGTAGCGCTTGGCATGTATGACCCCAAGCTACCTACTTTTTATCACTACAGATGCATCAGACTTTGGGTTGGGAGCTGTGCTGATGCAACTCTGCTCAATGCATTGTTGCCTTCATTCCTGTATGCTGTCAGCTGACGAAAGGAAGGGCTTCACTTCAGAAAAAGAGGCCCTAGCTTATGTATGGACAGTGGGAAGATGCTGAACATACATATGATGTTGAACATTCAGATTTACCCATTGAACTGATGAACGAGCTCTTACCCCTCTCCTCAATAGCGAAGCATGAACAGAGCTGGAGTAAGGATTGCAAGATAGTCCACTATTGCTAATGTGTTTATAGGCAGATGTGCAACACCATTCACGTCTTACAGGATCTTATGGCAGGCACTGTTATGGATTCTAGAAAAGACTAATTAACGGATTTCTCATCTTCTTTAAGTCCCTGTAAGAGTTGACAATATCTGCCACATGAAGTCCTCAAGTACGCAGTTCACTGGACACACCACCTCAAAAAGCTTTACTAGTGGTCACACATCTAGTCTGCATAGTTCTGTTGCATGAGGCCCTTTTTAGCATTTGGCTGTTCCCATTGTGAGTTTGTTTGAATGTGGAGCCTTGAACAGCTGGTTTGCCATCACTCTCACTGACAGTTTTATCAAATGAACAGACATAGCCTTTACTTTGGCTGCAGATGATGGGCCACAGTTCACTATGCCTTCACTGAGCTCCTGAGAGAAAAAGAGATCAAGCACATCAAAACAAGTGTCTATTACCCTCAAGCTAATTGATGTGTTGCATGGTTTTACTGACTGCTGAAAGACTTTATTCAAGCATCACAAGCAGATAAACAACCATAGAAGCCTCCAGTAACTGAGATGCTTCACAACTACCATTCCACAGATAAAGCAACAACTAGTGAATTCCTCTTTCAGCTCCAGAGGGGGGAGACCGATACGGACAAAGCTACACATCCTACTGCCTCCCTAAGACAGAGGAAAATACAATCAAGTTGGGGGGAGTGTAGTCCAACAGCAAGTCAAGAGTAAATTCTAAGTGGACAGTGAGAAAACATCGTCCCAGTGAAGACTTCAACAAGACAAACTGCTCATCATGGACACAGAAATGTAATGGCATAGGTTTGAGTATAAGGCAAGGAGCAAGTAAAGGGTATTGGCAAGTCACAGCCCTATGTCACATAGTGTTTTAAGTATAATACATAGCACACTTCTAGGCATAACTTGTTTTAAATACCTTAGAGAACATTACAGAACCCTTATGTTTTTCAGACATTTATTGCTTATCACAGTAGTTATGACTCAGCACAAGCACTATATACACTTTATTCTGAAGTACAGAAGTACAGCAGAGCCACTTGTCTATATGTGGTCCCTGGAAGGATATTGTTCCAGTTTACATTAACATCATCCACTGCTGTAATTACACTGTACACCCATATAATAGGTAGAAAAGGTTTAGAAAAATGAAGTGACCTGTTATTATGTAGCCGAAGGAAAGTACTTAATGCTGCTTATGCTACGTTCAGTTCATAATGAGGTAGTGGTATTTCCATGCGTCCCGGGGGAGATCTTGTGTAAAGTATAAAGTGTCCATTTGTCATACACGAACACACCACAGCACATGGTGTGAACACAAAATTCTTCCTCTGCATTTAACCATTCATCAGCAGCCAGGAACACAGCGCCCAGGGAGCAGTTTGTGGGGACAGTACCTTGCTCTAGGCAACTCTAGGTGACACTAGCAGTCCTGGGATTCAAACCCATGACTTTCTGATCGCAGAGGCAACTCCCCGACCACTAGGAAACCAGCTGTTGTGTTTGCAGACACAACAGAGGTGGACTCTGATACTGTAGACTGTCATAGTCACTGGCACTGTAAAAGTGTCTAGGATACAAAACTGCGGTAGAATGTAGAGAATTAAGAGGAAGAGGAGTCCAGTAAGAGTCCAGTAGGCTTGGTCATGCACACTGTCAACTGAAACAGTCCTTTGACTCATTGCCCAGCATAACAAAAGAGAAATAAATGAAAATTTCTTTGGTCAGTTTTAGGCCAAAAACAGGCACCTATTAACCAGAATCAGTACCTGACCTCAAACTTTTTATTCTCACAGCAATGTTCCTTCAAATTCGCTATTAATGCCTTTGATTTTTTATTAAGCATTAGATAATGTGTGCATGTGGCTGGATCATTTTGGACACACATGTCCCAAACGTGGAGTTAGCCTACATTCTTAAAAACATGCCACATCGGGATCGTTCCGCAGTTCCACAGAAAAAAACAATTTTCATTGTAAGTGAGATAACTGATGGAAAGACACTTTTAAAGGTCAAAAGAACTGTCGCAAAATATAAATGTTCTTTCCAGTTCTCAATTTTATATATGATCTTATGACCTTTTATTAACTTATATTTGTATGAAGGCATACGCAGTGCCTCATATTTTAGTCTGTTATATTGTTCTATGAACAGAGAATATTTTTAGATCCTCATAAAGGATGAAGTTTTTAGTGTGCATTTCATCAACTGTTTCAAAGGACTGGCAAATATCAGTTCATTTGTGGTGCCTGTAGTTTGTGGTAAATTTAAGTTAAAGTGACTTACTTTCTTTCAATAGAACAAAAAGTGTGCAGCTAAATATGAATGCTGCCTATAATGATGCTACTTCAAGAATCTTACTATGACTGTAATAAAAAAAAAGGTTCTTGTAAGAAGAGTAAGATCAAAAGGAGAAGGGCATCCTCTGTGTGAATGTGAAATACAGGCCTCGGGTCATGTAACGGCACAAAAACATTGTTTGATTTCAGTATCCTGGTGCTATCCAGTGCACAGAGTTCTTGTATATTCAAAATGAAGGTTCATGTTTAATAATGCTGTACTTTGGTCTACCCACTGGGCAAAACAAGTTCTCCAAATTTGGCCGGCTCACAGCTTGAAGCGGCTTTAAAACGAGCACGGTCGACTTTTTGCAATTGTAACCAGATATCCTTCAATCCTTGCATCAACATTCACTAGGTTTATCATATTAAATATAGTCTTTTGGTCACATGGGACTTCTTATTAGAAAAAGAAAAAGCAGCAATATAAAAAACAAATTAGGTTGTCATTAAAAGTATGTTTTAATCTACTTATACACCAAGTTATTTTGTTAATGGGTTAATTAAGTAAAATATATATATATAATGTTTTATTCATATGGGGGAGACCCCCCCCCACACACTTCTTATTTTAATATTATTTTATGATATTATATTTCACGTGTGACTAAAATCACACTAAGAAGAAAACACACAATAATGTGTGTTCATGTGTCAGAAGGTCGCACATGATCATATTTCTTCATATGTGACTACATTCTACATGTGATGCATATTTTTGTTAAGCTACATTTTTTCACATGTGTGTAAAAAGTACTGAGAGTTATGCAAAATTTATATGGGTCTATATACATATTCTTAAAAGCTTACATATATATACACACACCTATGCCATGTACCGATGTTTCACGGTTATTGTCTGTTCTACAAAATGTACACATTTGACTGCCACATACATTCAGTTGCTCATATTAGAACATATTTCTAATAATATGATTTATGTAGTAACTGCCAAACCAGTTTGTGTTTGCAAAGATTCCCATACATTTAACCTCACCCTGTATATATGTTACAAATGTGCCATATTTACATATTTACTGTACTCTGGTTGTTTGTTGATTTATTCTGCAACAGCTATTGACAGTCCTTCCTTCCTTTGATGATCATATCGATTATAATTGAGGTATTTTGCTGAAATGTGCAAATGTTTATGAAACTCAGTTACTGACAATACGTCTTTGTCATGGACAAAAAAACTGATTAAACTGATGCCTCTCAGATACTCGTCCAGTCACTTGTCATCTCAAGACTAGACAACTGTAACTCGCTCCCTGCCAGCCTTCCTCCGAAGACCACAAGACCTCAAAAGATGATTCAGAATGGAGCAGCATGTCTGTTCTTCAATTTTCTCCCATACCAGTCCACTACTGCAAACCCTTCACTGGCCTCCTGAGGCTGCTCACATTAGACTGAAAACTCTAAAGCTTGCCTACAAAGTCAAAAGTGCTCCAGCTCCTTCTCACCTGTCAGAACTTATCAGACCACAGGTTTCAGCTCACCCTCTTAGAGTGTCAAGCACAACCTGACTTGACCCACCTCTTCTCAAAAGTCGAAGACATGCTTCAAGACTTTTCTCAGATTTGGCACTGAAGAGGTGAAATTAACTTTCACTGACTGTCAGAACTGCTGAGACCCTCGCTGTCTTCAAATGCCCACTGAAGACCCTCTTCAATGATAACAACTGCATATTCATGTCAAGAAACTCTTCTGTTTGTGTGGGATCTGATAGGGCCTTGGTATTATCTCCGGTAGAAATGTAGTCCATTAGCAGCTCTTAATTTAAACCTGGGTTTACTTGGTGAGACTTTCCTGTGGACATTTTCTTGTGGACTGCAAAGCACTCGGGTATAACATCTGGATAAGAATGTCTGCCAGGTCCTGTATATGTAAAGGTATACGACATGAATATTGTGCATGATATTATTAAGCATTTCGTGTGATATATAGGCTATTCAAAGTCCTGATAATCTGATAACTCTTGGATATTTGGATCGAATTTTACATTTACAACCCTCTCAACATTGCCCCCTACATGTCAAATGGACAGCCCGCCTCATGATTTATGATTATGATATATGAAATGTTGTTGTTCTTGATAACACTGCGGAAGGAATGAACATTTAGTTCAACAGTTTAAGCTGAGTATCTGTCTCTCACATGCACACACACACAGACACACATCCTCCTCATAAATCCAGATTAAGCTGAGTGTCAGGGGCAGCGTTGGTAGCTGTGGCTGCAGCAGCTAAGTCTAACGACCTTGTCTTGATGCTGTGATCATGTCGTTTAAGGAGTGGCGCGTGTTCTCCTGGGAGCAGCCCGCGAACTCGGCCTGGCTATGTGAAGTGCTAAAGCTGATCAGGCCATGTCGGAGACAGCAAATGACTGCTAGGAAATATATGGTGGGTAGCAGCCTTTTCCGCCTTCACTGTGTCAGTGCAGCACACAGGCCCACGCTGCTTTAAGCGGAGATGTCAGCTTGAAAAGAATGTGTGTGTGCGTGCGATTCACCGAGGGAGAGTATGTAAGTATACATGTGTGGAAAAGAGTAAGTGTTGGTGTTGAGTGCCTATGGCGAGGATTAATCTCGCGCGCTGTCACTGTTCTTTAATATCCCTGAATCAAAGACTTCCACCCGTATTACAATTGAATCTCCCCTTTACTTTGAAAAGCGCCTTCTTTTAAGATGAGTCCAAACAACAACAAGCTTTATCTGGAACGTGTCGGGCAATTTGCGATTTATTTAGGCTATTTTTCGCCTTTATCATCTCTCGGTGTCGTCGATTGTTATGCAAATGGGAATCGGCTTGGCATTATAAAAAGCTTTGAGGATCACATGCACCTTCATTGAAATTAGTGACACTGATTTTTCACATGGAAACGGTGTGCGCGTGTGTGTTAGTGTGTGAGTGAGTGGGCTGTGGAGGTGGTGTAGTAGTAGGTGGGGGACAAATGTAGAGCATCGCACGCTGGTGTGTATGGTAATAAGATATAATGGCAGTGTACGTTCAGCCTGCCTGGCCTGTTTAAAATTCAGAGAGAATTTGCATCGTTAGGCAAAGCTTTTCAAGTATGCTAATCTTTCATCCCCCTAAACCCCCCCCCCCCCTCGCTCATTTTGCTCATAGACATCTCTCAGTGCAAGAACATCCTCTTAAATAACTCTCTCTTTAATAGGCTGAAGAAATAAAAAATAAACATTTAGCTTCTGCTACCGCATTGTCTAATGAAGGAAATTCAAGGTGCTTTATAGAAAACTTTATGTAGATTATATAGACTGCATTTTGCTTTCAATTGTTTCGTGTTTGTGATTTCACTGTTGTTATAAAATACATTTAGAGCATTTAGCAGAGGCAACAAGTGTATCCTAAAGCTAGTACAGATAGACCAGAGTACAAAGATATTGCTAAGCGAGAGACAGGAATCAGTGCTGATTACAGAATAGACTATATGGACAAAAGTATTGGGACATGCCTGTTTTTCAGGGTTTGCCCTAGGCCCTTTAGTTCCAGTGAAAGGTAATCTTAATGCTTCAGCATACCAAAACATTTTGGACACAGTTTGGGGAAATTTTCCTCTTCATACTTTTCTATTCCAGCATGACTGTGTCCCAGTACACAGAGAAAGCTCCATAAAGACATGGTTGGATATGGTTGGAGGAGTTTGGTGCGGACTAACTTGACTAGCCCACACAGAGCCCTGATCTCAACCCCATCCAACACCTTTGGTATAGAACATGAGTTCTATATATATAGTGTGTATATAGAGTGTATAGAGTGTGAGAACCAGGCCTTCTCATCCAACATCAGTGCCTGATCTCATAACTGCTCCAAATCTTGTGGAAAGCCTTTCAAGAAGAGTGGAAGCTGTTATAGCTGTAAAGAGGAGACCAACTCATTATATGTTTGAATGCAATTCAGTGTCATTAAAATCCCTGTTGGGTCAGGTGTCCCAATTCTTGTGTCCATATAGCATATACAGACATTGCAGCGCAAAACACACAAGTATTACTTATAAATAATGAAGAAGTCACAAGTGGTTTCTGGGCATTTAAGGGGTTAATAAGTGCAATGGTGTAAATGGTTTTGAAAGGGATGAGTCTCAAGTCAAGAGTTTGACCCTCTTCAGATATTCGAGAGTCTCACCATTCATTTTTCCATACATCTTGAAGTGGTGATGTAACAGTACCATGTATTGTATTGTATAAATCTGTCCTGCAGTTCATTGCATTGTATCAACAGGTTAGCTTGGGGACTAATGTATTAGCTTGCAGTTAAAACTGTGATTGTCATTCTGTACACCTCCTAGTGGACCGCTTTATGAAGTATTCAGGTATAAAATAATATATGGGGTGTCTTTGCCCTGGAGCTGATCACAGTCACACCCCTGGTTTACACTGACTTGCACTGAAAATAAAAAAATAAAAAATCAATCTTTTGACGAATCAAATGATAATGAAACATGATGTTAAAAGTTAAAATGAAATATGCTGATTAATTTGGAAATAATTATCACAACAGTAATATTTGTCTTTTTCGAGCCAGACGAGCGGCCGCTTTCTGCAAAGGGTCTGATAACCAGCCATTGGAGGAGCTGTAAAAGACTTGAGATGACTGACAAGTACCTTAATGGCCTAAAGGCAGCTGGTAGTGGGTTTGAATCCCTGGACAACAAGTGGCACCACTGAGATATCCCCACACAATGCTCCCCGGGTGCTCCTCATTGGTGGATGCCCCCTGCTTCACTTAGGCCAAATGCAGAGAAAGAATTTCACATTCTTTTCACTGTGCTGTGTTCATGTGTGACAATAAGGGCTCACTTTACTTTTTACTTTAAAGATAAAAAGTCAAATCCTCTACATGCTGCAGAGGAGAAATCTGCATGCCCAAGAACATGAGCCAAGGATGAAAAATGCTAAGATTTTGTGCATATTTTTCATGATAAGCTGGCCTTTGTTGGACATTCTTTCAGTAACACTAATGCAGTGTCTTTATGTCCAAATAACATTTGCCAGTGAATGGCTCAGATCTATGTTGGGGTCATCAAAATGTGAGCAGACAAAAAGCAATTGCAAAGGAACGTGGGAAATCCATGTGGGAGTGGCAGGACCAAAGCTATAAGGCCTCCAAAGTGTGGAAATGATCTTCGCCTACAAAAGGCCATTGTCAGTTGTTTCTCTGGTATAAATCAATGCTTTTTTTCCCCCTAGATCTCCTTGAACAAGGCTGATTGTGCCAGACAAATCGAAGTGCACAAAAGACTTTTGAACAAGACAGCAGCACTTGCGAAGGGCCTGCATTTGTTGAGTCAGTGTGGCTTTTTAGACATTTGCACAAAGAAGAGAAGGCCAGAGAAACGAGAGAAAGATTTTATTATTGTTATTGTTATTGCTGCAGTATCGAGCAGCTCTTTTTGTGTCTCTTGTTTTGAAAGGACACCTGGAATATCTGGCTTGAATTGGTATTGAAAAGATAAATCAAATGTTATATATATATATACACACACTATAAATACCCATCGAAATAATTACCTTCAGGTGTTCCAATCACTTCCATGGCCACAGGTGTATAACTGTAAGCACCTAGGAATGCAGACGCTTCTACAAACATTTGTGAAAGAATGGGTCACTCTCAGGAGCTCAGTGAATTCCAGTGTGGTACCATGATAGGATGCCACCTGTACAACAAGTCCAGTCTGGAAATTTCCTCACTACTAAATATTCCACAGTCAACTGTCAGTGGTATTATAACACAGTGGATGTGATTGGGGACGACAGCAACTCAGCCACGAAGTGGTGCCTCGTAAACTGACGGAGCGCGGTCAGCGGATACTGAGGTCACTAACTTTCTGCAGAGTCAAATGCTACAGACCTCCAAACTTCATGTGGCCTTCAGATTAGCTCAAGAACAGCGTAGAGAGCTTCATGGAATGGGTTTCCATGGCTGAGCAGCTGCATCCAAGCCATACATCACCAAGTGCAGCGCAAAGCGTCGGATGTAGTGGGTGTAAATCACACCGCCACTGAACTCTAGAGCAGTGGAGGTGTGCTCTCTGGAGTGATGAATCACGCTTCTCCATTTGGATATCTGATGGAGGAATCTGCGTTTGCCGGTTGCCAGGAGAACGATACTTGTCTGACTGCATTGTGCCAAGTGTGTAGTTTGGTGGAGGGGGAATTATGGTGTGGGGTTGTTTTTCAAGTGCTGGGTTTGGCCCCTAGTGAAAGGAACTCTGAATACTTCAGCACAGCAAGAGATTTTGGACAATTCCATGCTCCTAACTTAGTGGAAATAGTTTGGAGAGTTTGGGGAGGGCCGCATCCTGTTCCAACAAGACTGTGCACCAGTGCACAAAGCAAGGTCCATAAAGACATGGATGAGCGAGTTTGGTGTGGAAGAATTTGACTGGCCTGACATCAACCCAATAGAACACCTTTGGGTGTTAGAGCAGAGACTCCAACATCAGTGTCTAACCTCACAAATGTGCTTCTGAAAGAAAACACATTCCTAAACCTTGTGGAGAGCTTGCCCAGAAGAGTTAAAGCTGCTATAGCTGCAAAGGGGGGGCCGACATCATATTAAAGCCTATGGATTAAGAAGGGGATGTCACTTCAGCTCATATGCGTGTAAGGGCTGGTGAGCGAATACTTATTTAAATTTATAGCCAAGCTAAAATATCTGAAAACAAAGTAAGAAAGTAGGTACCAGGAGGTTCAGTTAGTGTGGCTACTTATAATGGTAATGTGAAACACCAAATGGGCGGGCGGCGCAATGCAGGCTTAGTGACCAGATGAAAGTTTCTTCGATCCATTCTACAAAGCAGTGCTTATCTGGGCCAAGTGCACAGTAATCAATGATTTCAGTGTGTGCTAAAACTCTGCCACACAATTCAACTTGCTGAAGGAAGTAAACTGGGAACAGATCAGTATCTGGCATGGAGAGCCTCTGCTCTGGCCTTGGCTAAATATGAAATTAAGCTTTATTAGTTAAACAATAGTGTTATCAACACTGACAAATTATCTTGCCTGAAGTGATGTGACATTGGAAAACAAACTGTAAATGTGCAAATTTAAAGTACGTGTAGGAGTGAGCAGCAGTAGAACTGTTATAGATAAATGCCACATCTTGGATAAGTAAATTATAAGTAATCATAAGTAAACTTGTTGCTTCCTGTTGCTTAGTGACTTTGAAGTCCATCTCTGCAGCCATCAAAGTTTGAAGTCCCCAGCATCTGTTCACCAGTCCTTCATCATTCATTAGACATCACAAACTTGGCAAGAGTTTGTTTCAGAACTTTGAGCTTGTAGGCTGGACGCTCAGTGATGAACAGAACAGTGATAAGACTGAGGACTGAATGGGTCAGAAATTGGTGGGAAACTTTGCAAATCGAGGGCAGAGGTGGAAAGTTGTAGGCAGCTAGATAGGAAGGAGAAAGAGACTGGCTTTCCAGAGTTCCAGAGATCTACATTTTCTGTTGTTTTCATTTCATCTTCAACCCTGAGAATCCAAAGCCTGCATTTTAAGAGCAGACTACATACCTAGCATTATTTTCCAGGCTACATTACTCAAGAACACATTCATACACATATGATATACAGTAAAAAAAACAAAAACAAACAATCAGTGCATCATACCCTCTCGTTATAACAATTTTATCAAAGCACCAGCAAGTAACCTGGCTGTAAATTGTGCTATTATAGCTTGTTTTTATAGCAAGTGTTCCAAAACACTACTGTGTTCCAATCTCTTCAGCTCAAAGAGGAACCAGCTAATTGAATTAATGAATATGTAAACACCAACTAGTTCTTAATAAACTAGCAATTAATTACAGCTCCGGAAAAAAAACCAAAACATCGCAATGTATTTTTAAATAAGCATCTATATGAGTATGACAGCTATTCTATGCCAGTGTCTGTTAAACTCTTTATTTAATGAGGAGAAGTAAAAAAAAAAACACTGCTAAAACACTGTAATCACTCTTGCCTGTTGGATGGCAAAACACTACTAGAAGTACGTCAAAGGTAATTATTGCCATTTTGTTTAAAAGTGAACAAAAGGTTTGCTTTCTTGGAATTATTCAAGCTCTGCAAAAACAGCATAATTTCTCTTATTTTGCTATATTTCCTTTCAAATGAAACTTTAAAGAACAATGTTTTTATTTGGAAATTGGGAGAAATATTATCAGCATAAGCTGTAAAATCAATAAAAGATAACCCGTGAGAAACTGAACGTTTTTGCAGTAGTTTCTCATTTGAAAGTTCAACTTTATCTTTCAGTTCCCACGCATTTCAAGTATGACATTCTTGGATCTATACAGGAATTTCATCACTCATTTATGTTTTCTCAGTCCTACGACAGAACGAATGACTGTCAAAATTCTTTCTTTTTATGTCCACAGGAATTCTAGTCTAATCTTTTCATTAATGTAGCAGCTACTATGTCTGTCTGATCTAAAAAAATGATAAATTCATCAAGACATTAAAATCCTGCCAGCCTTTTTTTCTGATCTGACTTATCTAAGGAGCCCAGGGTCTGGTGAAAATAATGTACGGTGGGTGACATTGTAAATACACAGTGCTATTATTTCTAATTGTAATTAACCCGCAAAGAGAAAAAGGCAGAGGTCATTTTAATCATTTATATCATTGTTTGAACATGAATTCCAGAGGTTACTATGTAAGCCCAGTTCCTAATACACACCACCATCTCTACAAGGTTTCGCCCATGAAAAATATGCTTTGGAACATCAAAACATTTTTTATTTCATGCTTTTACCTTACCATCACTTTCTTTGTGACATTTTATTACACTTTATTGCATAGCCTGACTGATTCATCTCTGCATGTTATAGCAAATTCTCCTCGTTCTGCTGATGAGAGGATCGTTTCATGCTGTGCAGTCTTTACAGCATTGCCGTGGGAGACTTCTGCGAACAGCAGATGGTCATATTTCCCATGCTGTACTATGAGTGCTGTAGGTGATTTCAGTGACAGTTGTTTTAAAGTTTTTCTTTACAGCTCTCATTTCAATCCCACATTGCAGTCGCCATGCTCTGTCAGCTCAGTTGTTACATTTATCAGTGGCTGATGTGTTGTTAAAGACCTTACAAATAGATATCTTTGTCATGACAATTTTCAAGGCTACGGTTGATCAAAATCTTCTATTTTACCATTCAAAACATTTTCTTTCCTTTTATAGAGTTATCATTTTAGTTTAGGCACACTGATGCCAGAGTGAAATACTACTGTGAAGGTCAAAGCCTTTTATATAAGGGCAGGGCACATTAACGTGTTATTATTTATAATTGTTTACCATAGTGTTAATGCAGGGTTTTTAAATCCTTTTATTTTGAAAACTCATTGCTTTTTGTGCTCATGACTTTAATATCACTGCATTCAGATAGTATTGTCACATCCAGGTCCTCTAGGCCCCGCCCCCAGAAAGAAGCGTCACCGGAGTTCGGAGCTGGGTGGGGAATCCCAGTGAGTCCACGTGTAGGTCTGTTTTTTTAAAGGGGGGTGTCTAGCAACCCACCTGTTCTGCATCAGCTCATTAGTGATGACGCGACTAGGTTGCTAGACACCGCACCACACCTCACGGTTTTGAGTTCCCCTTCTGTCTGGTCATGGGAAGAGCCTGAAAGGAGTGTGCCTCAAGGAAGCTACTCAGAAGAAACAGTTATGCGGCTTTGGCGAAACCCCGAAGGAAGAAGCCCAGCACCAAAGGTTCCCAAACCTGCTTCAAAATTGGGTGGAGGTAGCTCAGTGGGTAGGATACTTGCTTCCAGACCAAGAGGTCATGGGTTCAAATCCTGCCTTCAACAAAAACCACCACTGGGTCCCTGAGCAAAACCCTTAACCCCAAGTTGCTCCAGGGAGACCATGCCCTGTAGGTAGGGAATGGAAGTCGCTTTGGATAAAAGCGTCTGATAAATGTAAAATTAGTGACTTTTATTTTCTCCCCTTTCCTTTCTCCAGAGTTAGCAGGAAGAGCCAGTTGCACCACTCTTGTGCTCAGAAAGAAGAAAGAGAAAACATCGGTCAATCTCGCTGAAACGTATCGGTTCCAGCTCCCACATTGTGTACATCTGGGAATAGACTCTATGGGGGCTGGTGGCCTAGTGATTCCCCTCTTCGTCCTCTTCAAAACCTTCCTCACTTCATCCTTATTAATCTCAGCTACTTCCTGCTCCACCGCAGTCACCTCTTCTACTCTTCTATTCTCTTTTGAAGATGCACTGTTAGCAGACTATTCTTTTAAAATCATCTTTGCACAATTATTTCTATCTTGCATTTGCTTTTCTCTTTGGTTTCCAGTGCAGGACTGATGAACACAAAACCTCACTCAAACTTTCAACTTTCAAAAACGGAGGAAAAATAAGCAGAAGTTTGAAAATAGCGTTAAAGGCTGAGCATGCCAATAGTTTCTCACCTTAGTGCACAGGTTAAATAGTCGACACCTCCAATCCTATTGAGTATAAATCAAATTTTATATCAGCTTTGTGTACATAAATAAACGTTTTCCTCACTCACATATAAACACACTTGAACAGGAAAAACTACCCTTCGGGTTCTGTTAGGTTAACAACAGGTCGCTCATACAGACCTTCTGCATCTATATAGAACTTTCCGTCTTTATCCCTTGTGGCACTGATGCATGTTCGCACAGGGCTTTAAGATGCAGCTGAAGCATTTAATTGAATTCTGATTGAAGAGGACTCAAAGCAGGCTGAGAGCTGTTGAATGGCCTTGAGCATTGCCTCAGACGCTCCTATTATATGTTCTGTTTAGTCAACAGTTGCCTTGACTCCCACTCTTGAACATTTTCAATCAGACAACCTTCTAGCCTATGAGTAATATTTTTGTTCTATATATGATGGTAAACATATACCACTTAATTTCCACTTGAATGCTCTCATGTGCCATGGAAGCAATTAGAAAAGGAGAGTTTTTATGCTTTTATACCAACACTGCATAATACAAAAATATCTTTTTTATTTCTGTAAAGTTACTATTTCAGAGATACAGAGAAAGTATGCCTTTGTAAGAGGGCAAATATATGTGTAAGGATCTGAGCAAATTGTGCTCCTTGGGTCAGATTATTTATAAAATAGCAGATCCTGTGAGCTGGTCAGTGGTTAGACTTGTGGTCTCAGCTAATTTTTTCATCTACATCAGACTCTACTATAGCCAGCATGCATTTTCATCTCTTAACAGCTGCCAAACCCTAATTCATCCATCAGACTGTCAAATACTGAAGCATGATTTCCCCTCTCCAGATAACACATTTACACTGATCCAGTGGTAGCATGCTTTACATCACTCCAGCCAGCACATGCCATTCGCCATAATTATCTTAGATATTATAATGCACCTGCTCAGTAATTTACATTTACGGCATTTTAAATTTACGGCATTTTATCAGACGCTTTTATCCAAAGCGACTTCCATTCCCTACCTACAGGGGACAGTCTCTCCCTGGAGCAACTTGGGGTTAAGGGTCTTGCTCAGGGACCTAGTAGTGGTGGTGCTGAAGGTAGGATGAAACTCATCACACATGATGTGTGATGTTCCAGAGATGGTTTGGACCTCTGAAGTCAGAAACCCTGCTCTTTGAGTTTGGGTGGCCTGAAGCTCCATTCCTCGGCTGTCATTGCTCCTAGATACTTTCGTTTCACAATACTAGTGCTTACAGTTAGCAAAGGCAGACATTTTACAAATCAGCTGCTGGCAAAGGTGGCATCTCATTAAGACATTTCATGAGACACTTCATTAAATATTTGTCTGTGGAGACTGCATGGGTTATTGCTTAATTTTATACACCTGTTAGCAATAGCTTAAACTCAGTAGTTAGGAGGTCTGTCCACATACTTTTGGGCATATACTGTGCACTTTATGCATTCCACTGACATTGTAGTTCATATGGAAATCACCACAATTAATCAAAACTGCTGCTAATTATTTATTAGCGGACAATGTGATATTTTAATCCATATAATGATGTACTATTTGTTTCTCTGTTGACAGTGTGGTGACACAAGACAGATGAATGGGATGTGCCCACAGTCACATAAAAAGAACAAATATTGGCAATATCTGGTTCAACCAAGACAGGTCATTTGAAATGAAAAGGCCACCCACACTAAACGGATTGTTTGGGCTGTGCAGTGAGAGAGGAGAGGAGGAGCTGTTGCCATACTAATATCTGGGATTTAATTTGAAGTAAAGCAGGAAATTGATTCTTGTGCTGCAGCATCACACCACACACTAACAGTGATTAAACTGTAACGCACAGAGGAGGCTTCTGTGCTGCGAACAGAACCTCTGGAGCTTTCGGTAAATTGTAAGAACAGTGGCTGGATACTTTAAGAGACGGAAATATTCTGTTAATTCTTGAAATTTCACCTTCAAGCGTATTGCTAGAAGGATGCTTAATAGAATTTTGGATTTTGTCATGCACTAATGATAATCTCATTACTAAAGCAGTATCAGCTTGATAGGTGTAGCTGATGTTCTTAAAATAGCCTTCACCATCTCATGCCCAGACATACCAGATATGTTAGGTTTTTTAATTATAATTTTCATTTTTGACCATATTGTACAATTTGCACAAAGAATGTGAGAATGTCTAAACTCCCTTATTTGTAGAGGAGTATATTTTCCCATATTTGCAGCTTTTATTTGTCCTTAATGACTGTGAAGTTACAAGTAACAATGGATGTAACAACAGTATACTACTGATGATGTGTTGACTGTTATTGATAGATTACAGTAGCACAGCTTAATTGTTTGCACAAATGTATTAACTTCAGCTTTTACCCATGTACTTTAATTAATACACATGTACTTAAGTACTTATATAAGCTGCAATAAAAGCAATAAAACCGCTAGAGGCTGGCTGCTATTGACATTTTTTCGTTTGTACATTTTAAATTGGACGAGGTACACCCTTCTGTATCGTATTTTGTGTTAGATCAGCGACTAACTTTAAAGGGCTTAGAGCTACTCCTTAATTACGTTAGGAAATTGAATTAGCAAATTTCTCCACCCAGCTGCATGACAGCGTAGTTTTAATACGTGCATGTTTTACCTGTCTCCCTTATTAAAAACAATGTAACTATAAAATAATGTACTCTCAGACCTACTGATAAATTACACATTTAGACGTTTAATTACTAATCTGTTTCAGTACAAGAAAAGTAATGCCTGTCACAGTGATAGCAGAAATATTTTTTTTTGTGACTTATTTGATACTAGGTTCTCTTTAGGATCAGTTAAAGCAAGTACAGCATTAGAACCGAGTGAAGGCAGATATCATGGTTCATGTGCACATGGCGATAAACAAGGTGATCCATTATTGATCCAGTGAGGTGTGAGGCATGTACATGGGGCAGACATCTGGGCTCCATATGTGTGTAATTAAGCTCGCCTCTTTCAGACCATACAGGAACTTTGGTTGTATAATTTAAGTCTAGATACACTGTTACCTACTTTGGCTCTGTGTACCATAGAATGCTTGCTTTCTTGAGCTTATGGGGTGGCGGTAGCTCAGTGGGTAGGATACTTGCCTCTGGACCACACACTCTGGAGGTCACAGGTTCAAATCCTACCTCCAGCACACCACCACTGGGTCCCTGAGCAAGACCCTTAACCCCAAGTTGCTCCAGGGAGACTGCCCCCTGTAGTTAGGGAATGGAAGACGCTTTGGATAAAAGTGTCTGATAAATGTAAATGTAGTGCTGACGATGATTAACTGTGATTTATTTTACATTTCTGCCAGTGTCGTTCCGCTTGTTTAAGTATTGCGAACGTATGCTGTAGAGCTTGCTGAGTGATTCACTTAGCATTTCTGTTAGCTACTAACTCACCTCTCACCTGCTGTTAAAGTGCTTTAAGCTTTTGATTAGGTTGTATTGAGACCTGTGCAAGTTGTCGGATGTTCTTTGTGCATAATTTACAGTTCGCAAAATGAATGTGATGTTAATTGCTAATAGTACATTGCAATAGCCTTCATATCTACATGAACCAGCTAGTCTGTTTAGACATCATGACATGCTGTGTTTTAAGATTCAAGATTGAAAACTAGAACCTCCTGACTCAACAACTCCTTCTTCCCCACTGCGATCAGACTCCTTAACAGCTGACCTACCTCAAACTGTAATTTTGCACATTAAGGTCATTTTAAACATTAAGCTCATTTTGCACATCCCCTCCATCTACCACATACTGTAATGTTCTGCTCCTTTGAACATTTCTTTTTGATTTTATTTTGCAAATGCATAGTTAATATTTATCAGCATCTGCATAACACACTTAAGTCTTCACTAACTTATGTTTGTGTGTGGACAGCAAAGAATTTCATTGCATAGAGAAATGCAATTTATTCTGTACATATCACAATAAACACTTTGAAGATTCAAGATTCTTTATTTGTGACATACACAGTTATACAAAGTACAAATTGCAGTGAAATGTACCCCAAATCACACCTAAGGCTGTGCAAAATTTCTAAATCAATAAACTAGTCTTAACGAGAGATATCAACAACAGTATTTGTCTAATGATACCAGATCGGTCTGGCTTAATATCAAATACTGTTGATACTATGTATTTCTTATTACTTATAATTTTCTACTGTCCAATTTGTTTGAGTTTTGAGAATATGTTGTGCTGAGTGGTTTAAGTGAAAGTGACCACTTGTCATACGTGAACACACCAAATTCAACCTCTGCATTTAACCCATTCACCAAGTGAAGCAGGGGGCAGCCAGGAACACAGCGCCCGGGGAGCAGTGTGTGGGCACGGTACCTTGCTCAGGTTACCTCAGCAGTGCCTAGCTCTTGGGGATCGAACCCGGACTTTCTGGCCGCAGGGCAAATGCCCTAACCACTAGGCTACCAGCTGCCCCTTAGCATGGCTGTTAGCTACTAACTCATCTCTCACTTGCTGTTAAAGTGCTTTAAGCTTTGCTGTATTGAGGCAAGTTGTCAGATGTTCTTTGTACAGTTCGCAATGTGATGAATGCTAATTAATTGTTATAGCCTTCCTATCTACATTAACTAGCTAATCTGTCATCAGCATCATGGCATGCTGTGGTATTGAAAACGGTATTTGTCTAATGTTACCGATAACAGATCAATTGTTGGACTGGCCTGATATCAAGTACTGTTGAGACACATGCCATTAATCTGCTGTATTGCTAATTCTGATTACTGCAAGGGTGCTTGCAACAAGGAACTGCTAAGCAACAAATACTGACATTGACATAGATTTGGGTGAATGCAAACCTATCATCTTACATACACTGAGGATCAAACAATTAGACAAAATAATTATTTATGTATGGTAATGTGGAATTTAGCTGACATGCTTATCCAGAGAGACTTACAGTCATTAGTTACAGGGACAGACCCACCAGGGCAACTGAGGGTTAAGTGTCTTGCTCAAACACACAATGGTAGAAAGTGGGGGTTTGAACCTGCAGCTTTGTGGTCATTGTGTTCACAGGCAAATGTTTTACTCACTACTACCCTACCACCCTATTGAATATGCTACCTTTACCCTTGTACCTCTATTAATGAACATAAGCAAAGACATTATCCTTTAGCTGGATTTTGGATTGATTTTGGCCCATTTACTTTAGTATTCAAGTCAGACAATTGGGAACGGCTATGCAAACACCTTCAACCAAATCTTCAGTTGTTATGGGGCCATTGCCTTGTTGAAACATTTCCCTAAATTCATATTAAATTCTCCTCTGATACACCCTGGAACGTCACCCCATTTTTACTTCGATAGCATTTCCCAGAGTGCTCTCGTCTTGGTATGGTGTTATGGGATCATGTGATAAATCTTTTTTTCTCCCCCAAACACGATGAGTTAAATTACAACAGAAAAAAACTACAAAGCTCATTGTTCTAAAAGATCTGGGGTTTGACAGGGATGGTAGAGCTCTTTAGCTATTTCTATTTGAGATGTGGTCCTGAGAACTTGTTAGAACTTGTCCATCACCTTCATCTTGATAGCTCCATGTGGCATGTAATGGCCCTACCTGATGACACCTAATAAAATTGCAGCAGTAATTGGTTTACACGAATTAATTAAGTGTCTGAATAATTGCTCCCCTCACTTTTTAATTCTAGTATTAATGCATTGGCGTGGGTGCAGTATAATTCGATATTGTAGCTTGTTTTTTCATGAGCAATAGAATAATCTAAAGGCTGTAAATTGTTATGATTCATGTTCATTTAAACCCACTTGCTGTATCGATCATATTAAAAGTAATTGTAGGGAGTGGGTGTGCACTAGACGTGGCAGTGGCATCTTCAAGTGTGGCGTTTGGTGTAGTGCCTGTGTGGGCCAGTCAGAGAGAGAGTCAGAGAGAGAAATTTTAGGGTGCTCCTGTGTGTGAGCTGATAAGAGTGAAATGTGTCAGTATCTCATGTCTGACTCACTCACCCACACAGGCAGCTGAGCTGCACTAAACAACAGCATCATTCTGCTGCCATTCACAGATGCAGAAACACCCCCACGCATAAAACTACAGCTGCATTCAATCAGGTTCATTCGGCTTCTGCACCTTTGTGGTGGCACGGCAGAGCTTTGCAATTCATCCATGTTCATCCAAGATGAAAGAAACACTTTTTGATGAAACAACATTGATTGGCCAACGTTAACTTCAGCCACTAATGCAATAACTCTCTTGTCCCGCAGCTGCCTCTATCTGCATCTTTGATTGAATAGCTTGTGCTCTTGCACAATATAGCTTGCAATTGGGCCCAGCTGCCGCTGGACTGCGTTCAATTCCCATCTCGTTCGTCAGAATTGGAAATGAGTGCATGGCAAACGGCCAGCACTGATTAGCATCTCTGCCCCTGGTAAGGTCTCTATTGCCTTCGCTAAATACTCTCATATCTTTTCAGCCTGTTTCCCCCAGAGAGGTCTTCATAGTGAATTGTCTCTAAACACATTATGCTGTTCAGAGTCAGCAGACCCTGCCTTGACTACTTAAAGGGATGTCCCACCCAAGTGTCAATATTTTCGCTTATTTCATATATTTTTAAAAGATATTCATATGATTTTCATATATTTTTTATCCTGATTAGATTTTAAAGATTTTTTTTTTGCTGATCTTATGATTCGACCAAGCAACAACCACATGAAAACAATAATAATAATAATAATAATAATAATAATAATAATAATAATAATAATAATAATAATAATAATAATAGCAACACTCACTCACTCACTTTCTGTAACCACTTCATCCACACTAGGGGTATCCGGAGCCCATCCCAGTGTCAGTGGACATGAGACAGGGCACCAGCCCACCGCAGGACATAACAATAATAATAAGTTGTTAGGTATTTTCTTTAAAAAATTAAAGACTCCAGCTGCTTTTATGCTCTTTACATTACATTACTTTACTCTACACGTTTGGAGTATTACGTTTGCTCCAACAGAAACATACATAAAATGCATTTTGTAAAGCATTTGTAATAATTGTACAGTAGCAGTTGCGGCTTATTGCTTTTTAAGTCATACAGCCTATTGCATTTACTTTAAATAAAGAGACACTACTAACAATGCCATTTAGTGCAATTTAGAGATAGAGAAATTAATTTGATTGATTAAATTGATTCAAATTAACTGCCAAATAGAAAAGAGGCAACAAACCATGAAAAATAAGAAGGAAAGAATGAAAGAAAAGAAGGAAGGAATACAATTGTCAAGATCAGAATTTCAGATTTCATCACTGTAGTGACTGTCTACTATCTTAATATTTAGCCATACTTAGCTAAGACCTGCAGGAAACTGAAATGTGTCACATTAGTTTGCAGTGCATTCAGTTAACCTGCAGCACTACAGAATTGAGTAGATTTTTTAATAAACGTGTTACATTTACAGACAGTTATACTTCTAGGCATCACCACCATTCAATCACATTTTATAATTATTCGTTTGGATCCTCCACATTTGACATAAAATATTAGTTCACCCAGCGCTCTTTCGGACAACAATCCTTGCACCCACCCCCAAAAGGACCAAGACACGCACACAGCCACTCCCCCTAAAAGGATCGAGACTTTGCACACGCGCATCAACCACACCCCCCACTCCGCGCGTTACGCTAACTGATGTGTCCCCCCCACATTAGAAATGCTTTTATCGCCCCTGGTTATACCGTTTGACCCGCTGGACAGTCAACTACACTTGAAGAGAAGTAAAGTTAGTGTTAACAGTAGAGAAGCAAGTTTGATGATAAGTGAAGAGTCATGAAGGTACCCAATGATTTCTGAGCACAGACTGAAATCTCTTTTCAACACTGCGTGACCTTTTCTGTCCTCGCTTGAGCATTTTTAAACCAAACTAAAATGTTCATACATGCAAGGTACAAATTGGGCAAGAATATATTTCTGAGTGCACAAGTTCGCACATAAGCAGTGTTGGGCAAGTTACTTAAAAATGTAATTAAACTACTGATTACTCCCTTTAAAAGTAATCAAATTACTAATATGATTCAAAAGTCATTTTCAAGAGTAATTCGTTACATTACATTTACATTTACGGCATTTAGCTGACGCTCTTATCCAGAACGACGTACATCAGTGCTTAAGAAGTCTACAACTGTTTCTTACCTGAAAAACAGCTTAAATCCATGTCAACTATTTAAC
>JBBPDC010000156.1:9786698-9807350 GCA_037974485.1 Hemigrammopetersius urotaenia | reverse complement strand
CTCATGAAAAATCGGAGCAGAAACAAAGGTGTTGCGTTTATATTTTTGTTGAGTGTATATATATATATATATATATAAACACTATGTGGCAGATTTAGTTATTTTCTTCAGGTTTCAGAGCAGAGAATGTAGTTCAGTAGATCAAGGCTGATTTTGATGTGGATTATGGAAGTGGATTATTTTTGATTTTGGATTATTGTCTTGTAATAGCCATAATTTTTTTTCTTCAGTGTGCATCTTGGGACATTGGTTGATATTTAGTAGAATCATTTCTTTCCTCTGTCCCCACAATATTTATGGTGCCACTGGTTGTCCACACACCCCCAAAGCATGATAGGTCCACCCTCATAAGGTAAAAAATGCCGCTAGTTTAGTGCTGTATTGCACTTCAGACTGGGATTTCTGTGGTAACTGTTAAGGTTTCCTTTTGATGGTCCTTCCCTGTAGATGGAGCACAGTAGTCCAGTCCATTCCAAACTTGTGTCTGTCATGTTTGCCAGTTGAGTCAATAAGGGTGATGTACTTGCAGGAAATACTTTAATTGGAAACAACCCTAATTGGAAAATGGCATGAAAACAAACAAAATAAACGGTAGAGTAACATGGGCTCGATATCACAGTCCAACAAACAGTCACCGGTCTTATTTTTGCTTTGTAAGAGTCAATTATCTTTAGTTTCAGATCCTGCTTAGGTCAGCTGCTTTGATGAGCCCTCGGCAGTTAAGTGTAAGCACAAAACCCTAAGAGGTTTGAAGGGTCACATCATTTTTTCAAATAATTACGCTGTGAAATTGAATGCACTTGATGTGAATTAAGGGCTAATGAGTCAAATAAGCTGTTAGACACTTATAAAAATTACACTTGACTTGACATTTTTTTAATATGGCAAATGCAGCAAAAATTGTAACGTGCATTAAATATTGTAGAAATGTGCCGTATTTTAGTTTGTTCCATGCAGATTCAGTATACCCATAACTTTATCAAAACATCTGACATGGTGGCACACAACTGTATTTTCCATTTCTTCTTCATATGGAGGGACAGGACAGACTGGCGACTTCCCTGATCACACACACCCTGCTTCATATTATTATTTTTTATAAACACAGTATGGACAAAAGTATTGGGATGCCTGACCATTACACCAACAGGGACTTTATCGACTTCACTCTTCCTGAAAGAATTTCCACAAGAGTTTTTGTGGGAATTTGTGCCCATTCATACTGTAGAGCAGTGGTCCCCAATCCCCGGGCCGCGGACCGGTACCGGGCCGTGGGTCGTGTGGTACCGGTCCGCAGGCTGCACAGAAAAAAACGTGGATGTTACCCGTGTTATGTTGTTGGCTCGTTGTTATGAAAGGGCTGTTAATAAAACTGTGAGTACACACTGGATTTACGTTTATTATTATATTTTAAAGATACCCCATTATTATATTTTTAAAATATCCCGTATAATTTATTTATGCGTATAATTTATTTATATAAATACATATATTTATCTGCCACTCCTTAAAGGCCGGGCCGCGAAAATAGTTTCTGATATTAAACCGGTCCGTGATGAAATAAAGGTTGGGGACCACTGCTATAGAGCATTTCTAAGGTCAGGCACTGATGTTGGAGGAGAAGGCCTGACTCACAATCTCCATTCTAGTTCTTTCCAAAGGTGTTGGATGGGGTTGAGGTCAGGGCTCTGTGCGAGTCAGTCAATTTCTTCTGGGGTACAGTCATACTGGAATAGAAAGGGGCACCTGTTCCACAGGCCTGCACTTCCAAAACTATGTAAAAAATGTATAAACTTACCTTAAATGTCAGTAATCGAAACGAAATCAAACAGGAACTTGCGGTCTCTGACACTGTAGACTGACTCTATTGTCCTTTAGTTTTTCCTCAGAGCCAAACCTTTGTTTGCTCTTACGCTTTTCTTTGTGTGTAGTCCCGTCTTGTGTTGTTTTTGTGTTGCACCATGGTACTAGAGGAACATTGCTTTGTTTCACTGTGTACCGTGTATAGGATTGAAATGACAATAAACACCCCTTTAACTCGACATAACAGATCTGCCCTGCCAGAATAACAAGAAATGTGCAAAAGATGTCAGAGGATGCAAGATAAAACTTACACTCATACACAAATTGGTGCAATTTTTGGATGACGAAGTGCAAGGGTGAGAAATTGGGATCGTTTGTGCGTGTGACAGATGGGGAGTGTGATTGTGTATATAGACACAAGGGAATCTGAGTAAGAGCAAGGTGTCTGTAGAGGTGTTTGTTGGAGGGTGTGTTGATTTGCATGTTTTTGTGAAAGAGTGCATATTAGAGGCATAACACCACATTTTGACTTTGCTAAATGTTTTTAAAAACATTTGATTAAGACAATTATTTTATTACATCTACTCTGCACACCACTGCTACAAACAAACAAAAAAATGACTTTTGGTTTTTATCCATTATGGACAAGTGGCACTGGTAGAAATGGTACAAGTCCTAAAGCAGGTTAAACAGAGACAGACTGTGGGGCTAGGAGAGATCCACTAGAATACACTGGAACAGCCTAGTAAAATAATGTTTGTTGTTTTCATTTTCTCATGCTGTAAATAAATGGTCTGAAATAATATGTGTTGTCTTTGAAGGGGAACATGATGGCTGCCATGCTTTACATTAGGAGGCTTCAACCAAGAGGATGATTAAAACAGTGTAGGTGCGCCTTCATTGTCTTTACAATCACAAATCAGTGTGTGAAAAATACAATACTAATGTATATGCTAATAATGATTAGCCAATGATTGAAATGTTTTCATTTTTTTAGGTAAAATATGTCAGTGCAATTAGTATGTTTAGATTAGTTGTTAAGTTATTTAAGTGCAATCACTTGACACATTTTAACACAAATAATTTCACTGTTTACCCTTTTTTAACCCATTTTTTGTGGGTTAAAAAATGAGAGAGAGAGAGAGAGACAGAGAGAGAGTGATAATAGGAAATGTTTTCTCCTGCACTTGAATGGGTCAGAGCCTGTGTGAAAAGGCATTTGATGCAGAGTAAAGACCACACAAACTACAGGATAAACACACACACACACACACACACACACATACACAGGCAAAGGGTGTCAGAGCCATGACAGGACTTTTAGAGGCCAAGCCCAGTAGGGGCCACTTTATGTGAGGTGAAAATGAGCCACTGTCAACACAAATGTCTAAAGACCACATGCTTTTGTATGTGCTGCCATGCATAACCTTACATGTTTTCATGGGCTGCTGTTAATTTGTTCCATGTGTGTTTTGTACGGCCTGCAAATGAGTGACATATGAGGGGCATTTATTTTCCCAGAAGAGGTCTGCCATTTGCTGCTAATTTAATATCCCTGAATGTTGCCCTACTAATGCAAGTAAAAGGTATTGACCAAAAGAAACATGTCATATTCCCTCCCTCTGTCTTTCTCTATTATTCGCTTTACTTTGTCCATTTCTTTTCTCATTTCTCTTCTCCTTGTTTGAACTAGCTTTTTTGTCAGATCCGTTGCTCTCTCATCCTTTTTCTGTCTTTGTCATTCAGAGCAGAAAATATCTCTTGGCTCCTGAAGAGTTTAATTATTATGGCAATATTGAACAATAATGGAGCGACTGTTGCGTCAATAATGCATATGTGCCTTTTACACTAAGAACATGCGCGTCCTCATTGGCTGTATGGCTACAAAGCTGCCGGACTCTAATGATTCCGTCCAGATTCAGTCCTCAGGCCCGCAGCTTTAATATTCCTACCAGCATTCACCTGAAAGCCTCTGCTCTTCTCATATTCACCTTAGCTTTCTCCACACGTCCTGTTGTGGCGGCGCCTCTATGCTTTGATGAATCAATTGAAGATTTGATTACAATGCCAGCAGAAGCAGTGGGGATGTTGACGGAGTCTGAGCGATGTGGCCGGTGCTTTGTCATTTGCAAAGACAGTCAATGCTGGCCCTAGTTACAGGAAATCTGAGATTTGATTTCAAAGATGATGTGGTTGATTGTGTCAATATGGAGAGAAATAACGCCTCTCATCTACATGTCTGGGCCCTCAATTTCTTTGCTAATGCGATCGCCGCCATTCCTAAACACTATGTTCTATCGAACGTCGAGGCTGCTCCGCTGCAGCGATGAAACATGAAGCCATCCAAGACTCTGGGACCAAAATAGATTGGCACATTGACGTATTGCATAGAGGTTTTCAAATGGTTTCAGTAACAATTAGACTGAGAAAAAAACCTCCCGTCCCCCCCCACCCCCTGTGTCATTCTGTCAGAGTGATTATGTTTAGGGCACGGAACAGAGGAGGAGGAGGAGAAGGCAGTGGAGCTCTAAAAATACTTTGCCGAGGAGATGGCATTGGCAGGCCTCCCGGCCTTCTCCGTCATCCAACGCCACTGTTGATTTAGCTTAGCAGGAAGCAGATGTCAACGGGAGTGGCACGCAGTTCCCTTTCTCACCAACAGGGGGCAGAGTTTCATGGACAATACGCAGAATGAAGTCCGGCCCGCGATTCAGAGAGCATTCCTTCTTTTAGTCCAAGGGCTCAGCTGCGCCGCACCTTCTCTCTGTTCCTCCCAAGGCCGTGTTAAGGGTTAAGCACTGAAAAGCAGTGAGGGTGGAGGAATACTAAAGGGTAAAGGCTTGGTGCTTATAGCTTTAGACACCAGTCCTGAGCTACTTGTACACCTAGGTTTTGATCTATTTTTGATAAGGTATGGGCCTTTGTTACCCCGCTGGTCCATAGTATTTTTTATTTCACAGTTATAAAGCAATAACACTTTAAATCATCATTTTTTTTTAACTTTTTTTTAATAAAGTATGTTAGAAAAGTCTTGAATGCCACGTAGTATAAACTCATAGCTTTGAGCTCCCCATAACATTCCTCACAAGTAAGTCTGTAATTAATAAATTATAAATTCTTACACAAAGATGCAAAAGATTAGTGAATACAAAGACACAGAGTGAACCGTTAACAATGGGTGGAGGACTTTAAAGTTTTCCAATGAAAAGTGTGTGTGTGTGTGTGTGTGTGTGTGAGGGAGAGAGAGAGAGAGAGAGAGAGAGAGAGAGAGAGAGAGAGAGAATTAAGAAAGTGAATGCAACTTGAATGCAATTAAGTATCAGCAAAACCTCAAGGATGCATGTGGGGGAAAAAAAGCTGAAAAAACTAGCGGCCAGTTAAAGTGAGGAATCAGATTGGAGATAGACTTATTCCTTTGGTAATACAAACCTTTGTGGGGATTTAATTAATTTGAGCGTGTGATTATGCCTCGCCAGCGCTCCAATAATTGCTCGCATCTAAATGCTCCGCTATTATTGCTGTTATAGAATTCAATTTTACTCTCCACTTCCTCTACTCTTTCTGCCAGCCAGGAGCCCAAAACAAGCCCAAAGGCGGCATTTACCTTTCCGCATTCAACAAATTCCTGCCAAAGAGCAGAGGCTTCAGCTGATTAGATAGATTCATTTTCTCCAACATGTCAATAAATCTGCTTTATGTTCTTGTGCATTGCGGCACAACAATCTGAGTCTGCTGTTGCCGGGGTGTCTAATGCCTTCTTTATAAACGCTCGGCTTGGTTAATGTATTTCTTTACTGCTTCCTGCTTAACCCTTCACAGCCTTTTTTAGAAACACACAGCTGCTGAATCTCTGCTTAGAAATATTGACTTGAATGTTTGTTGTGAAGGTTTGGAAATTGGTGTAACCAAGCAAGAACTGAGATTGCTTCTGTTAGTTGGATCTGACTGGTCTTTCTGAATGTGAATTCATGCGAAAGTTCACATGTTTGTGTGTACAGCAAGCAGAGCAGGAGCATGTGGGCATGCATGCGACATCTCCAATTCCACTCGTCGCTGTGTTTTGCTTGTTTTGTGTATGGGCAAGCAGCTCATCTGTAGCTATCAGTCAGTCAGGGATTACAGAGTTCAGACAATGCAAACTTTGATTATTTGGATTAGCGTTGCATCTAATGGAGAAAAAGAGTCTCTGCGCAAGCCAAAAAAAAAAGATATTGGTTTTTCCAGATATGAAATTGCTACTTCTATTCAGTATGATAAAGTAATCATTCCAAAAGTACAGCTTAAACAGGACCTTCATCATTCGCTCAATCACTTTTCACTGAGGGCTATTCACTTTGGAGCCTACTTACCAAGTGTAGGATGTTGGCATTATTAAAATAGTAAATTGTCGCACGGGATAAATTTGATTTCATGACATGTATTCAAGCAGTTCCATCTGACTGATTGAATTCAGAAGGCATATTTGATTTTGCAACCACACACAATCCACATTTGCATATTTGAGTCATGGCGTAATTATATATAACATGTTAGTTACACACTAATTGCTACGAATCCCGTCATTACGCCATTAACGGTGGGGAATTAAGTTTAATTCCAGGTCCTATTCACTGCAAGACCTCCACATCAGATGTATCCTAGGAAACCAGAGTTCAAGCAGCCATGGGCCCATTTTGGGTAATTAGCATGCGGTTCAGTACAGAAGGTTAACAGCAGGCCCTGCCCAGATGCAAGCGTGTCTCAAAAGAGGCGTATTACTGATGAGCATGCCCTGAGCAAAATGTATTTTTTAACATATTTTTTTGAAAACCCAAGAGACATACATCCATAGACCTGCACACATCAATATACATCTAATATCACCCAAGATACATTTTCTTCATTCAAATCATTGTAACAGAACTAGTGCCGTTTTCTACTCAAACAATTGTCAGGCTTAAGAGTTAGACTAAAAGCGTAAGGTTAGTTATTATTGTAAAGCATGTAAGGTTAGTTGACTCTGTGTGTGTGTGTGTGTGTGTGTGTGTGTGTGTGTGTGTGTGTGTGTGTGTGTGTGTGTGTGTCTGTGTTTTAAGGACCTGGTATTAGAAAGTACTTTTTTGTTTGTTTATTAAAGCTGCACAGGAAACTTTTTATTTTTATTTAAGTTTAGTGTTAGGTATAGAAAATCCCAGTGCCCCTGTCTATGATTCAATAACTGTATTTGTATTTGCATTTGAAATGGAAGTAAGTGTGGCCTATACCTGTAATTTTTGTTCCTTTTATTTATTTATATATATAGTTGACAACAACAGTTGAAAATATTTAATATGTGGGCTAGTCCAAGTCAAAAAAAGTTTGCTAGAATCTAAATATATGAATAAAGGCCCAATTCTTTAATGAATTTTTGGTCAAATTTTTGGAGAAAGTTTGTATTTTAACTCCAAATTAGATGTTTGTCGCCAGGTGACATGCAGCTATGGAAAAAAATAAGAGGTTGTTTCTGATTCATTTCTTTTCTGGTTATTGCTTTTGTAATTTGTGGGAGTGTGTCTGTGTAAAATGTGCAAGTCACTGTTGTTTTAAACACTACTGACCACACTTGATTCAAAATTCAAAAAATAAAAAATGTTTGGAGAAATTGCAGCAAAATAATAATAAAAAAAAAACACATACAGTAATTAAACTGTGGACATGTTAAACTACACACCACTCTTACTGTCTTACTGATTTAGCCCAGTGTTCACAGCAACGAGGCAGGCAGGCTTCCATGACGTCAGGCTCTTTATTTAAACAAAACATAAAACAACATAAACCTGGCTCGATGGCCGATACATGAAAACTGAGTTGAGTCTACACGAGGCATGATGAAAGTGGGACGATGGACCGGTAACCAAGGCCCACAAGAACAGAACTTAAATACTAAACAGACACAGACAGAAAACCAATCACAGAACATAATCACATTAACTAAACACAGGACAGCGGAAAACAAGAAACAAGTCATAAACACGCACAGAAGTCAAAATAAGAGTCCTCAAAAACTAAATCAAAGCAGTGGCACTTACTTTATTTTACAATTGCAACAATTAAAATAATGTTAAGTGCATAGTGCTTTTATGCTCATAGTGCTTTTATGTGTTCCATCCCATTAGAAACTGAATCAGGAATGAAGCTGCTGGAATACATCGCATAGGAAAGCTGCTATACAAACACATCTGCACTCACACCACATATGGAGGCATTTCTTATTTTTTAACACTCACTGCAATAGTTCATAAAAGAATAGCAACCTGTGCAATTGAGACAAACACACACACACACACACACACTCACACACACACGCAGCCACAGATGTATGTATTGCTATATGTATAACCATAAGACTTGAAAAACATATGTAGGTGTGTGTGTGTGTGTGTTGGAGGCATTTGTGATGTTTTTGGATCAAATTGAGCTCAATCTCTCTACTTTGTCTTCAAGAAGGTATAGTGACACTAATGTGTTCCTTGGTGTTTGCATGAGTGCACAAGCAGCTATGATTAACGGGAGCGGTTCCCCTTATGCTTGCGAAGCCACCTGACGTCCATCATCTTTAGGTTTCAAGAAAAAGAGACGGATGTTTTATTCATTAGTGTACGCTTCTTAGCGCCTGTGCTCCACGGGGCTCGTTCCTGTCAGAGGCCTGTTGCTGGGCGAGGAAGTGAAATGGCAAATTGGCCTCAGTATAAAATTATAATGATTTGTTTGAGCTTTCAAGATTAACTGAGGGCCATTTGCTGCAGACTCCCAAAAGCAAGGACTGAAAGGCTAAATTAACTAGAGAGAGATCAAAATAAGCAGGCTGGAGGGATATGGGACAGATGAGGAGAAGCATTTTTGTCCATTTATGCTCATTTTCTGATTGCATCAGCCAGCATGAATTCAGTCTATAGCTTTTCTAAATTGCCTACTTCTTTTTTTCCAAGACATCATGTTACACTATATTGTCAAATGTTTCAGACACGGTCTCTAATTTGTGTTTTTTTTATCTACTTTAGGAAGCAGACGTTTGCTGATACAGGTGTTCTGTTGTGCACACACAGATAGGATGCTCTGGAGATGCCACACATGAGCCGAGGAGGAGTTGGAAGCAGGAAAAATAGGCATGTTTAAGTGACTCGGACACTGGCGAAATTGGCTAGATTGTTAGAATCTACCAAAAGTGCTCCAAGGATGCACAACCAAAAAACTGCTAATAGGGTCATGGGTGCCAAAGTTTCAATGATGAGCAAATGCTAGCCTTTCTGTTTCACTCTACTATAGCACAAAGTGCTAAAAGGTGAATGTAGGCAGTTATAGAAAGGCGATAGAACACATGGAGTATGACACCTTGTTGCGTATGGGGTTGAATAGCTGCAGACTAGTCATAAGTGCCCATGCTAACCCCTGCTCTCCCCTGACAGTGCCTACAGTGCTTACAAGACTAAAAGGACCTGTAGCTTGGTGCTCAATACCACATGACATAGGATGGAATTTCAAATACATGTACACTGTTAAAAACAGGCAGAAGTGAGGAGAGTGGAATTACTCTTCTTTATTTCAATTCACGAGCCAATAGACCAAAATGTGGACTGTGAAACACTTTTCAATCCTCTAGCTAACTCACAACAGACCAGTCTAGTCAAACATGAACTCAGAACAGTTTCTGTCCCTCCCGCTTGGCAGCTCCCTCATCTGTTGCCCTGCTTCTCCTGCTTATCTTTCTTTCTCAAAATAGGCCCAGGTTGCCTCACACAAGACCCACTCCAGTCGGCTCTCATTGAGACAGCGTGGGCCTCTGATTGAAAAACAGATAGCATGAGCGGGGCTTCGTCCTCCTGTGGTTGCTTTCCACAAGCTCTGGCACTACTGTTACTGCTGGTGTCAACTCAGACACACCTGCTACAACAGGAAAGCACTGTCTAATGGGTCATCTCTCACTGGCTTTTCTTCATGGCATTGGGTGGCACTGTCTGGTACATGGCACAGAGCTAACTAAGGTGCTAAGGCACCTCTTTCTAGCTATCCTTTATGGCTCTGGGTGGTGCCACCTGGGGTAAAATGTTTTGCTGCTGTCGGATAACAAAATCTCTATTTTTATTACATAATTCGGAAAGACCGTTCCATTTTGTTCTGGGTCAAAAATTCCGATATTAGGAATCTGGTAGCCTAGTGGTTAGGGCGTTCGCCCTGCGATTGGAAAGTCTAGGTTCGATTCCCAAGACCGCTAGACATTGCTGAGGTACCCTGAGCAAGGTACAGTCCCCACACACTGCTCCCTGGGCGCTGTGTTCCTGGCTGCCCCCTGCTTCACTTGGTGAATGGGTTAAATGCAGAGGTTGAATTTCGTGCTGTTCACACTGTGTGCTGTGGTGTGTTCACGTATGACAGAATGATTACTTTCACTTAAGACACAACTCTGGCTGTAATAGGTTGAAGAGACTACGACCACAAAGGACAAGTAATAATAAAAATAAAAAATTAAAGTGACAACACATTTTGTTTTAACGTTGGTGTTCTTTAATTACGCAAAACCTTTGTCAGCAGTTGGTCAAGAACAGTATATCCAATTATAGTTCTAGAAACGCTCTGAGAAAAATACAAGCACTTAAACCAGGGTAACCTTTAATAAGACTCATTTTGATCTCATTGCCAGATTCCAATGTAAGCTTAAATCCAAAGGAAGACATTTCTAGAACTATTCAAACCAGGAATAAGCTAACAATGCTAATGTGGTTGGTACTAATGAGGTTAACATGGCAACAGCTAGCACTGAGGTAACATCTGCCCTCAAAAAAAGACCTGATTAGTGCCTGCTATGAGAAAGCATGTTTGATCAGTAGCCCAAGGTAATGCTTACCACATGCTGCACACATATGGTCCTGTGTTGGACAAAACCTGACATTACAAGAAAAAAAAACATGATAATATTAGGCATGAACATGCATGGTCCTGTGTTAGTCATAGTTGAACATGACAAGAATAATAAGACTTTATTCAGCGTACATACACCGCCATGTGTTAGAAATAACAGCAACATTCAAACGACGTAAAGCAACACACATTCATGATCCTACGATGGTCTTAAAATTACAAGAATAACATGAGGACATAAGCAATTAACATACATGTTCCCCATAAGCAATTAACATGTTCCTGTGTTAAACAGAATCTGACATTACACATGTGGCAATAGCATATATGCATAGTCCTGCGTGGGTCATAAGTTGATGCTGCAAGGACTTTCATAGGACAATAAACTACATACAAATATGATCTGCTTGTCAATTTGATATTTACGGTATTTAAAGGGCATAAACACACATACATGGTCCTGAAGTGCTCATGACATGAGGAGACATTCAGGAGACATTTATTAGTGCACATACATGGCCATAATGAGCATAACCTGCCCATTACTGTGTTTGTCATAGCCAAACAAAGCCTAAACAAACTCTAGAGCCGCGTTTCTCAACCATTGGGCCGCGGACAACTGATGGGCCGCAAAGGATTTTGATTGGGCCGCAAATCTAAAATCGAGACAGGCCATTGGTCTGCAATTGGTTATTCCTCAATAGCATTACAGCTGTAAATGGCTCTGGTCAAAAACGTGAAACAGCACCACCCCCAAATGCGGTGAAAGAGAATGTCAGTAGCGTCCCCATTGGTTTCAATGTAAATCTTCTCAGATCCTGGCGACTTGTGGATTTTCCCACCCATGAAACAAGCGACTGCCTACTGTGATTGGGTAGTTCTCCACTTTAAAATGACTGACATAACAATGTGGCCAATCACCACCTTTGTTTTCACTTCGTTCTATTTTATGTACAGAGCACTGACCTTGAGTGTGAGACTGAAGCTTCATACATAAAACATGTAAAACATTATTTACTAGAATTTAATTTAATAAGATTTCTTTTTATTTTATATTTTATTATTCATCTGCACAGAAGTGATATTCAGATGACGTATATAGTCTTGGCCTAATTTAGAACACGTATGACTAGGATGTGATAGACAATGCATATGTAGTTAAGACTACATTTTTGGATATTTTTGTAATTGCCCATATATTTGTATAACATTTAAATTATATCATGCTTGGGCTTAAATGATCCTGGGATTGTCATGGCCTCGTTACTAACTCCATACTGCCTATGTCCCAACTTTCGTTTTTGGATGTGAAAGCCTGAAATTCAGGAATGTATGTATGTTAACATATGGAATTAAGTTGAACTTAAAAAAATCTTTTTTTCCTCGTTTAATAAGATGTGATTCAGGGGATCACTAATCAGAACCTCATACAACAGAATGAGGTGTTTGTGTAGGAATTTAACAGACACTGGCATGGAATAGTTGTCATACCCTTGGAGATGCTGATTTAAAAACAAATTGCATTCGTCTCTTTTTTCCAGAGCTGTAGACACAGAGCTGCCAGTTTATTAGCAGCACTTTGTGGGGCTCCTGACTGTTGCCCAACAGTTTACTGCACTATTTATCTGCCCCTCTACTACATCAATGGATGCAAAGAGAACTCAAAGCCCCACTACTGTCCATATTTTGGTGGTCTGTTAGAGGGGCTCACAACTCTTTAGAGGGGGTAGAGGGGCTCACAAACTGAAAAGTAATTACTGACTGTAACATAAGTCAGTCTGTATGGTAGGTATGTATTTGATGGGGATGTATTGCTCCTTAATTAGTGTAAATCCTAAGGTTGGGGTGAACAGGTCACATCAATAATGTCCTGTGAATGTTCTTATCTCCTGGCCAAAACTATAGCAGCAGAGGCAACTAAATGTTTTTCAATCAAAGCAGAATATCATGGTTTTGCTTCAGGGATGAGTTGAAAGAGAGGGTATTAGGACAATCCAGACTACATTTTTAGACCTTCAAAAATTTAGATATTTTGTCCAACAGCCACATTTCATAGTCTTGTTCCAAGGAATTCATATCACTCCACACTGTATGTACATGCACACCAACAGTTTAACATTAGTCTGATTAAGGCTGCAAATGTAAACAGATGATCATAATTTTGGCCAAATTATTCACGATAGATTGACCTATATAAATGCTAAGATCATGCCATTGCCACACAGAGCATTTATGACATGAAGCTTTTCTGTAGTACAGTTTCAATGAAGCAAGAAAAATGAGTGGGAAGATTGGCTTGCATGTTGGCAGATTGGAAGACCCATATTAAATATTTTATAATTGTGTTTACCAGTTCCCTGGATTATAACCTCAAATCAGAAAATGTCGACAGTATGGGAAATTCAATTAAAATTTCAGTAATTCTTAATTTAGTTTGTCTTATTTCCATGCAGGCAGTATGAATTCTAATTATTTCACATGTCTGGTCAACGTAATTTCATTTGTTAAAATACATCCATTTCTGCATTTCAATCCTCACACAATAAATTCTCCAGTAACAATTATAAAGGTATATTGTAGGGCTTCCTGTAGGACTTGGTCAAGTGATTATCTCAACTGAATGAATGTGATTTCTCGATGTAGCCCTGTCTCATGGATTGGACAGGTTAGCTTAGCCTTGCACTTTATGCACTGAAATTCCTCCATGTTTGATATAATGCACGGTGGAATAAGAAATTCAATAAGAAATGCAAATCCCTTACAGTCATGAAGGTTTGCTTGGTGTGCACTCGAGAGCAGAACTGACATGTGGGTACTGGGAATGTGGAGAATGGGGCACATACATAGGCGTTATGAAACCAGATTTACTGCACAAAACAGGGAGCAAAGGGAATACAGAGCACTGGCTCATGCAGCACAGGGGAACAAAGGGACACAAATATTTACACAAACAAGGTTCAAATGTCCATCAGGAATGAAATCAGCTAAAACAGACAGGCTACAGTCAGAGAACAGAGACAAGAGATACAGATATTACAGAGATACGTCTACCTCCCACACCAGCAACACTGACCCAGGGCCAACAGATGGGCCTACACAAACCAGCCACTCAGAGGACTCTGTCTCTCTGTAAGGCCACATCCACCCGAAGAGGTTCATAGCCAACCCGTTCTATCAAGAAATTACGCACCATCAAGGAGGTCCCACAGCCACACACAGATCTTTTACTGGGACTCACCAGGCCTCACACTCCTGACAAGAGAGGCTCACATACACTCATGGCCCAATAAGAAGGCAGACACAAGCAGCAAGAGTAGGCCAACTTGGTCCTAAGCTACAAGGCCAACATGAACCAGAACACGTCAACCAAACCAGAAAGGCATAAACAGGTAAACTACATTGACCACATGGCCGTCAGGACCCAAAAAAAAAACAAGCCGTTGTTGGGTTTACATGAGGCTGTACAGCCATTTGCCTAATTGTAGAAGAAGCTTAAATAGAGGGGGACTAACAAGAACCAGGTGAATCATGGGACAAACCAAATAGAGAAATAAAGAAGGGGGAAATCAGGGTTGTCAAAATAAAAGCCCCCTGAATCTGGGGCAAAACTGGGCAGGATGTTACACTGATAACTTAGTTTCTAATGTTATTATAGATGTCTTCTAGTTGAGTGTTCCTTTTATAATGAATAAAGGGTTGGATCAGTTTTGTTGAGGCAGGGGATAGTTTATCCTGTGCAGTACCGTAGGTCCTCCACAACAGTGAAACATTTCTAAACAGCATCATGTGCCTTAAAAAGTATTAGGCCCAGTGGACATCTAGCATTCATCATCATTTTATCCAGCTGTTATGAATGACTGCTTTGATTTATGTATGTCTGAAATTTTGCAGACATAGTCAAGTTTATTCTAAAACACCAACCCCCACCTCTGTTAGTTCTATTACTGTGGGGGATTGTAAGCCAGAAGGTACTGAGATGCTAAATACAGCTAAATACAAAAATGCAGTTGCTAAAAATAGAGCCTGTTTTCCATCCATGTTATGTTTTTCCTTTCTCATGTTTGATCATGTGCTTCTGTTTTTAATTTGGATCACAACCTCTCCCTGTTTCTGCCCTATCCCTCTCACCTGGTCTCAGTTTGTTACCCCTCCCATTGTTATCTTGCCCAGATGTTTTTGTTCCATGTCTGTTTATACCCCATTCTTCAGCTGTGTCTTTGCTGTGATTCATGTGGACTCCAGTGTTCTTGACCTTGTTTTTGACCTTGATTTTCCAGAGTTCCCTGGATTATAACCTGTGTATGTTTTTTTAGTAAGTATGTGTGTTTATTTTAGTTAGCTGCTCTCTTTTCCATTCGCCGTCTGTTTTGTTTGTCTTTTGTTTTTCTGCTTTTTTAATATATGGAAACTTGATTTATTTTAAAAACCTTACAGTTTGTTAATATGCACTAAAATAAACAAAGTTGCTTTTGCATCCTTTCAGTCTATGTTACAAATATTGCACTTCAAATCAACTAGTATCAAAAAATCGTTTTTTTCTTTTGCTTACAAATCGTTTTTTTCTATTAAATTCCATAAATGCTTGATATTAGGATGTTCTTGGAATGTTGTGAGGGCATCAAAAAAGCATAAGTTCTACCATCTGGTAATGCAACACATGCACACCCTGAAAGTCATGCACAAGTCTTTCTAGGGGTGTCCTAAGGATGTGACCTATAAGCAGTGAGGGCATTCATGGAACCTAGTTTTTGTAATGGCAGTATTTTAGCTATACTAGATTCAATTGCATGTATTTTGGAATAGAACAATAAAATAGTTACAAACAAGTTCTGTTCTTCATCAAGTTTTACAGGAAAAAAAGTAATACTGTATCATGAGTTTCGGAGAACAGCGCTGCTGTTTTCTTCTATGGGCCATTGAAATCTAAAAGAGGGTCATTTCGAGCCTCATATTACCTTAGAAGCAAACATTTTCAGAGCAGAACCATTGGATTGTAACTTTAAGCAGCTGCGGGCCATGTATATAAATAAATTAAATTAGTTCTTTAGTTTGCCACCGGAGCGCAGAAGTCATATGTTTACATTGTTCTTATTGGAAAACAGAGACTGCAATCACATTTTATCAGATTATATCTATAGTTTGATTATCTGCCCTGCTTATAACTTATATCTTATATCTTAATGGTAAAAAAATCCATATATTTAACATACACACTGGGTTTCCAAAAGGAGATGGAACATAAGCAGCAGAACAATACATTCCTGTATGCCATAATATTTATTTTCAGTCCCACCCTTATAGATAATTATCTAGCCCCATCCCATACCTGTCGCTGTTGTCAGATGTAGGCTTGATCGTATGTGTTCCGTGAGTGCTAAACAGAGAACAGTGGGCTCTGTGGCTGAGATGAAAGAAAGCCATGCACATTGCAGTGCCACTGGACAACACTGTCTGACAGCACAATATGCGACTCTGTTAGTGGCTCTGCTGTAGGGCCTTCACTCTTATCAGTGTGGTCAAGATTTTGAAAGGATGTGAAAAATAAAAACTAATGTAAGGCTTCTTACAAAGACAGTTCAGAAAACTATCACCACCAACTCTGTCCACATATCCCCACTCGAACTGTGTAGCTTTCCATATCCTTGTATACACCTACCCTTGTACCTGTACTCACTGGTCATTTTATCATTTACACGCACCTGGCTGTAGTGCATCTGTGGCTGCAAACTGAAAGCTTAGTGTTGTCTTTCTGAACATGTATATTTTTTAAAAAAATGCAAGTTTTCTTTATAATAAAGAAAATAAGGTAAGACTGATGGCTGAATTTGAGAGGTGCTGCATTTTATTGCATGTGTTTGATGGCTGCAGGCTTCAACTCTCAGTGATCTGTATTTTAGCATCCTGTAGGTTAACTGGTCAATGATGTCTGGTGTAGCTAGGTAGCTAGGATCACTTGGATATGTGTAATTAAAAATCCAAAGATCCAAATGATCCTTCATGTTTATATACTGTCACTAAAGATTGGCCTTCACACTGTATGAATGTCCACTGTATGAATGACATCCAGATAACCCATTATATATAAAGCATATTAGTTCAGTTTTAACCACAATGTGATTCTCAAACAAAACTGTTCTCAAACAGTCCTACCATGTCCATCAAAAGTGATAAACTACAGATCTTGTTTTGGTGTTGGACCACCCTCAACACAGCAGTAACACAGAGGTGTATAAAACCCCAGCAGCGCTGCTATTCCTGGTTCACTCACACAAAAGCAACACACAGACACACCACTAGTATGCTCTGTTGAGGTGGTCCCGTGCTGGTCCCTTTTCCTTGCCTGATATGGTGGCTTCTAAATTGTGCGGCAGCTGATGGGCTACCGCCAGTAGCTGCAAACTTACCAATTGCCCCCATCTGACGGTTAAATCTGATAAAATGGCCAATGAGTGTACATACCTACTTCATAAGGTGTCTTCTAAACTGTAAACGGGGAATATTTTTGGTGTTGCCAATGCTATGAGAATTTCTTGCCATCCCTTTCATCCTGGTCTCTTACAGAAACACCCTTCAGCAGCCAACTATACAGTGCCCTCAATTTCCTCCAGCTCTTCTCTATTTTTCCTGTAAAAGTGTTCGAGCCAGGCGTTTGATGGAGCGTGAGTAACTTTAGCTGGGGAGGTCTGGAGGAGTTCAGAATCAGAGAGGCTTTTACAAGCAGGCAGTAATGACTTCCTCTTAACAGCTCTCCGCAAAAGGACCTCAGCAAATTTGATTATGCGCGTTCAGGGTGAGGACGTGGCACAGCCACATGTGCTAGGGTGATTACATTGAATCTCTATGTGTGTGTGTGTTTGTGTGTTTGTGTGTGTGTGGCTCCATGTGTGGGTGTATTTATACTGGGAAGCATTTTGCGCTAATGGGTACTAGCGTTTTGCAGGTCAACCATAGATTAACAAAGTTCCTCTACATATGGAGAAGTTAAAAGTGGTGTGAAAGTGTTGTTCCTAGTAGCAAGCAACCCCTTGCACATCAGATGTGGGTCTAAGGCATGAGAGTGGTTAATATGCTCCAGTGGATAACTGAGTTCCAAACAACAACAAAAAAAAAAAACTAGAGTGCGCACACCTGGAGCTAATCAGTTCACAGGAATGTACGTGTAACAAAGCTCTGTTTTGTGAGTGCCCCCCCCTACTGCATGCACTTCTGACCATCTTTGTCTGGCCTGTTATTTTTGCGGAGGTAGTGTTTTAAGACTGATGTTTGTTCCTAGTCCAAAATACCACACAACTGCCAAAGATGGTTTTAATAAGTGTCTCATTTGATACTGGATAGTTTTCCAGTGGAAGGCGCTCCCCCTCTGAGTATCTTGTTCCCTTCACCTGGCTGCGTCTGCCCTCCAGATGTCCCACCACGCGTTTCATCTCGGCGGGAAGCTGTGTCAGGATGAAGTTATTTGTTTTAACGTTTTCAGCCAGGGGAAGAGAAACCGAGAATACATCACCTCGCCTTTGTTCTGCCGCGTTTATTGTGAAAAAATATTGTCTCCGCCGCTGTCTGAACAGTGTGAACAAGGATAAGACATGCTCTCATCCCATATTATACATCCAAATGAAAGTCATGATTTTTTTCTTTATTGCTTAAAGAAAATAAAACCATCTGTTGTTAACATGTCTACCTGCATCGTACAGTGCTGCAGTGGTCTCTGGAGTGAGATTTTTTGGTGTAAAGGGTAGCAAAACCTTCTTCTGATGATATATCTTTTGAGAAACTACAGCTCCTTGGTTCAATTTTAAGTGGGGAATGGATTTATTTTTTTTGCCAAAGGAGAAAGCTTATGTTACTGCAACACTGGAAACATTTATAGTATATGTTATAGCAAAGTTCACTTATTTTTTAGAACAAACTGATATTTTGCTAAAACACAACCTAAATCAATCTGTTAATATACTGGTTTGTAAATAGTTTTCAAATGGTTCAATTCAGAACCAGGATATATAGTATTACAGTGCTTTAACTGTGATAACTGTCTTCAGATCATCACTAGAATGGAGAGAACTGAAAATGGTGAGGACGACAAGAAGTTAACAGCAAATGTTAGCAAGCTAGCTGGCTATTTAATAGATGACAACATTTTTTGGCTAAACATACATAGGACAGCAGTTGGCATTTCATGCCAAGTAACATATTAAACTCTAGTTTTATGTGGGAAAGCCCTTTTAAGACTAACGAGTGTAAATGGCCCTGATTGATTGCTCTGTTTTGTGTCTCATTTATAGTCCAGGCTGAAACACTCCTTTTCATTTCAGCTGTTCTAATGTCGTGAATGAGTGTAGCTAAACTGCTAAACTGATATTTGATGCTAAGCAGTCTCATCATTTATGTACGCCAATAAGCCAAACAACATTAAAATCACTGACAGGTGAAATGAATAACATTTACTATCTCATTACAGTGGTACCTTTGTAGCTGAGGGATTTATTAGATAACAAGTAAACAGTTAGTTTTTGAAGTTGATGTGTTGGAAGCAGGAAAAATGGGCAAGTGAAGGAACCTGAGTGACTTTGGCAAGAGCCAAGTTGTGATGGTCAGATGACTGTGTCAGGACATCTCCAAAATTACAGATATTGTTTGATGTCCCAGCCATGCAGTGGTTAATACCTAGAAGAAGAGGTCCAATAAAAGATAACCAGCAACACAGTCAGGACCAAGTGTAATTAATGTATGTGGGAGGTAAGAATCAGAATCCACAAAAGGTCTATTGTTGAATTGCTAAAAAAATAACTGCTGGCTATGATAGAAAGGTGTCAGAACACGCAGTGCATAACAGCTTGGTACTTATGGTACTGTGTAGCTGCAGACCAGTGAGCGTGCCCATACTGACTCCAGACAATGGGTCAATGGAAGAGGACAACAAAGTCTAATGAATCACATTTTCTTTTACAATATGTGAACAGCCAGATGTGTGTTTGGCGTACCTGGAGAGGAGATGGCACTATGATGCACTATAGGAAGAAGGCAAGCCAGTGCAGGCAGTGTGATGCTCTGGACAATGTTCTGCTTGGACAAACCTTATCTTCTTTTGGTCAATGAATAGTGGTTTTTGATTATGGTTACACAAAAAAGGACCACAGAATAGGACCATTTAGAAACTCTACATGAAATTCAGTGTGGTGATAATTTTTTTTTCATCTCCAAAAATTGAATTGTCTATTCAGTATCAAGATGAACACTACAGTGTGTTGAAATCATGTTAAGTTTCATGATGTAATACACAGTCTATTATTATTAGATCACCCAATCATTATTTAAGCCAATGACAGTGAATAACATTCATTATCACATCCATTACATTTACCTCTAGACAAGTAGATGTTTTTCTATGAGTTCATATTTTTCTGTGAACTCAACCCATATTCTGGGTTGTGCTGTAGCACAACTGAATGATAAGGCCCTTCCTGAGACTTTTCTTATCAAGTCACAACACTTTAATTTTGATAAACCAAGTATTGCTCATAATGAAATGCTTTAAAAAGGTTTGTTCAAAAAATAAACAGGAGTGATGATTGCAGAGTAGAGGCAGTAAGGTAAAAGGTCTGAAACACTTTGAAAGATAAGGGGAGGAATGGGGGGCACTGTTTGTACTGAAAGTGTTTCTCTGTATCTCACTACACAGAGAATAAACTTGGGAGAGAGACTCCTTTTAAGTCCTTCTCTTTCATCGCCCATGAAGGTGTACGCTGACATTTACAGTCCTCATACACCCTTTTGCTGGTGCTGGATCATTTTGAAGTTGTTTGTATGTGTGTTTATACTCTATGGGGTTAAAGGGCTCATCTCATTCATATATATTCATACATATATTAGTGCTGGGCCTTTAACGGGACTCTTATCGGGTGATAAAAAAAAATATCGCCGTTAATCTATTCACAAAGTTGGGTTGGGAGCTGGGTCTGTACTACGCAAGCTATGATG
>JBBPDC010000156.1:9740909-9751711 GCA_037974485.1 Hemigrammopetersius urotaenia | reverse complement strand
ATATAAGGGGTCATCTTTATTAAACCCGGGAAATTTATTGTGCAGTTTTACTACATTTTGTACTCACAGTAAACAGAATGATATGAGGAAGTTGCAATGCAGTAGACAAAATGACATGTGAGTCAGCTGCAGACAGCAGCAGTACAGTAAATACATTACTATCAACTGTTACAACACAGTTCACACAATTATCAGCTATTAGACATGATACTCTGACAACATGCAGTTTTGATTGTTTAAGTTGAAGAAGGAATAATTCTAGTTTATCCTAACCAGCAATCATGAGCACAATGATTGAACAAAGTGATCATGATTGGTAAAAATTACCTGGCAGGGAATATGATACATTGCTCAGTTCAGAAACCGGTTTATTTAGTGTTTCCTTACTACGAACACCTAGAAAACCTTTCAAGGAGCATCCCATTCTTCTGTATCAGTTTGTTTAGCTTCCTTGTTTTCGCTGTCTCTAATTCTCAGCATATTGCTGCAAAGATGACAGCAATCGTGGTAACAATGCGGTAGAAAATCAAAATGTCATTGCTAACATCAAATGACCTGAGCTTATATACAACACAGATCCTGCTATTCCCCTTCTTATACAGAGCCACTGTGTTGTCTTTCGAGGCTATGGTATTTTTGAAGTGAACAACAAAATATTTTTATGACCAATTGGAATTCTTCAAGGGCCTTGGCTCCAAAGTGCTCGACTACGCCACCTGGTGCCTTTTACACGAAGATATACTGGGTTTAGATACACCCCTGACACCTAGACTGAGACAAGAGGTTTCTCACATATAGATAACATAGTAAAAGACAAATATGCGACCTGCACTGGAGAAGTGATTCACAACCAAAAAAACCCAAAAAAAACTAACTCCACAAGCACTGCAAAACTAAGTCACTACCACTGGGGAATTTCTCTTTACCACTGAAAATACGGTGTGAAGGGCACAAAGTTCCCTTCAGAAATTCAAAAATGGGTAGGTTGAGATTAACCAATTTATAGAATGATGAACTAAAGAGATGCACATACTAGCCTAATGCATAATGACAATAAGGGCAGATATCCAGGGCAGCGAGTACTTTGTCAGAGGTCTTTAAAATCAGAGCACAAATGAACAGTAATAAAAACGGGAACAGAGCCATAAAAATCAGAACAAAGAAATAAACAAAAACAAAAGCAACCGACAAGGCAAAATCAGATGATATACTAAAATTACAGGAGGCAAAGCAGCAGAGGCAAATCTTTCTGGAGAAGCCAAAAGGTGAGTTACATTCATGATATTCCCATGATAACATACATCCTACATGAATAAAAGTTACATTAGACACAACAAACATGGCGCCAGGTTACCTCAGGGTGTCTCAGGCTTAAAGGTCCCATGGCATGAAATGACATGAGATATTTTAACAATAATATGAGTAGGATACTTGCCTCTGGACCAAGAAGTTATGGGTTCAAATCCTACCTCTGGGTCCCTGAGCAAGACTCTTAACCTCAAGTTGCTCCAGGGAGACTGCCCCCTGTAGTTAGGGAATGGAAGTCGCTTTGAATAAAAGCATCTGATGAATGCCATAAATGTATGTGACCCAGAGTCTATCTGGTTTTATAGCCCCCAGCAGTGAAACAATTTACGGTACCCAGTTACCACTAGCATGCAACCAGAGGGGCGGAACCAACCTATGGTGGCTGGCACAGGACATAAGGAACGCCGGTTACATTCACTATCCACACTTACAAGTGTCTTGTAAGCAAACTGCAAGGGGTCCAGGAAAGAGCTTATTAGTGGTCTGAGATAGGTCAAGACCACTCTTTCCAGGACCTTCAATAGTCAAATGGTCTGTTGTCACTCAGTGCTAAAAGTCAACACAGGGACTGAGTATGAGGTTTTCCACAGCACTGGCCCCCTCTCCTGTTGAGGTATCCCACACAGCTGACTGAAATGAACCTTCAGTACCATGGGGCTATTTCCGTTAGGACCTGCAGCCTTAACTTTTTAGCTTCTCCAGATGTCTTTTTACTTGGTTGTAAGAGACAAATGAGTGTTTGGTAAGTGTGCATTCACTGCAGGGCTTGGGAACTTGGCTGTGAGGTAAGTAGGGTTGCAAAGGGGCGGAAAATTCCTGGTAAATTTCCAGTAACTTTCCGTGGAAACTTTGGAAATATCAACATTATCTGGTGTGAAATGTCTCCACTCACTTTTTACAACTGATGTATAAAGTCTTCTATGGTCACATAAAATCTTCCTGCAGGAGGCAGAAGAAACAGTAGTTCTGCTAGCTAGCTTGCATTTAGCATATCTGGTTTATGTGTGGCTCAAATGTGTGGCTTCAATAGTTTGTGTCTGTGCTGTGGGCTCAAAAAAGTAGCTAGGTAGTTTAGAAATAATTGTCCATGTGATTGAGGAATGCACAATGCAAGTAGGGGGTGTGGCATCAACAGCCCCACAGTAAGTAGCGTGCTATGTGCCTGTGATTGCATAGACACTCACCTGTATTTGCTTTGATTTTGCTACAATATTTTTTTTACCAACTTTATTTCACGTTACCAAACTTCCAGTTTATTCCTGTTAATTCTCATTTTCATACATTTCAATTAATTACCATTAATTCCAATGGAAAGTTTTCAACTTTGAGTTTTGCAATCCTAGTGGTATGGTAGGTTGAGTTGAATTATAAGGTCAATAGTGGAGGAGTAGCAGTAGTTAGAGAACAAGGCAGATATAGAATGTTGCAGGCTGGGTAGGAAGCAGCCAAATCTACTGAAACATGCATTCAGTTCATTGACTCTGACCAAGCTTCTACCAGTTGGTTCCTGCATCACCTTGGAACCAATAATTTTCTTCATGCCAGTCCACACCTGTTCTAGACTGTTCTGTTTAAGTGTGCACTCCAGCTTTTCTCTGTAGGTTTGCTTGTTTTCCCTGAATCTCACCATTATCTCACCAGTGCATCCTCTTCATCTGCTTTTTGTCCTTATATCTAATATCTATTTTAAATCTATTTTGTCTTCTATATCAGCAGTCCCTTCAGATCTTTGGTGAGCCAGGGCTTTATATTGGCAGGGCAGTGTAAGCTCCTGACTTTAACAAGTAAAGATGTGTGTGCAGAAGTCAATACAGCTTATGATACATCCTGTCATCTTGTGAATGTCTCCATGGGTCTTGCTGAGTTCCTGAGCAAGACCCTTAACCCCAAGTTGCTCCAGGGAGAGTGTTGTTAGAGAATGAAAGTCGCTTTGGATAAAAGCGTCTGCTAAATGCTGTATATGTAAATAATTAAATGCATTATAAATTGCAGTAAAAGTGTTTGGAGGCTGAGTCTGCATTCTCACAACTGTAGAGTGTTCAATATTGCAACTGCAACTGGAATGTAAAGTAACAGTGAGTGCAACATTGTTTTACTGTTGCATGTCTTGGATTACACCCATCTGTTGTTCACTAATGAAGCGATCCCTCAACCTTTCCTCTTTCCGCTCAGTCTCACATCTCTGTCCTGCTGTTATGTCCGTCCAGTGGCAGCAAACCCAGGAATTGAACGTGTGCTGAGCAAAGAAAGGGGGAAGCTGGGGAAGACGAGTGAGAAAGTGAGCAAGGAACAGAACGGGACACATAAGGGAACCGAGAGAGAGAGAAAAAACATGGGCTTAAACTGAATAAATATCTGATACATTTCCAAAAGATGAAAGAAAAGAAGAAGTAAGGAAAGAAGAATCTAAACTTATATAAGCCACAAATGAATAGCTCCAGTAAAATTTGATTCTCCACTACTATCTCCACATTAAGGTTCATGTGGAGACAGTACTAAGATCTCAAGTTGGTCAGAATAAAATTTGAAAGTTATAAGAACGACTTGGAGCTAAATTCATTACTGAGCACTGGAGCTAGGTACAGGTGACATTTAAGTAGTGAAACTAATGAGGTTAATCAATGCTGACAGGCAGTGCAGGACAGGCCATCGGCATACCAGGCATTTGCCCGGTGGGCTGATGATAAATTTGGGCTGGCGCGGAATCCCATCTGCACCCCCCCTCCCCCCGGAAGAACGACAGCGAGAGGGACCCCCGTGAGCGCAGAATCCAACAGCAGCATCGTTCTTGATATCGTTCTCTCCGGAACGATATCAAGAGGGGCCCTGGCAGGGAATCCCGTCTGAACCCCCCCAATACCTCCCCCCCATCCAGCCCCGTATTGTATTACTATTTCTTGTATATATTTTCCATATAGTTACATGGGTCTTAAATATAATTATCTTTGCATGGTACTTTGCACATACCACATTTATGTTATAATTGTACTAATATTTATTTTATACTAATAACAATTAAAGCTTCATTTTACAAATCATTGTCCATGTGATTGAGGAATGCACAATGCAAGTAGGGGGTGTGGCAACAACAGCCCCACAGTAAGTAGTGTGCTATGTGCCTGTGATAGCATAGATCGGAATAGCATAGACACTCACCTGTATTTGCTTGCATTGGTTGTGTTTGTTTTCATTTTATATTTGTTTTTTGTTTTTTTTTAAACACAGTTTTATGGCTTAAAACAGGCATTTTAAAAGGTACAAGAAATTATGCATATTTCATACAATCCACTCTAAAATACAGAAAAAAAATTTTTAAACTTGAGATTCTGAGAATGGAATGATATTTGGATGAATTATGTTTTAGGGTCTTGAACAGGTTTGGTTATATATATATATATATAATTTTTTTAGACTATGGAGTGGTAAAGGGAGAGAGAGTTATGAGGGAGGAAGAAAGGGGAAACAGATAGATTAAGAGAGGTGGAATAATGGGAAATGGGTGAGAAGAAAGGAAGGAAGTGTGACAAGTTTCCCATGCGGCAGGTTGTGCGGGAGCCCTGCTGTGTTGGGAATAGTTTTCTCTCTCCAGGGGCTCTTATTTGCTTTCTCACTGGGCGCTTCTTAAACGGCATTCCCAATGCATACACAAAGACACAGGTTAAAACTCCAGAAACCTTTTTTCTGCTTCTAATTCTATTATTAGAGAGAGAAAAAACAGACAAAGGACAAAATAACCTCACATTATATTACGTACGCACTCATGCACACACACACACACACACACACACACACACACACACACACACACACACACACATAAAGTCAGAGAGCAAAAGCGGGAGATTTTTTGTGCGATTAGCTCTGCTAGTGGTCCTAATTGTTACCTTGTTTCCATGGTGATGGTTGTGTTCCAGAGGTAGAGAGTGAGAGCGGACCTCCTTCATGAGAGCCTAATCATCTACTGACTGAATTAAGCCTTCAAAATTTTCTCTCAAATCAGGCCTGCTCCCTTTAGACTTGGGTTGATTTTATTAATTTTTCTTCCTAATTTCCCTTTGACCTGTTTTGCTTATCTTATTTTAACTTCTTATATTTCAGTTATTGTATTATTTTATATTTTTATTCATCAGATGTTTCTCATGGTTCATTACTCTTACATCAAGATTTAGCACTTAGTTCTCTTCTTTGGTTCTTAAACTGTCTTGAAATGTTTCCTCCAGATAAATGTTTGTAATGTAATGTAAATAATTACCACTTTAGCTTTTTATTTCTTTTATCCTATCTGTACATGCTTTGAATTACAGCTGTTTGTGTGAAAGGTGCTGCATAAATAAAGATTGATTGATTGATCACTGATTGATTGATTAACGTTCCATCCAGTAAGCAAGCGAAATTAAACATCAGTAAGGGGTGATTTTGCGAAGCTCATCACAACTCAATCACAAGACGTTCTTCACTAGCTCTCACCACTCTTTTTTTGTTCTTGTTAGATGGCTTCCTTTATCTTTTTTTTTTTCTCCGTTGTCTCCATCTGACACCTTCTGTATCTCTTGGATATGAAAATTTTGACATTTCTTTCCTGTTGTTTCCCTGTTGATTGATAGATACAATATTATACCTTTATTTTCACTTCAAAGACATAGTAGGAAAAGACTACCCATGTGGAACTGCAGGGGCTGTTTATGAAGAATAGATTGATGATGAAAGAGAGAGGGGGGGGGGGGGGGAAAGAGAGAGAGATGTACCAGGAGACTGACTTGACGAACAAAGGAACAAATTCTGACAGTCCAACTCAACCTTTCACCCAAAAAGTCCATGACATTGTAAAAAAAAATATTTTTTCCTGATATATTAATGTGCTATAATCTAATTCTCTTTCAGCATAACTCTACACTGAATTAATTAACTACTAAAAACGAATTCATTTAAATTCATACTAAATACACTAAAATACATTCAAATAAATACACTGGTTCTACATTAATGAAATTAATACAATTATTGACAAAACAGAGTAATGAAAGTCTTTGATGATTTGAATCCAGCTAATTCAGAACACCATGCCGAACATTTGTGATTAAATTGGATTTATTTAATCATCCAATAATCTATAGCAGAGTCAAAAAATGGAAAATGTCAGGGTCTCATTGCTGTCAGTTATAGTTTCACAACGACGGAAAAAATATCTCTTTCTGAAATTAGTATTAATTGAATGTAATATATTAACACTGCCAAATGCAGTTCACTGGTGGCTAAGAAAAAGTAGTAACCATGGTAGCCAGAATTTCTTAACTGACAGACTACTGGTGGCTTGATGTTGCTGGTGCCACCCTGGAGCCATCCACAGTGAGCTGGGAGGGAGCTGGCCAAAGTAAATCATAGACAGTTTTGCCTGTAGCAGTTCAGCGATGCTTTGCCTGTCAAACCCTTCTAGAGGCACAGTCACAAACCAGCATAAAAGATTCAGTGCTCTCCTTATTCTCCACACATGCTACTCTTATTGGCTCTTAATTGTATCAACCTTGTTAGCCATAGACGGCCAAACTGTTGATATGTTCATTCAGGAAGTCCTTCTTTTCCTTTCCCTCCAGGTCGACCAGAGGAGAAAAGTTTCCTCTTTTGAGTCTTGGTTCCTCCCAAGGTTTCTTCTTCCAGCTTAGGGAGTTTTTCTTCACCTTTGTCGCCTTTGGCTTGCTCGGACCTGGACTCTGTAAAGCTGCTTTGTTACAACTTGGTTGTAAAAAGCGCTATACGGGGGGTCCTCGGGTCTCAACATACAACGTTTCAAGTTTACAACCCTCACTCCCATTAAAATGATTAAAAATAAAGATACGAGTGTTGCGCGGAAGATGCGCGTACACCATTAGCATCGTACTTACGGACTATGTGGGCTCACTAGTTTGGTTGCATGCGGTGGAAGAATAAGTGAAATATTGTGTGTAACCTAGTCGGCATTATCTTGGTTGAATAGCAGGTGTTAATTTAAGGATAGCATTTCAGGTTGAAAAATGAAGATGTGGACTTCTTGATCTGTAATGTACGTAGCTCTGGATAATAGCGTATGCTAAATGCCAGAAATTTAAATGTAAGCAGTAATGCAGCGTATGAGTGAGGGAGTTGACGTCCCCCAGTACGCTTTCCTCCACTATTTTGGACTATTAAACAGTATATTAATGTCCTTTTCCTTTTTCTGTGGCTTAGTTGTGTTTTGTGACTTAGGTTAAGGTGTGTTTCTACTTACGCCAAAATTCAGGTTACATCACTGTCACAGGAACAAATCTGTGTCGTAACTTGGGAATCCCCTGAATAGATTAAACTGGACTGAATTGAACATGCTTTTTTCCGATTGATCTGCTGATAAAGCAGTGCTGACTTTTATTTCCATCCAATGATTTCTAGCTTATTGTTGCTGCTGTTCCAAACACCTGGTATAGATTCAAGATTCAAGACCTCTATTAGTCACATACTGTACATAGTTATCCATCATTTAATGTAGTGAAATGATGATCTGGCCTGCTACTAGACTGTGCATGATAACATAAAATAAGACTAAAATAGAAAAAGCAAAATGAGTAGTACTAAATAGCAAATAAGACAAAAGACTGGATACTGATTACTCATCATGAACATGACTATAAAGTGAAATTGGCATGAATGTAAAAAAAAAATTAAAAAGACAATTGATAAATTCTGGTCATCATGGAATTTTCAGACAACTAGGATTTTCACATCATGTAAAAAAAAAAAAAAAACTTATGATGTCGTGCATCATGTAGGTGATCAGAAATAGGACCAGTATGTCTTCAATAGCTACTTTGATTGAGTTACCCTCTCTTAAGAATGACATTCAAAGGCATCTATACAAGCCCTGCATGACAGTTGACATAACCCTGTTCAGCCACTTATAAAGGTTGATTCCAGCTGGTGTCAGCTGTCATGAAGATGGCTTTTGTTGAATTTGATGTCAAGCTGGCATAACACCTATCTAAACCAATAAAGATTTTTTTGACCTAAGGGTATGTTATGACATTTTCTGGGTTGAAGTGACATAGCATCATATGAAAACTGAACTTGAAGAATGACATAATGCTGATGACATAGCTTTCAGAGTTATATGGTTATATGGAAAATTGAACAAAAGCGAGCTGAGTACTGAGCAGTATGTCACATGCTTGGCTCTCGGTGGTAAGATAAAAATGCAGTGAATATGAAACTCTTGCTAACGTGGGTAAACCTTTAAGGACAACATTCTAAAATATATGATAATTATATATTGTATTATTACATGTTAAAAAGCCGTAAGAGCTTCATTCACAAACGCATATTGTGTAGTTAGGTCAAATTATTAAATTATACATAATTAAATCACTGCATAATCACTAGTGGGGGTGGTCAAGAGGTAGGATACTTGCCTCTGGACCAAGAGGTCATGGGTTCGAATCCTACCTTCAGCAAATCCACCACTGGGTCCCTGAGCAAGACCTTAACACCAATTTGCTCCAGGGAGACTGTCCCCTGTAGCTAAGAAATGGAAGTCACTTTGGACAAAAGCATCTGATAAATAATGTAAATGATTCAAAGAATATAGAGCTCATTTATAGTAAGGAATCGTTCAGAAAAAGTCAAATGTACACAATTCTGTAGATGTAGTTGGTCAACCAACACATGTCTGGAGTCGAAACTTGGCTTTTAGTAGTTATGAGGCATTAAATGTCAATGGTACCCTAAATCTTTTCTGTAAATACAGCCCCCAAACAACTATAAAAATAAACAGAGATCAGAGTAGGAGAACTGATCTAGAATCAGTATTTGTGACATGAAGAATCTGATTCAAGATCAGTTCTCTCCAGCCCTGGTGTTGCCTGAAATAGCTGTTAGTCATGGTTTTACTTTTATAACTCACAGTAAGTCATAATGTGTCCTAAACAATGAGTCAGTGCCACCTTAATGAAGTGCTGGATGTGTTAGAGGTTGATATAGAGAGACGTTTTGGTAATATTTTCCTACAGCTACAATTTAAGTAAAATGTGACTATTGACTTCTAGTCTTTGTACTATTTAACAGTGTTTATCCATACTGCTATTACTGAGTGTAGATAAAATACTTAGACGACTAAGAGCTGTGGAAGGAAGAAAAACAAAGATTGAAAAAGAAATGCTCTTTAGACAACTTTTTCCTACTTTAGAAGAATTCCTTCTTCATGTCAGACTCTTATCTCCAGTGCCAGGGCTTGTCACTTGCCTGACAGCAGAAGGCAAAGAATTTACAAAATAAGGGTGCTACACAGATGGCTGCTGTTGGTGGGCAGCCAACTTGCCACTGGCAAATTGTTTGCCTCTCACCAAAAACTTGCTAGCTGTAGAAAGTTTCCTTTTCAGGGCAACACCACTGTACTGAAATGATCAGCACAATTTGTGCATTACACTTTGCTTCCTGAAATTCTCAGTTTATCTGAAATGGTTCCAGCTTCAATCCAGGAAGGCATTCATCAGAAAAAGTATCATATTTTGTATTCAGTCATGCTATGTCCATGAGTGCAGTCGACATAGTGAACACCAGGACACCCATAACTTGAAAAAAATAAAATGTATACTATACTACTACTACTTTTCTATAATGCATTTAAAACAAGCAAAAAGTGCTGTACATTCAGAGAACTTACAAAAACACAGATACACATAGGATACAGCAACACAAACAGATATAAAAGATGCTCAATCACTGCGAGGTAAAATCTAAAGAAAATAAATATGTTTCGATAAGAGATTTAAAAACAGGGAGAGATGAGGCCAGCCTAACATCTAAAGGCAACTTGTTCCAAAGTTTTGGAGCCACGATTGAAAAAGCTCCTCTGAGCTTCAGCCCAGCCTTTGGAACCACTAAGGTCAGGTGATCAGCAGACCTGAGGGGCCGAGAGGGAACATAGAGCTGAAGCAAGTCAGAAAGGTAAGGTGGAGCAAGACCATTCAGACATTTATACGTTAAAAGGAGAATTTTATAATCAATTCTTCCAGTGAAGACTGGATCAAATTGGCGTGATGTGTTCATGCCTGCGTGTCCCCGTTAACAGACGAGCAGCATTTATACATATACTGCAATTTATTTCCATGCCAGTGTCTGCTAAATTCCTACACGAGCACCTCATCCTGCTTCATGAGGTACTGATTAGTGATCACCTGAACCAAATCTTATTAATTGAGGAAAATTATAACATGTTGTAATCAACACTCTCCTCTCGCAATGTCACCAGGCGGATGGTAAAACACTGCTAGCAGTTCATCAAAGGTAATTATTGCCATTTTGTTTAAGAATAAACAAGAGATTTGTTTTCTTTGAATTATTCAAGTTCTGCAGTGGTCTCTTATTTTTTCTGAGCTCTCTCTCTCTCTCTCTCTCTCTCTCTCTCTCTCTCTCTCTCTCTCTCTCTCTCTATATCTCTCTCTCTCTCTCTCTCTCTCTCTCTCTCTCTCTCTCTCTCTCTCTCTCTCTCTCTC
>JBBPDC010000156.1:9729695-9740809 GCA_037974485.1 Hemigrammopetersius urotaenia | reverse complement strand
AGAGAGAGAGAGACAGAGAGAGAGAGAGAGAGAAAGAGAGGAAGAGAAGAAATGCCTCAGGGAGGAGACACATTGATTTGATACTAATTGCATTGTCTGGCTGGAGAGAAAGTGCACATCATTAGTGTCCTTAAATGTAATCATCCTCAACGGCGCTCACAAGGTGCTAACACACACACACACACAAACACACTCACACACAGACACACACACACACAGAGACAGAGCTAGAGTATACACTCACAGAGATCCAGTTGTCTTTTCTTGAATTTTCTCTTTTTTTCTCCACCGATATTCTCCACCTCTTCTCATACATCTCATATAACTTGAAATTCTCTTGTATATCTGCACCCCCAGGTTTGGTCTTTAGGGTCCAATATGACCTTGGTAAAAAGAATACACACATACACACTCACAAAACCTGCTGCTTCTAAGACTAATCCCTCTAGTCTGTGCTCGGTTAACATGCAGAGTACAACTGTTTAGCTTGAATGCAAATTCAATAGCTCTACTTTTCCCAAACAAAGCTGCCAGTTCTTTCCACGCCATGTACTCTGGCTGAATTGCTGCAACAGTGAATAGGAGATACAAACCATCTTCAACATTAATCACTAGTCCAGAGAGATCTTCTGAAGACAAACTACACTCTGGTTTATTTTATTTGTGGGGCACGGTTTCAACCATGCTATCTTATGTTACATCCATGAGCTCCTGACAGGCTTATGGCCCATCAGACAATGTTGACAAGAGCACCATCTTCACCTACTCTGAGCTTCACCTTCACAAGGTTTAGAAAATTCTCACTGTCTACATTCTTTCCCACATTTCACTCAAACTTTCTTATGAATGTCCTAAGACCTATGGCGGCATGTGATCATGGCACTAAGAAATGATGGGTTCAGTGAAGCAGTGGGCAGCCAGTGACACAGCTCCCGGGAAGCAGTGTGTGCAATAGTATCTTGCTCAAGGGTACCTCAGTGGTGCCACAGGCAGTCGCGAAAATCAAACCCACTGCCTTCCAATTGGACACCCTAACCACCAGGCCACCAGCTGCACAGTTGTTTAAGTGTTGGCCTTATCGTTGAGAATGGCCAACGGTGGTGTCCATGGTAGTGCCACAACAATCCATGGCTGGGAACCCAAGAGAGCACAATTGTCTATGTCCTTTCTGGGTTGGTTGTTGGAACGCCCCTCCTTCCCATCAGTATGATGCTAACTGATGTAACAGTCTGCATTCTCCTCCAAGCGTGTCAAGTTGCATTCGAAAGATAAAGTGTCTGACCTCAAGTCACTTGGAGGAAGGACATGTGAGCCTTCATCCTCCGTTGTTGGAGGAAAGACATGTGATACCAACAACATCCTCTGTTGTTGGTATCATCTGATAGGGGAGATCCTAGCTAGTGGGTGGAATTGGAAATGACTAAATCGACCAAAATCAGGAAAAAATAAAAGTTGTGACTTCAAAATGATGAGAAAACTCAGTGTAGTCTTATTCATTCTGCAGAAGTCTACACTGCCCTGAGATTAATGTTCATAGAATGTAACTGATGTAGATATTTGAATCAATACATTCACGGTACCACAAGTGGAAGATATGGTCAACATATGCCTAAATCCAATGCAAAAACAGTGTAGTAAAGCAGTGGCATCCCTAATGTTAGTAAATCCTCCACTGAGTGTAGTCAGAAACACCATGTCAGGCCAGTGTGTGACAGAGTGTTTAATTAAAGTTATGAGATGTTCGTAGCCCTTTCAAAACATCCCTAATGTCTTGTGCGGATGATTATAGGTTAGAGTCTGCAACTGTCTGATGTTCCACAGGCGTGCTAGTTTGAACAGCACTGTTTCTGAATGTCAGTCTCCTTTTGAAATGGAACTGCTGAAGTGCATCTTTTGTCTGACTAAATTCATTCAGCCCTACCAAGAGCACAGGTTTTCTAAGCAGGGTGAGCAAGCCTCAACTTTCCTTAGGCAACTTTCCTTTTTTGATACTTCAGCATAGCAGCTGTGAAACCAGACACAGCTTGGTCACAACAGTCTGATCACATCAACCTAGGTCTGCAAAGCAGAAAATTATTAATACAGATTATTCCTTGCCTTTAATCCCCGATTTCACGCCCCGCATCCAGATCAGGATTAGATGTGGGCTCTGCCAGATGTGAACAAAAAGCAAGCCGCCGTCTTACTGCTCTTAAGGAAATCTTTATCTCGGTTAAGACAGCCTGAGAGATATCCAGAGAGAGGGAGAGAGCGAGAGAGAGAGAGAGATGTGAGTGTTTGGGGTCACATGAGAGAGGGGGAGAAGAAATGATCGTTCTATTCATCCATTTAATAACATCTATTATTAAAGGTGAAGTGTGGAGGCACCTGTCTTAATGCAGCAGATTAGAAGTGCTGGAGGGCTGCGTCGGAGGCAGGCCAAGTTAAAAGCGTGCTGCACGTTGGAAGCATATCCATTTTACATGAACAGAGACATGTTTGGCTCTTCTAATTTGTGGCGTGGCGATATACTATCTGACAGAGAGGTGGAAGCAGCTCTACCTGCGTGGCATAATGAATGAGGCTTGCAAAAGGGCTGGCATAAAGGCTCCTCAGAGACAAACCTGTGAGCTCCTAAGTTGCAGCCCAAGCCTCAGCACCGCATGCTACACACTCCACTCCCAGAGCCATTTAGAAAGTAGAATCCAATGAATTAAACATTCCCTAATATTCTCATTGAACATTTATGTACCTAAACTAATCCGAAGGGATGCCAAAAAAATACACTCTGTTTCTTTGGAGGACAACATTGCCAGCTTTCCTTTGGTTTTCCTTCAGCATGGAAAAGCATTACTTAGGTCTTCAAGATGAACTAGTGTGAAATAACTTGCTTTTGGCAGAGAAATAAAGATAAGGTAGGGTAAATGAACAGGAGTAAATATGTTACTTGTTGTGATATCACTGTCACTGATGGATACAAATATGTATTTTTGCAAATATGGACAGAGGAGCCAGTGTGTTTTGAACTGTGATAGCATTTATATAGTGCATTGCATACTCTTATTAAAAAGGCTGCATGAAGGGTGGTTTTTTTCCATTATATCTGGCCTTTAACATCTGCATAGAGGGTGGTGGGGGCTCTCTCACTGCTGATAATGTGATTTAGATGAGGAGAGGATGTCTGGGAGCTAGGAGATACGGTTCCAGACACACACACTCTCTCTCTCTCTCTCCCTCTCTCCCTCTCTCCTCTCTTTTATTGTGCTCTCTCTCTATCTGTCTCTTTCTCTGACAGCACTCTGTCCATATGCAGGGTCTTTGTTCTTGTTTTGGGCTGACTGAGGATTTCAGTGATGTGTCCAGTTTAAACATCTGATGCCGCAGGCCTTTCCTTTCAGGAATGGAACACCCATCCACTGATGATGGAGGAAGAGAGAGAGTGTATGTGTGTGTGAATGAGAGAGAGAGAGAGAGAGAGAGAGAGAGAGAGAGAGAAAGAGAAAGAGAGTGAGATCTGCACCCTATAGCTCTTTTCAGCAGTATCTTCTCTAAGGCTGTGTCCGTGAAAGTGATAATGGGAGATGTTGAAGAGAGTTGTGCGTGTGCTTGTGTGTATGAGTGTGTGTGTGTGTGTGCATGCGCGTATGAGTGGAGAGAGAGATACTGCTGAAGACACAGGCCACCGCCAGCAGCGAAAAGGAATCATGGGCAATCTATCACAGACAGACAGAGAGAGAGATAGGGAGAAAGAGTGAGAATTTAAAAGAGTGTGTGAGGGAGGCAGTGAGAGAGAGAACGAGAGAGAGGTTAAGGGGTGTTGGGTGGCTGCACTAGTGAGGGAGATAGCCCTAGGGAGCATGTTGAAATGAGGGAAACGAGGCAAAGAAGTAGACGAGTGCACACAGTGGAGGAGGGCAATGCTGCTGGGCCTAGTGTTTCTCTCTCTCTCTCTCCCTTTCAGTCCTTCCCTCTCATACGTTATCAGCAACTGTTGCTCCCTCTGCTTTTTAAAAGATGCTTCAACATCCTGGCTATATTTTCTTATGGCACAACAGCTCAAGACATCACGAAAAGTAATACTGGCTCAACCATGTGATGATCATCCTTTGTGCTGCACCCTTTTTGTGACTATAGCCACTGGCAACCAGTCATGAACCGGGCAGAAGAGCTAAAAATGCACTGTAGCATCACTGTAGCTTCCCAGATACAGAACTCCATAAACCAGCTACATATAGAGTAAAAATATGTCACCTGAATGTGTATTATAAGCAGTTACAAGCTCCAAATATTTGCAAGCATAATGCTGCAGTATCACCACCATTAGCTAACAACAGGGAACCGTCGCTGGATAAAAATGGATTGTTCTGATACATGTAATGAATATGTTCATAATCTATCTAATATGTAAAGAGAAATATCGCCTTTTTGCTAAAACCATGCTTGCATGACTGGCTAATCATTAAAAAAGAAAAAAAGAAAAAAGAAAGGTTTTTAAGAAAAATTGGCAATGGAAAAAAAATGAACTTCCAATTAAAAAAATGCACCCGCTTATCCGTGCTGTTTCATCCCGACTATTTGAATGCTAATCATTGTGAAAATACATTTATTGTGAAATACAAAAAGCAGCAATTTATCCTCTTGATGCCCATTATGTTTGTCTTAAATTTGAGGTTCGGATTTAAGGTTTCTCTTGTTCTCATTTGTCATGAGTCATGACTTGGAGTGGTCAATTTAAAACAATTTTCTTTCTCCCTCTCTCTCTCTCTCTCTCTCTCTGTATACACTCCCAGGTACACTGATGTAGAATCTTTCAAATGCACTAAACCCAAATGGCCCATGACTCAAAACCTGTAAAAAGTTTGTTCCCAGGGTTGTGATGTTCTGGGCAACGATTCAAGCATAAAAATGTATTGTTTGTATTTCTGGAAGGGTTTCTTATGTTTCTCAGCTTAAAAAAAAACATGGCAAATAACACTTCAGTACGAAAAACATGCCTTACTACCAATAATATTTAAGGCACGTTAAAAAGCTGTGGTTTGAGCTGACAGTGCTTTTTAAATAAATCTTGGTAGGCTAAGATGAAAAATAAGTCCTATATGTGGTGATGTTCTCAAACATACGTTAGATTGTGCCTTTTGAATAAGGAATAAGCACAAAACATGGTCTGTATTTAGGTAAGAATGACTCTGAGACCCTTTCATTTACAGAGATGGGGACTCGAGTCTGAGACTCGGACTCGAGTCGCACTTAAGTCGCACAAAGAAAGACTTGTAACTTGACTTTAGACTTCCCTCAGCAACTCGAGACTTGACTCGGACTCGGGTGCTATGAATCGTAAGTCAAAACTCGTAAACAATGTTCATTTCATTGAATTATTTATTTATATTTGGCACTCTTTCCAAGGGCAGATGAGATGGTGAGGGCAGATCACAGCACGCAGTCCCACCCCCTGCTAATGAACAGCCTATGGTGTGGCCAATTAAACGTTCACTCAAAGACTTGAGACTTGACTTGGACTCCAGCACAGAAACTTGAGACTCGACTTGGACTTTTCCAGCATACAGCATGTCCAGATTCTTGCAGTTACATATCAATTACAGAACCCTGGCAACAAACTAGTTCAACTTAATGATAATTGATTGAGAATATCATACGAGAAATGAATGACAGAACTGTATGAATGCATGAATTATTAACACTGATGTTGCAAAATAATAGTCAAAAAAAGCTATGCTTGTTTGTCAAAGATTTTTCATCAGTTATGTTTATTTTTTACACCGTTTTTTGGTCAATGACTTCACAAACTTCATCACTTTCATATACTTCACCAATCCACATGATGCATGGAGTGATTGTAAGTCCATCTGTCTGATAAGAGGTTTGTGTCCACAGGTGTCCATTCATGCTAACCCCCTCTGAAGTGAGCTAGACACAAAGCACTTTTTGGGCAACCGCTTGACAGCTGCTTCACCAAAAACGGCAATATTTGTTCTGTTCATTCACCTCTGAGAGGTGCTTGATCTTAGTTAATGCAGCACCACATAGTGATTAACATCAGTGCAAAAATGTAGTGCTCCACTAATATAGTGTGGTGTGGAGGTTCAAACGTGGCACTTTCCATCCGATTATATCACCCACCACATTCTTTGTATGCACACCAGATTTCTTGAATTTCATGCATAAGGGGTGCTGCAATTGGCCCACTGGGATAAAACAAAGTTAAAAGCTTATAATGCAATTTTGGAGCTCATTCAAAATGGTACACAGGTGTTATTTACTCAGTTTCTAACAAATCAGTCATAATTCGCTGATTGTGTGGCATGATTTGGTCTAGCTCCAAAATTAATTTTGTCTTTAAACCTTTTTTATAAAATCCAAATGGTTAGTTTAGTTTGTTTTTTTCAGCCTTTACTTGGACAGAATTCCCATTTTAACCCTAATATTATAGATTTACAAGAGCTTACAAAGGACCATGCTCAATCAATCCCATAGCTCAGACATGTTAGCCACATTAGCCATGTCACAAACCATGGCCAAATCCACATGCCATGTGTCGTTAAGTAGAAATTTGTCCAAACATATGCATGTGGGAGGAAGTTGGACAAATGTTTGTCTCATCAATAATAGACAAGTATCAGCAACTTAACATATTGTAATTATCATGAGACTTGGATGCACGAGCCAAATTACTATTGTGTGTGTATGTGTTTGTGTTTGCGTGTGTGTGTGTGTGTGTGTGTGTGTGTGTGTGTGTCTGCACAAGCATGTGTGTGTGTGCCTATGTGAGTGTGTGTGTAATCCCTGAGGAGCTCTCTGATAAGAACTGCGAGTTTTTAATCCAGCATTCATCCAGTTGTTAGACAGATTATCTGTCACCACAGCTACTCTGTAATCTGTCATTCTGTGGTGCGCCATAATCTTTCATCGCCAAATTCAGCGCATTTATAGATCATAAACAAATACATCTCCTTCACTCACTCCCTCAACCAATACCCCGAGATCCATCCTTCCACTGACACTTTAACTACAGCCATAAATGAGCTGCATAATTATTTTCGAAATGAACGATTCACGGTATATATTTATTAGAGGCCCAGTAATGTTTGCTGGAGAAACTGTACATCAGCAAGTGTAATACTGCGCCTTCACATCTGCGGCAACTCAGTAATGAATCTATCCAGCCAAAAAAAAATAAAAAATCAATATAGAGTTTTAGCTGCAAGGGTGTTGAAAAGATAATAGATCTGGTTGAAAGCTCATCAAATGTTGCGCTAGAGACTGAAGGACAGAGAGAGTGTGTGTTTGTCTGTTTTAATGAGGGAGTGATGAAATACGATTGGCTCAATAAGCGGCCTTTGGTGAGTGGAAATATTTAACATCACGGCAATTATGTTGCAGTAATGACCTCATGTTGTGTGTGTGTGTGTGTGTGTGTGTGTGAGAGAGAGAGAAAGAGAGAGGAAGAAAAGGATTTTAAGCTCGTCATAGTTGTGGTCAGCCAAATTCTCAGCTAATTGGGTGTGTTTGTATGTGGGGTATGTCTGTGGGTGGGTATTTTTTTGGGATGTGTGTGTGTGTGTGTGTGTGTGTGTTTGTGTGTGTACGTCGCTCTGGATAAGAGCGTCAGCTAAATGCCGTAAATGTAAATGTAAATGCTTGTCTGGGTGTGAGTGAAAGAGAGAAAAAGAGTTTAATGTACTTTATAGTTGTGTCTGTGTGTGCATAATATGCATAAGTAGGATGGTACGAGGGATGTCTATGTGCTTGTATATGTTTACGTCTGTGTTGTGTGTGCGTGTGTGTGTGTGTCTTTGTGTAGGGTTAGGTGCTGCATTTCTGTGTGTGTGTGTGTGTGTATGTCGATGCGTGTGTGTGTGTGTGTGTGTGTGTGTGTGTGTGTGTGCTCTAAGAACAGTCTAATAGCAGTCTAATGACAGTCTAATAACAGGCTAACAAAGCTTAATGAGCTACTGGGCTGGTGGAGCCGTGCTGGCCACAGTAGGTGTCACACCATAACTGCATGCCTGGGGAAATAATTAAAGGAACGCAGTGGACAGTATTTTAACAGTAACATATCTCAGAGCAGGAGTAATCATGATGGCCCCCCAATGAGAACACTATTTGGCCTTGATATCCTGCTTGTAAATGTAGGCCGAGAGATTAATCTCCATTTAGCCACTTTAAGCCCCTTTCTCCACTTTAAGAGCAAAACAAATCGCTTTCCCAGTTTCCCGATTTCCAGCTTATATATTTATTCATTGGGAAACCACATACAGAGACAAACACTCACAGCAGTAATAATTCATACATCAGCGAACCCAGTGATCCAGAGATTTTGACAGAGTACAACAGAGCTGTTGGTTCTAATGTGTTCTTCCTCAGATCACTTCCTCAGAGTTTTGCACCTGAGGAGTGTATTTAACTGTCAGTTGATCCACTACAGCAACCCTCTCCCAACGCTCTACATTCACTGAACATCAATAAATAAAAAATGAAACAGTAAATGCTGCTTATAGTGCACGTATGTCAACTTTTATTCACCCTCTGTTTGTGTGTACCTGTGTGCATGTGTCTAGATGTGTGTTTGTGTGTGTCTGTCTATCAGAGACTTGCTAGAATTAAAGATACTGAATAAGGAATCACAATATTTTCACCACAACCTATAAACACAAAAAGATGCACATTTGCCTAAAGTCACAACGACCAGTTCAAGAACCCCTCAGCATTGGAGCAATTGTGTTCGATGTGTGATGGAACACCATTCAAAACCACTGGGATCAGTAGGGATGGGTTGTTAACCTGAATAAATATTAAGTTATTACCTGTAGAGATTAGCAAATTCCCTATTAAAATCTTTGACTCTGGAAGAACTTGTAGACAAGCAGATGTCTATAAACTTCTGGACATACAGTATATATAAAGTGAGGTAAAGTGGCTCTTACAGTCTTGCATGAACGCATCAAAGCACAGCACACAGTGTGAATAATGTGAAATTCTTTCTCTGCATTAAACCCATTCATCAAGTGATGCAGGGGGCTACCACCCATGAGGGAGGTACTCTGAGGGACTGTACCTTGCTCAAGGGTACCTCAGTGATGAACCCACAACCTTCTGATTGCAGGGACAACTCCCTAACCACTAGGTCATCAGCCACTTCAATATATTGTAATGAAAAAGATTGAATGAAAAGGTTATTTGACAGGTTGTGGCTTGCTTTCATTAACTGCGTGTGCTCTTCAGTGCTTGCCAGTCAGGCGTAGTGTCATCAGCATATGCTGTAGAATGCTTCTGCCCAGGATGGGGTTCACGCTACATGACTTACATTTATTAATGGCCACCGCCTGTATCTGCAGTCTCCACCGTGCAGGAAGCACTATTTCATTACCATGTTCTATAGCCCTGTAATATGTTGTAACAGATGCTGTCAAGCTGTGTATGATTGGATTGCTTTTATGAATGTGCCCAGCTCCACTGTCCATTTCATTAGCATACAGTATTGAACGACCCATATTGTACTGGACACATTAGCATGGGCTGTAATTTGGGCAACTTTTAGATTATAATCTCTTTTCTCACCGTGCTCTGGAACATTCAAGCAAAACAAATTCAATAGTAAATACAATGACGGGTTTGTATAAACCCATGAGAGCAACCATCCGTACAGACACACACTTCATTCATATGAAAAAAAAGAAAACATTACATTTGCATTAGAGTTATTTTCCTTCCGGAAAATATGCTAAAATGTAATCTCCATTCACGTCCACGGCCCAGATTCACCAAGCCGACGAGAAGAACTAGTGGCATCTGTCGCTGACTAATGATTACCTTCCGTCAGTGCACCCTGGCCTCTCATCTATTGTGAAAATATGCACTGGAACACACCGCAGAAACTGCAGCTGGTTGCCAACATGCTCAGCCTTTTTGCACAGAGTGGAGATACAGCTGGGCTGCGAGAAATTTGAAACATTATGTCCACCCACTGTCCCTTTGTTAGGTCGAATCTTGTCCACCCTGCAGTTGGTCCACCTTCCAGAAGTTCTTGATGAAAGTTCACTGCATAGAGTGAACCACACAAACACACACACACACACACACACACACACACACACACACACCCTAACATCCACTGCTATGCTGACAGTGATCTACAACCCAAATAATACCTGCACACTGGTGATCCTGCGGGGATCCTGAATACTGAAGATCGAAGTAAAGGGGGCTAACAAATGATACAGAGGAACAAATGGACTACTTTAACTGTGAACTACAAAGCGCATCAATATAGTAAGTAGAGTAAGTAACACAGAAATAATGAATTCTATATGAATTTCTCTGTATGAATATGGACAGGGTGTGTTTGTAAACAGTGCTTACGTACTTCAAAAAATTATTTTACTTGGAAAAAAAAAAGCCAGGGAAATTAGTTTTTCCATAAGATGCACCTTCTACAGATTCCAGCCCTTGTTTGGGGAACAGAATGCTCCCTGACTGATGACTCGCTATATCACTGGACCTGCATCTGAAAGATGCTTTAAGGAACATTCTGTAATGATCATTTCTCATAAATAACAGCCGGCACCCCTAAAGTGGTCTTAAGGAGGCCTGACGTAAGAGAGGAAGACAAACTGGCGTCTGAGGCCTACAGAGACACAGTAAAAACGTCAACCTTGTTGCGGCTATACTATCCATCACAGCCATAACACAATCAGACAGTGCTGGAAGTCAAAACTAAGACAAAACGCACAAACAACAGTATAGTGACCACTGCTGTCTTTTATGCTCAAGGCCAGACTAACTACTTGTTGTTGAGGCTAAAAGAAAGGTTGAAAAATGACGAGTGTGTAGGACATGTGGACTGAGTGATGTTTGTCCTTGACTGCCGTATTTACAACAACTTTGACTGGATTCGTTTTGTTTCATTTTCATCTTCTCTACCTATTCTGCTGTATTTTACTATGCATGACATTCAAAGCCAGATGTATAGTTTAGTTAGAAAGTAGTATAGTATGGAGAGGTTTTATAACCACTGGTAACATGTCATGTTGTCAGAGTGCAGGCCGCGAAGCCCACACTCTGATTTACCTCGGAGCGACCAGGAACGAGGCAGGCAGGCTTCCATACTTGTACTCAGG
>JBBPDC010000156.1:9694570-9707246 GCA_037974485.1 Hemigrammopetersius urotaenia | reverse complement strand
TGTGTGTGTGTGTGTGTGTGTGTGTGTGTGTGTGTGTGTGTGTGTGTGTGTGTGTGTGTGTGTGTGTGTGGACGTAGCTCTACCGCTTTACTTTAAATGGTACACTCTTGTTTATTGACATTTCTCTCAATTTCAATATTTCCCTCTCTCCTTTGCTTCCTGCTGTGCTATTCTTTTCCCTCTAAACCATTTCCACAGGACATTCTGTGACACGATCTGGGCAGAGTGCGTGTGTGTGTGTGTGTGTGTGTGTGTGTGTGTGTGCGTGTGCATGTGTGTGTGTGTGTGTGTGTGCGTGTATTTGTGTGCACGAAGAATAGAGACTGTGCCAAAAGTCCCCAAGCTGTCAGTGTGTCATGTTAAGAGTCCAAGGGTGACAGGCATGCATTTGCGTAAATAGCCACGCTTGCTAGTCCAATGGCTGTGTATGTTTGTATGTGACTGAGTGGGCAAAACAGCCAAGCACTAACCGGGTCACATGCATGTATGTGTGCTTTACCCTCCTGCTGTTCTCTCTCTCTCTCTCCCTCTCTCTTTCTCCCTTTGAAGTTGCCCGAGGCTGCTCCGGCTCACGAGTCTCGTCCACTGGTTGGCCATTTCACTTATTTATGTATTGTGTGGATTGAAGCGAGACTTGGTTGATGCCTTCTGACCTCAAAGCCGTGTGGCACTTTGTACTGAGCAGAGGTGCTTAAAATGGCCTAAATCTCTGACACTTCACTCACATCAGAGAGCAGGAACACGCTCTCACTCTCTCCTTCATATTTCTCATTATATCTCCCGTTCTCCCCCACTCCCTTCCCCCCATAAGACCTTTGATATAGATAGCGTGTCTTAGGCCGAGCTATTATTGTGGCTAAGCCCCCAGCATGAATTATTAACTGAAGGAGACCTGCTATTAAGAACACTGAAGGCTTATAGAGGTCCTTCACTTCGCTGCCGATAATGGTGTGTTTCTAGTCCATGCGAGGGATAATGTCAATTGCATCCTCATGACCAATAAAATGCCACTCGTCGTTAGTACTCAGAGCATTATTAACGAGCTGTTTCTCTCCAAAGCGCTGTGTAGACTGGCATTACATTTGTCTGGAATGGCTTCAAAGCCGCTAAACGATTTTAATGGCAAATATGGATAAAGGGATTTAATCACTAGTCATAATCCAGCATTTAACAAAATCATGATAGGATATTGGCCAAGATGTTTGTAATGGAAGGCATGGAGAATGTCGCTGGATGTGTCGTCAGCAATTTAAAGACGAATATTTGTGTTGCTTAAATCAACTGAAGGACTCTCCGCTGTATATACTCAGAAGCCGCTAAAGCACGGAGTGGCTAAATGTAAATAGTGGCTACATTTCCCCCTCAATTCCTACTGACTATCCATAGAATGACAATACTGCCATTTGTTCTTGTTGCCTGCACCCTGAAGCCTAGAACATATCAACAGGTTAGAAACTCATATGTTTGCAAGTAGCACAAGAAGCTGGTTTTGGATGCTTATACTCCCACTTTAATACCAAAAATGCTGTACAAAAGAAATGACCTTCAGAGACTGACTTTACAGAGCATGATGAGAACTCCATGAATCGCTGTTTTAACAAATGTAGCAATAAAATATTTGTTTCAAATTCAAGAAACGATGCAAGACATGATATTTACATTACTACAGTTGTTTCAACAGGGTAGAAACCCATGCATTTACAAAGAGCAGATGTTGCTGGTTTTAGTCATTTATGCTCCTACTTTAATGCCCAAAATGCTGCACAATAGAGATGTCATTTGAAGAGAGACTAACTTCACAAAGCTAATATTGTAACAATTTGTTCACATTCAATGAGAACTCAATGAGTTTGGCAGTAATAACCACTGTGGTAATATAAATAGACATTTTACTGCGTGAAAGTAATTTGCTATTTTCCACTTATAGTCATGTTACAAGTGAAAACATTACATTTTAATTGTGCCTAATAATTAGCTGTAATAATTAGAATTTGCCTGCTTGAGGCAGCCAAATGCACAGCAGTGGTGCTTCAATCATGCAGCGCCTGTTTATATCATTTTAATGCATTTTAGGAGTTTAGTTAAGGGAATAGCCTCTGTTTTGGCTCACAAAGAAATGTAGTGTCACTGGGATGTGTCGGCATGTTATTGGTTATGTATGTACAGATGGTGTCACCTTCAGAATGATGATCAGGATGGATCTTCAAGAAGAAGAAAAAAACCTTGCTCTGGAAAACAGGCATTACTTCACCGTCCTTTTCGACACAGTTCTCAGATTTCATGATTCCCATTTGCCTCCTTACTCTTACGCCCTCGAATCACATTTAGTGGGTCATTGCGACTGTCTCCTAAAAAAATGGCCACAATGGGCAAAATTCTTCCACGCTGACATCACCAGATCCATAAATATTAAAATATGCATCTCATATGTAATACTCCTTTAATACCACTTCTGGGAATGGCAAATCTATGCCTCCAGCCATATGTCTGCACTTCAGAAATCCATAGAGAACTGGTGAGAGCTGCAGAAAAATGAGTGCACGGTGAAGGAATGAGACATACGAGGAAGAGGTAAAGCTAGCTCTGGCTGAGGTGAGAAACAAGGCCATCTGGAGAGAGAGGGGATGATCTTCGCGAGGAAACACTTCCGTTTTCGCCTGACGATAATCATCGGTGACACCCTGAAGAGAAATTTCATAGCAGTGAATGAGAATGGAGCTCATCCTTCAAAATAAAAGGGGGAGTTTCAGTGCAGCGGTAGAAATACGCTGCTCAATAAGTCATAAGAGATATTTGTGGAGACTGTATGGCTGTCTGGCCCCAGGCCTGAGGGAGTGAGGTAGCTATATAGCTCTGTATGGTTTTTTGTGAGTGACTGTGTGTGTCTGTGTGTGTGTCTTGTTCTCTCCACTTTCTCTGAGCTTGATCCATTTTGACTTTTAGTTCCTGTCTGACTTAGAGAGCAAAAACTTTTTTTTTTTAACTTTTTAATGGGTGTAGAAGGAACTCTTGTGCTGCTTTTCTTGCTTATTTGACTGGGAAGAGGGGAATGACAGAAGGAGCCAATCAATTTGTGAGCAAAATGCAAACAGAGTCTAGCAACTGAAAATGAGTGCAAATGAAGAGGCGAGTCAGACAGGCTACAGCTGAACAGGGCAGATACTGCCCCGTGTCAACTGCGAGTTCGCATGTGTGTGTGTGTGTGTGTGTGTGTGTGCCTGCATGCGTTTGTGTAATTTAAAGCTTGCATGAGTGTCTTCGCAGAGTTTGAGGAGTCAGAATGGCGTGCGGAGGATTGTCTGCGTTAGCTAACGCGCGGGCTGTTGTCTTCTTCTTCTTTTTCTTCTTCTTTTTTTTTTCTTTTTGTCCTCCCCGCAGTGCAAAGATGACAACACAGCATGTGCGTGCGAGTCACTGTCACTCTCTCTCCGCTCTGATCAAAGCTCTCAGCACTCGTCTCTCTCTCCCTCTGCCACCTCCCCAAACACTGCTACACTTTTATCACGAGAGCAGCTTTCAGGAGGTGAGGAGTGTGTGTGTGTGTGTGTGTATGTGTGTGTGTGTTTGAGGGAGAGGGGATATCACATTCCCCACTGATAACCCCCAGAAGCGAAGGCTGAGGTGCAAGAGTGCAAATGAATTCAACACGAAAATCATCCGACAGGCCTCAAATTTAACTTCTAATAGGAAGATCAAACGTCTGCTCCTCTTTTTCTTATGCGCTCGTACTCTCCCCGCCTTCAGATATAGCTCATAAATTAAGATTAGCGTGCCTCACTTTTTAATTAACCCACTCCAAATTCCACACTTCTGTGCGAACTCACCCATTCCCAAGTAATACATCTGCATGAGCTTGAGAAATTGTAGGATGAATTATTCTCTCTCTCTCTCTTATCTCTCTCTCTCTCTCTCTCTCTCTCTCTCATTCTCTTGCACGCACTATCTATCTCATTGCATGAGTGATTGATTGACTCTTCTAGATGTCTGCCTACGAAGTGCGAAGACAGTTTAATGAAAGTAAAGTGCTTGCTAATATAAAGACCTCACGAGTTTGGGTAAGAATGATACGGCCATCACATGTGTCATTTTTTAATTGGTTCCCACATGCTTGGCAACAGAAACTTCAGAGAAATGTCCTTCAGAGGCGGAAGCAGATGAGAGAACCAGAAGATTAGCCCTCAGGTATAAAAAAAGGAGATTTCAGAAACATCTGGATCAGGCTGCAAGGGCTCAGATCTCTGTCAGATGTGAATCATGTATTCCTGTCCACATGGACGTAAAATGATCTCATATATTGTATTTCTTCATCATAAGGCCATACAGGACTTGCCTCCATAGAGCAGTGATTTCCAGATCTCCAGTCCTGGCTTGTACATATGACTGTCTTTCCTGTTTTAACACACACACACACACACACACACACACACACACACACACACACACACACACACAATTCAAGCCAGAAAAGAGCTTATTAATTACATTTAGTTCAATCAGGTGTGTCGAGAGCTTCCAACAGTATTACTATATCCAATTACACGTATCATAGGAAGCCTTTCTTGTCTGTAGGCGTTTTTTAGTTGACGTCCTTATGGATTGGTACATAGCTGTATAGAGTCATGCTCTGGATTTTCTCCAACGTCTCAAGCTTCTTCATTGCCATTTGTAGTCTATCAGCGCCCAATATGAAGACATTTTTGTTTTGCAAAGTGAGATCAACTCTTCTGCATTATCCGATAGTCAGGCTAAAATTTCCACGTTATTACTAGACCCACAACTACAGCTTTGAGAAAAGTGAGTAATGACTGATACGGACTGATTCGGCAAAACCTTTCTAATATTTCGACTTTAAAAACCTGCTTGTTTTTCTGGTGAACATTTTCCTCACCCATTGTGCAGATGTGCCACCAACCCTGAATGACTGTATGTTTTTCATGGTCAGCCAGTGGCGGGTTAGAGCTACTGCCTTTTTGTTGATGTTTTGGGGTTGTTCAGTTCTGTTCATGTTCTGTTGGGGTTCTGTTCTGTGTTTTGGGGGGGGAACTCTTAAGCTGAAAGGTGTTAGTGTCACATGTTCTGGTACAGCTGATTTCTGTTTGTAATTCTTGAGTTCCAGCTGTCTGTGTTTACGTCTTGATTTCTGTTGGTTTAAAGCTCTGGTTCTGTTCGTGTGTCCTTATCTGTCCGTCGTCCTTTGAGCGTCCTAGTGACGTCCTCGAGCACCTAGAGGTTAGCTTTCTGGTTTGGTTTCTCTGTTTTGGGCCCACGTGCCTTCCATTGGTTTGAATAAAGTCACAGTGAAATGGATTCCTGGCGTCTGGCTTCTCCCTGCCCAGTCCTATGTAGCTGCGGGCTGGAGCCTAGCCCAGCTGACAATGTTCTCTAAACTTTTGTCCACTCTCTCAAATTAGTTCTCACCAATCCTCCATCACCTGTAAGGGTAAGGTCTACTTCAAGTTCTGCTTCATTCTGTGTATCTTTTCAAAGTATGATTTTTGTCCTCCACTAAAAATAAGCTCCGCAAATGTTCTGAATATGAACAAATTTGTTACCCAGCCATGAACGATGCATTCCACTGCTGTGAATCAAACCTCGTTAGCACCAGACCTGAAACAAAATAACAGATTTAGGCCTTTTTCCCTTAAAAATAAATGAACTTTCAAGTACTTTTTTTCTTTCAGAGCCTTCAGAACCAGAACACAAAGACGTCAAGCGCTGTGATATCTTCGATCAGCTGTTTGTGAGCACATCTATTAATTTGCTGTTAATAAATCGCAGCGTAATGCTGATATGAAAAACAATTAGAATCCTATTATGACTGGCCCAGCAGGGTGCAGAGCATGTCTATCTTAGTGAAAGCCCATTGGTAAAGAGGCACATGGAGACGTGATGAGCTGTTCCAGATAAACACACATGCCTTTTGTCTCTTTTCTTTCTCCCTAAATATTGATAGAAAAATGCATTCATTTTTCAGTCAGATTTACACACTGTGATGCGTATAGGAAGGAAAAAGAAGGAACGCATCCCTCTTCCCACATTCTCTCTTTCCTATTTCTCATCTTCTGCTTTTCCAGCTGCTGGAGAATTTGCTGTCTCGCCGATTGTGTGTGAATGCTGGCTGAATGCACTGTGTGTCGCGCTGTGACAGGCTTTGTGCTTTCTGGGGCCATGTTTGCACACAACTTTATCTGTTTTCGCATTGTACGCAGCCAAATGGGCGGAAGGCGGGCTGCAGGGGAGACATAAGAGTAAGAGACAGTGAATGGGTCATTCATTTCCACAGTATTCCCTTTCTCAGGAAAAAATCCTTCCTTCCAATTGCTCAAACTTCAACAAGAAGCGGATTCAGCACAAATTTCCCCACAATCACTTTCAGCAACCGAATACTGAATAGACAGGCGGAGACTACAACGTGATGTGATTGCACAGTATGACTACACAGAAAGGCCAGCGAAAGGATGCAAAACATAAACCACAAGTGCATAGCTGTTGGTTTAAACTACTCTCATGGTTACATTCTTATAGCAGTCATGTAATGGGAAATCACGATGTCCTCACTTTTTACAATATAGATAGATGTAGCATGGAGTCTCATGGCCTCCTGAGACCAGGGTTATTCCTTTTTGTGCCCTGTAGTACACATTTATTTTTTTCTTATATCTCTCATACTATACATGCCACTTTTCTAAGTGCTGGTGTGTCTTATAGAGGACAACAGTAGTGATGTCATCTGTGTGGGGGTGTAATCGCTTTTCAAAATGGCTGGCATCTCCTCAGGTACATTTTATAGAAGCAAGAGAGGTAAGCATGATAATTATATCTAAAATGTTTCATGTTATATTTGGATGAATTTCTCAAAATGAACACCTAATAAGTAATTTGAGCATGTTTTCAGAGCTGAACTTAGTTTCGCATTGCAGATGACTAATTTATTAATGTTTACTGTAGTGCATGTCAGGATTTGCACTACATTTCACTTTTTTCTAGTAGACAGCTCTTCGACAGAAGCAGAGAGAAGGTAGGAAGGTAGATTGGTTGGTTAATTTTTATTAATTTTTTACAAAAACCATCAATGAAATCCTGTTGTAAAATTGAAATAAAATTAGGAAAAAAACAAAATAGTCAAAGTAGTCACTCTTTTGGGTCTCAGGAGGATAAAGTATTTTCCACATCTTGAACATGTAGTCAATTTATGAGAGAATCCATACAAAATCAGTTTGGTTTTCAACTCACTGTGGTCATAATGAACCATGAACTCATTACCGAACTGATAAGCAGGTCGCTTAGATATGTACAGTAACAACAACCTCCCATTTTGAAGTTGACATCATGGTTATGATGTCACAGCAGTGAACTTATTTCCTTATCAATCGTAGATAGACAAAAACAACACATAAAGATCCAAAAAGTCTGTAAATTAAAAATCTAAATCAAAAGAATGCAAATATTTCACAATATTCAATGGCCACAATGTGCCACCGTACATGTTTAGTTGCATATACACACAACAGCTATAAAGCAATGCAAATGTTCAGTGGGTTAATATTGTTCAACTGATGTCTGGTGAAATATAACCCGACTTCTCGAGCCTTCCCAGACACACAATATGCAAAGACATTCCTCTTAGGGCCGGTCTCTAATGCTGTAGGACTCTGTCTGAACTAATCATACAACTCTCGTTCAGCACACGCACGCACGCACGCACACACACACACACACACACACACACACACACACTCACAAATACAGATGCAACAGGACCATAGAGACAGTTTGGCTTTCTACACCAATGTTGTTTTTTCTCATTATTTATTTTTATAATCTTGTCAGGATGGATCTTCCTCTGAAAAAAAAGAGAAAAAAAACAGGAGAGAAAGACAAACAAGCCCATGGGCACCAGAAAAGAAAGTGTGACAAGACTTTCTCAACTCCCTACTCTCAGCTCGTTGCTGTTGGTTACACCATCACCACATGTGTATAGAGAGTGTGTGCTTGGCTATAACATAACTACACTGCTTGTGTTTGGTGTTTGTGGATCTGTGTGTGTGTGTGTGTGTGATTAAGATAAAGTAAGTTACAGAGCGTGAGAGTGAGAGAGACTGAGTGAGAGTCTATAAATACGTAGAATACTTTGAAAATTGTTTCCATGAATATGGAGAAGGCCATACGGCATCGTTGTAAGGTCTGGAAGCGGAAGGCTTTCCGCCCTTGCTGCGGATGCTTCCACAGGGGCTCTGCTTCTTTGGCGTGATAAAATCCTGTAATAATCCACTCCATCACCGAGCATCAGAACGGGGTGCTTTTTTCTCTCTAATGGATTAAATAGGCCCATCGTAGCATCCTAATGACAATGTGGCAATGCATTTTCAACAGATAATGGAGACTTCTATCACAACAGGAATTAATAGCATCAGATCCTCATATTGACGGCCTATATGAACTCCTATGCGTTTGTTTGCTTGCTCAAAATGTTGGTTTGACACATAATTTAAATGCAGTCTGACACAAACATGTACACATTATCCGCTTGGTACATCATATTCTTTCATACCATCAAAGCAGAAGTGTCTAATGTAAGGGCAAAGAAAGTTTTTGTCTTTTACTAAAGAGTTAAATACATTTGCAAGGTGTCATCCCATTCTCAGAATGAGCTTTCCTAAAGCGGACCTTCATTTTTCCATCCCAGCATTACAATTTATCCCCTCAATTACATTGTAATACTTGCTCACCCTGATTTTTAACTTAACTTTTAATGAAACACCTTTTGTTCTTATTGGATCCTAAAATGACTGTATGGGGTCGGCCTAGTGGATACTTTTATTACTGCATCCCAGAAGATAAAATATCTGCATGCAACAATATTTAATATAACATTATAGGTTACTACTTAAATATTATTTTTTAGGTTTTATTGCTCTTGTGTTTTTCTCCCACTCTCTCTTGTTCTGTCTGCACTTGGGGTCTCCCAGTGTTCTGTTTCTTGGTTGATATGACAATAAACCTACTTAATTTGACTGGGTTTTATTCATTGAAAAAAAAAATGAAATAAAATCTGCATGTGCAAATGTGCACCCTTTCAATGGATCCGATAGTGTTATTCTTCGCCAGCCTTCAGACTTTGAGCCAGGTCAGGTGTATACAATTCCAGAGTGTAATAAATTCTGTGACCCTTTCAACCTCTGGTGTTGTGCTTACACTCAACAGTCATGGGCTCATCCAAGCAACTGACTCACAGAGAGTAAGGAATAAGACTACAAAAGTTATCTGAGCACTTTCTGCTTGTAATTTTCATTGTCCAAAATACCAGTATGAGCTGTTGTGGATGTGATGAGATGGAGAACTGTTTAAATCAAGAAAAGATCTGGAAGTCCCAGGAAAAAGCTGTTATCAAGTTTGCAAAGCAAAAACCCCACATTACTTCAAAGAACCTACATACAGTGGAGGAAGTAAGTATTTGACCCCTCCCTGATTTTGTAAGTATGTCCAATGACAAAGAAATCAAAAGTCTCAGAACAGTATCATTTTAATGGTAGGTTTATTTTAACAGCGCATCAAAAGGAAGTTTGAAAAAATAACTTTAAATTAAAGTTTCCTTTTGATGTGCTATCTGTCACTGTTAAAATAAACCTACCATTAAAATGATACTGTTCTGAGACTTTTCATTTCTATGTCATTGGACATACTTACAAAATCTGCGAGGGGTCAAATACGTATTTCCTCCACTGTAAATATTTGTTTGGAACAATTGTAGGGATGCACTGGCCTGGTGTGCAGTGTTGGTGCACAAGTATTATATCAACTTATTACCTGTGATCCCATCAACAATCAAATAAAACTGAAAGCTGTAGTGTGAAAAACATTCATTCATTTTTTGTAACCACTTATTCCTCACCCAGAGCCTATCCTGGGTCCAATGGGCGCAAGGCATCAGCCTACACAGGGTGCCAGGGGTGGACTGGGACAGAAAAACAGCCCTGGCAAAAAAAATGCACACCACCCATCTTTGCAGTTCCATCAATGTGTATACCAACATTGTGAGTTTACCCAGTCAAAAATGAATCTGCAGCTGAATCTTTTAATAAATATTTTGAGAAAAAGAGAGAGGACATTCTATGTGTGTGCGTGTGTGACAGAGAGAGAGAGAGAGAGAGAGAGAGCAAGAGACTTTTAAAAGCGTGGATGTCTTTCATTTCTGTATATTGTTCAAAATAACTGAATGTAGTCCAACTTACTGCAGGTTCACTGCCACCACCGCCTACATCATCAGCTGATGAAGGCCCTGTGGCAAAAATGCCTGTGATTTTGGCACATTCGGCAGCGTCTGCCTGAAGTGCCTTTTTTATTCTCTCACAGTTACTCTGCACCCCCCTTACGTTTTCTCTCTCCGTGCACCTGGCTCAGAGCCAATAGGGGAGGTGTTTAAAGATATGATTGGGCCAGGCTGTGTTAGTAAAGAAAAGAACCAATGGGCCGCAGTGGAGTGTTTCATGGGCCGACAGTCACGAAATAAACTCCTGTGCTCACTTTTTTTGGTGAATGCATTAAACAGTGAAAGGGGTTGTGTTGAAAATGCTGGGCCGCCAATCTGCGAGTCTTATGGGCCGATCAGACCAATAAATAAATTAATTAATTAATAAACGGTCGGCCCAAAGGAAAAAAGATACACCAGAAGATCAGTCTGACCCTGCAGGGTGCACACACACACACACACACACACACACACACTATTTCCTCACACACTCATGGAGGTGTAAGGCAACAACGCTACCCACTATGCCACCAAAGAGAACCTCTTGCCAACTGTTAAGCATGAGAATGAATCTATACTGGGGGATCTATGCTTTGCAAGGTGAGGACTCTATGGACAGGACTAGTGTATTCAGCAGATCACAGAGATATTTGATCAGACTGAGGTCTGGGGGATTTGGAGGCCAAGTCAACACATCATTAACACTTCGTCATGTTCTTCAAACAATTCCTAAACAGTAGAGCAGAGCACATTATCCCACAGAAAGAGGCCACTGTCACTAGGGAATACTGTTGACATGAAGGTACGTAGTTGCAACAATGTTTTGTGCTACATGTCAAAGCAACATCCACATGATTGCCATGATTCAGGACTTCCCAACTGTGCCCAGCGCATCACACTACCTCTGTCAGATTGCTTTCTTCCCATTGTGCACCCTGATCCTATCTCTTCCGCACGAAGTGATACACACATAACTGTCGGTTCACATGTCATAACAGTGCAACAGCATGGAGCAGTTACGGGCACTACAGGGAGTTGTTAAGTTGTTTCAGAGTGAAGCTAGGCTAGCAACAGCAACCAGTTTTCTGTTTACCACTGAAATCTGTGTGCTAAGCAGTTCGCTCGCCCTGCATATACGTTTAAAAATTAAGTTTTGCAGTGCCTGAAATTCATTACATATATGGGGTTTATTGGGTGCTCTGTCTTTTGCTGTATGTGTCGTTCTGAAACGCACACTTCCCAGGCAGAGCTGGAAGAGTGACTGAGAGTAGCAGCTTCTAAGCAAGTCTCTAGGCCAGAGGGGCAGAGAGGATCTGGAATTAAACTGGAAGGACCTTTCCAACGGACTGTTTAATGGACTGAGGGGGTTGGGCGGGGGGTGGGGGGGTGGGGTGTTTGTATATGGTAGTGATGTGTACACAAGCTTTCAAATGGTGACCACCTTTTAAGAGTTTGGTGGTTTGTTTCCTACCCTACAGATCTGTTATCAACCTCGCTGCCTTATATTATTTATTAAGGGGAGGTTTGTGACAACAGAAATCATTCTTTAGACCAAACTATCTTCTTCTAAAGCTCCACAGTCTGGAGGCCTTCACCATTGGCATTTTTACATTTGATTGTCCTAAGTTTAGAACGTATTACATTAGCGTTAAGATAACCTAATTAGGTTTTTTAACCATATGTTGTCATAGATATTAGCCTGGACAGGTTGAGTATTAATGTTATTTCCATGGACTCTAAAATGTGTTCTCAGTCTCGTTATTTCAAGTTCCACTTGTATGTTACTGTTGTCAGGTTATGAGAGAACCATTTGACATTCCCTAATGGTTCAGTTTTCTTTATGCTAAGATAATATTAGCACGATTAATAGTGTCATTACCAGACTGCAATTAAGTTTGGATTTGGATCTGTTGTGGAACATGAGACTAATTCATGAGGCAACCTTGTAAACATTTAGTTAAAGCAGATCTATGTTTAAATCTGACATCCCAGAGACAGCCTGCTTCAGGCATTGAACAAGGAGCTTCTCAGAAGTCATGGTTCTCATTTCATCCCCGGGACTCTCACAGACGTAGTCCCTCAAAATTTGAAAAACTCATCAGATCTACGTGAATTATACCAAAGACCTATTCTGGGTTCAAAACTGCAATTTTCACCAAAAAGTGACAGGTTTTTGTCCCTGCACTGCATGCACAGACCACCCTGACGTTTTGGAGATGCTCTGACCCAGTCATCATTAGAATCTGGTCCTTGTCAAAGTCACCCAGATCCCTTGCACATTTTTCCAGCTGCCAACACATCAGGTACAATAACGGACTGTCCTCTTGCTGCCTAATTTAATATGTCCCACTAGGGCTGGGCGATTTGGCCTAAAATCAAAATCTCGATTAATTGAACATTTTGACTCGATTACGATTAATGAACGAT